>JBBBDQ010000651.1:3762500-4362500 GCA_037127315.1 Ascarosepion bandense | reverse complement strand
TACCTCCAAAACAAAAAATGAAGATACCTAAGGTTTAAATTAAATTTCTAAACATGAAAAATAATTCTTGCGGCTTTTTATTTTAGTTTTAATTTCAAGTTAATAGATTTAATTTAATATTTCCAATAAGCAAAATACTTTGCTGTATTTCAAAAAAACAATTTAAAAAGACTGGAAGAAGATGTTTTGTTTTTTGTTAAAATAGCTGATTATCGTCTTTCATTGCAATTGAATTCTGTTTATAAAAAATTGTACAAAAATAAAAATATAGTTTTCTGAAATCTTATTTGATGAATATTAGCTGATTTAAAGTATAATCAATCTGATTTAAGACAAATATTATTTACTTTAAGTATAAGTATCACAGAAATGCACTTTTTTAACCCGCCAGTAGCTGTGTTAACGAGTTGACAGCCTGATAACAGATCTAATGTTGATGGGCATTTTTTTATCTGTGAAAAATAATTGAAGAAAGTAACGCCTGGATCATGAACATCTGTGCACAGCTGGAAAATGTGAAGCAGGAGATGAATAGACTGAACATAAACATTTTAGGCATATGTGAAACGAGGTGGCCAAACAAAGGAGACTTTATCAGTGACGACCACAGAATTATATACGCAGGAGGTGAGAATAATGAAAACAAAGTCGGCGTTATACTGGATAAAGACACAAGAAAATGCGTTATGGGATACTGCCAGATATGTGAAAGGATTCTAGTAGTTAAAATGAAGGGGAGGCCTCTCAATATATCGGTAACAATGGTATATGTACCGACAACACAAAATACTAAAGAAGAATCGAACCCTTTTACTCCTTGCTTGATTATGCCAAGGCAGTAGTGCAAATGACAAGAAATCAGAATTATCATGGGAGATCTGAATGCCAAAGTTGGTCAAGGGAGAGAAGGTGAAACGGTCAGCAATTTCGGACTAGGACACCGCAATAGCCGTGGTGAGAAATGGGTTCAATGGTAAACAGCGAATGACCAGATAATAACCAACACCTGGTTCCAAGAGCACCCAAGAAGACTATGGACATGGAGAAGACCAAGAGGAAAAATTAAGAACCAAATTGATTATATTAATATAAACGAGTTTCAGAAACGCAGTCCTTCACTGCAAAGCCTACCCAAGTGCTGACTGCGGAAGGGACCGCTTACCAGTTGTATGTAAACTAAGAATAAAACGAAGGAGATTCAGGAAACCTAACACGGTTCTAAGACTGCAGTACAATAGACTCGTGAATGATCCAAACCTGCAGGAAATGTATACGGAGAGCGTGAAAACGATATACGAATGACAAATTGAAAACGGAAGCTCAAAATGGGACGCACTAAGAGTAGCTCTAGTGACATCAGCGAACGATATCATTCCAAAGGAACAAGCACTATGGAGGAAAAACGAGTGGATTACCAAAGAGATTCTTGACATGGTGCAAAAGAGACAAAAAACGATGCCGATACATAGAACGGAATATAAGAAACTGCACAAGGAAATAAAGAGCAAATGTAGACAGTCTAAAGAAAGATGGATCAGTGACAAATGCATCTAAGTAGAGAGACTGAGCACAATCATAAAAAATGGAGATATGCATAAAAAAACAAAGGAATGACCTGCTCGCAACGGTATTTACCCACCTTCCCACGTAAGGCGAGATGTGACTCAAGGTCTTTTTAATGTGGGTCTTCCCAGCCATATAGCCTGTCCAAAGATATGGCTATCTTTCCCCAGTCGGGATTCTACCCTTCGGCGGAACCACCCGAAGGCAGAGAGCTGACAGTGTCGTAGTAGCAGAGGCAAATGATGATCTGCTCGCTACAGGATGTATAAAAGCAAAGGATGGTACACTAATAATAGAAAAAGAAAAATACTTCAGAGATGGGACGAGTGTATCAGAGATCTCTTCCTCGACAAGCGAGAGCAACCAACAATGTACAAAAATACGGATGGACCAGAAATATTAAAAACCGAAGTGGAATCGGCAATGGTCAATTTAAAGAGAAACAAAGCTGCACGACCAGACGGGATTGTAATAGAGATGTTGATGTCCTTAGAAGGCTTTGGCGTAGACAGGCTCACAGAAATAATAAACAAAATCTACAACAGCGGCAGTATACAGGAGGACCTAAGCAGATAATGTTTTTTTAACACTACATAAGAAGTCAGGTGCAAAGGAATGTGAACTCCACCAAACAGTAATAAAATTCATCATCATCTGTTCCAATGAACAGAGCGCACAGCAGAATTGGCCCGGATATAGGACAAGAACAGTGCGGCTTCGTTAAAGATACCGGTACGAGGAATGCGATATTCTTGCTCAGAATGCTATCTGAAAGAGCAATAAAAATGCTTTATATACTACGCAATGACGTTTGACAAAGTACATCACAAAGATTTGAGATGCCCGACAACCTCGATATTTTCGGAAAAGACGTTAGGATAATCAAGAATCTATATTGGCAGCAAACCTCTTGTGTACGGATAGGAAGTGAACTCAGCAGGTATACAAAAATAGAAAGGAGTGTAAGACAAAGATGTATTTTCTCACCAGATCTATTCAACCTGTACAGCGAAAGAATTATGAGAGAAATAAAAGCCTTACCGGGATTCGTCATTGGCGGCTACAATTTCAATAATATAAGATACGCGGATGAAACGGTGCTGATAGCAGACACGGAAAGGAAAATGCAGGACCTTCTACAGAAGATAGCAAAAGAAAGTAAAAAGAAAGGACTGAGCATAAACTTCAAGAAAACTGAATGGTCATCAGCAAAAGAAGGTACGAACTACAGGTCAGAGAAACTAAAATAAAACAAGTAAAGAAATTTAAATTCCTAGGAAGTGTTCTAACAGAGGATGGAAAGTGCGACATGGAGATCTAAAGACGCATTGGCATGGCGAAGAACATATTTCAGAAGTTAATCAGAATACTGAGAGACAGGAAAATCTCATTGGAAACAAAGAAATGAGTGCTGGATTGCTATGTGATATATGTCTTTCTTTATGGAAGTGAATGCGGGACGATCTCATCAAGGATGAAGGAGAAGATTGAGGCAGCAGAAATGTTGATTTACTGAAGGATGCTGAGGATACGATGGACGGAGCACATGAGATGTTGGAAAGGATGCAAACGAGAAGAAAACTCATACTTTACATCAGAAAGACTTAGATGAGGTTCCTGTGACACGTAATGAGGTGAGAGGGCCTGGAGAATTTAATACTCACAAGACGGATAGAAGGAAGGGAAGACATGGCAAAGCAACACAAGACATACTAGAGAGGCCTGAGCAAATGGATGGCGGAATGGGGATTGGAAGAGATGCCAAGAGAAAAAATATTGAGAGCTGCAAGAGACAGAGCCAAGTAGAAGTCCTTGATCGCCTACACACTGAAGGGACACGGCACATGAAGAAGAAGAAGAACATGAAGAAAATGGCATTGTTCTGGAAATTTTTCCAAAAATCAAATAATGGTTAGATTTTAATAAAAGCTTAGTACAATTCATTGAGTACAAATATTGTTTTAAAAATGCTGAAAATTTTTTGTAATAAACGTGTCGATTTTTGTAAACGCGGACATCCATACACGATATTATCATAAAACTCTACTAAGAGCGATAACTAAATTTAAATAAATTTAAATAAATTTAAAGTCAAAATGCTTACCATTAGATTAGGGAGAATATTTTCTAAATTGTAAATATTACTGGATGATTAAAAATATATAGAATATACAAAAAACAAAAATGCACTTACGTTATATTTTTCAAGTAAACTTTATAGAGAAGTCCACCTTAAAAATCTTTACACTTCAGTCTGTCATTTAAGCTGTTAACCTGTCAAAACCTAAAATTAACAGCAAATGCACAATCTATTTCTGCGATATTTTAATCTTAAAGCAACTAATATTGGTTTAAAATCAGGTAAATTAAACTTTAAATCAGCTAATATTACCGAAATAAAATTTCAGAAAAGTATATTTTATATTTCATTTTTTCAATAAAGAAAATTACATTCTGATAAAAGATGTCTAAAGATGGCGCTAAAATTAGTGTTGCTCAGCAAAATGAAAAGAAAACCTCCTTCCAGTCAATGTAAATTAATATGTGAAATGCACAAAGTATTTTGCTTATTGGAAATATTAAATTTAATTTAGCTGTAAATTAAAACTAAGATAAAAGCTTCAAGAAATATTTTTCATTTTTAAAAATTTATTTTAAATCTGAGGTATTGCGAATATGTGGCGGTATCTACTTAATATATTTTATATTTATAAAAAATTATGGAAAGCGTTCATATTATGATGTAGAGACTCATTTGGATCCGTATTGACATTTTCAACACAAAATTTGCAAAAATGTCCCATTCAAGAATCTTTTCAACAGTTGACCGTTCATTAACTTTACTGTTGTGGGATCTTTCCCTTTTTGTATATGATAACGGACTCGACTGAGTATAATCCTGCCATAAAGAGAACAGTGAATCTCAGTTGTAGTTGCAGTTTACAGTGGAGAGTAATCGTAGAGATCCGTTACAGTTATCGAAGAGTTCCGATAGATACCGAAGTTACTCAGAGTCCAGACTAGTTCTGAGCTCCACTCAGCTAGAATAAGTTACTCGGACATATTATTTCCAACGACTTCACTTCAAAACTTGTATAAATTTATTTCTACTAATAGTATTCCTGAACTGACTAACTCGCGTTCCAGTTTGTATATTACGTTCTATATAACCTACTTTTCTATCTCCATATCTGTTTTTGCTGTTTATTATTTTGTACGGTTCCTCATCCGGAATCCAAAACAAGTTGGCGACGAAGATTCGTACACAAGTTGCCACAACAAATTGGCGACGAAGACTCGAACTCACGCACACGTATACCCCGAATCACCACAACATGTTGCTACAAATATTTCATACACAAGTCGCCACAATAACTTGTCGACGGAAGATTCAAACTTACGTATACCACACAACAACAGAACTCATACAGAACAACGTAAAAACTATAGTCCATCACAGGTCGACAACAAACAATTTGGCGACACTATCGCAGATAATCTGCTGGCATTACAAACAAAAACAGATAGAATGAAAAAACTGTAAAAAAAGTCAATATTTTTGTCTCTTTCAACAGAAAAATTTTCCACAAAATTTTCTACGAGAATAATTGCCAGAAAGCAATAGTTAAAAAAGCCAAACCCCTCACGAGATCAAACAACAAACCATGGATGACTTTCAGAAAGGAATACTAGAAATCATCAAAAGAAGTGAAGAAAGACAATATAAATTAGAAGGAAGACAAATGGAAATGCAAAAGACAAATGAAGAAAGACAATTACAACTACATGAATTATTACTAAAATTAACAAGCAACACACTAGAAAGGAACACAGAAAAAGAGGAGACGTTATCGCAAAATGCTGTGTGGAACGCGATAGAAACCTTTAAGTACTCGATTGATGAAGACAAAAGTTTTTGAGAATATTACAGGCGATATGAAGACATTTTTAATATCGATTGTCTCATAACTGGACAGAAAAGAAAAAGTTAAGGTTTTTGCTTAGAAAATTAGGTACGGAGGAATACATTAAATTTGTAGATTATATTCTACTAAAGAAGATGAACGACTTAACGTTCGAGGAGGCAGTGACAGGCCTCACTGAGCTATTTAGCCCAAAGATTTCTTTGTTTCACAAAAGGTAGAAATGCCTTAATCTCGTGAAAGACGAAAACGAGGACTATTCAACATTTGCAGCCATCGTCAACAAACATTGTGACGACATTAAATGGGCTGAGTTAACTCCAGACAACTTTAAATGCCACATATTTTTCCAAGCACTAATCGCTGCTAAAGACAGCGAAATGCGAAAACGAATGCTGACCAAACTCTAAAATGGACCAAGTTTAACGCTAGAAAAACTATCAGAGGATTGCCAAAAATGCCTAAGTATAAAAAAAGATTGAAAAGTCAGAAGTCGCGCATATTCGTAAGTTAAAAGAAATTACGTTTTTCACCCTCCCCAAAAGTAAAACAAGATTTTAACAACAAAGAAAAAACACAAAGCAACAAGTGACAGAAATCAAATAAAAAACAAGTCTTCCACCCTTTTGCATGTTATGTGGTGGATTGCATTGGGTTAGAGATTGTTGGTTCAAATACAAAAATTGCCTAGCGTGTGAAAAGATGGGGCACAAAGCAGCTGTATGCAGAAACAAAAACCAGCCTAGTAGGGCAAAATCTACTAGAGTGGAATATGAAAACAAAGAAAACACGAGGAAATATGCAGAACTTGAAATATTGAACAAGAAGATCAAATTACAACTGGATTCAGTACTTAACAATAATCAATCTACAGACATAGTGGAAACTGAATAGGCCGACCATGTTACACACACAAAAATTTGCTAAATCTGTAACAGGAAAACGGATTAATTTCGAAGGTGAAATAATTGTGAATGTGAAATTTCAGGGAAAACCCAAAAAGTTGAAAGTATACATCATGAAAAACACACATAATCTGGTAGGAACGGACTGGATGCAGAAGTTTAATGTATGGGATTTACCCATTAGGTCTTGTAAAAAAATAAAGAGCGTGCCGACAAAAAAGCTACGAAATTGAAAGAGGTATTCTCAAGCAATATAGGACGAGGGAACAAATTCGCAACAAAAATCGAGCAAAAGAAGAATGTGCAACCAGTATTTATTACACCCATAGTTATGAAAAAAGCATGCAAACCAGGTGAACAAGTTTACTTCAGAAGGTTAAAAATTATATGGCACATTGGGAACCTGGAACAAGAATAAACGGACTAGGAAATGTGATATACACAATACAGGGAGAAAGATCTACCCATAGGAGACACACAAACGAAATACAGAAAAGAAGTGAGGAGCCAAGCTTGTCACCCTCAAAAAACGATGCCGCGATGGAAGAAATTTTTGAAGCCATTGGGAATAATAGAAAACAAACGAAAATTTACAAAGCCATTAATCCCAAGCGGAAAAAATACTAACTACTCCAAAAAAGAAGCTAGGGAGGAGGGTGTTGTGGGACTTCCCCTTTTTATATATGATAATGGACTCGACTGAGTGTACATATAATCCTGCCATAAAGAGAACAGTGAATCTCAGTTGTAGTTGCAGTTTACAGTGGGGAATAATCGTAGAGATCCGTTACAGTTACCGAAGAGTTCTGACAGATACCGAAGTTACCCAGAGACCAGACTAGTTCTGAGCTCTACTCAGCTAGAATAAGTTACCCGGACATACTATTTCCAACGACATCACTTCAAGATGAGTATATATTTATTTCTACTAATAGTATTCCTGAATTGACTAACCCGAGTTCTAGTTTGTATATTCTTCTTCTATGTGCCCTGTCCCTTCAGGACGTAGGCGATCATGCTTATCCACGTCTCCCTATCCCTTGTGGCTCTTAGTATGTTTGCTCCTGTTACACCTAGCAATCCCCGTTTCGTTATCCACCTGATCAGGCCCTGCAAATATGTTATCCGCTGCCTTCCACTGTCTCTCTTTCCTTCTATCTGGCCAGTCAGTATCAGGTTCCCCAAGCTCTCCTTCCTTATTGCATGTCCCAGGAACTTCAATTGTCTCTTCCTGATGTTCAGTATTAATTTCCTTTTTGTTGCCATTCTTTCCAGCACCTCATCGTTGCTTGCATGCTCAGTCCACGATATCCGCAGCATTCTTCTGTAGAACCACATTTCCGCTGCTTCTAGGTTTGTCCTCATTTTCGATGATATTGTCCAGCATTCACTACCGTATTGAATAACTGACATCACATAGCAATACAGCACTCTTTTCTTTGTTTCTCGTGAAATTTTCCTGTGTGTTAGTACTTTACTCAGCTTTTGGAATGCGTCCTTTGCCATGCCAATTCACCTTCGGATCTCTGTGTCGCACTTTCCATCTCCTGTTAGAACACTTCCTAGGTATTTAAATTTTTGTACTTGTTTGATTCTGGTATCTCCCACCTGTATTTGGTATTTTGGGTTGCACCTTTTGCTGATGACCATGTATTCAGTTTTCTTAAAGTTTATTTGTAGTCCTTTTTTGTCACTTTCCACCGATACCTTCTGTAGGAGGTTTTGTTGTTTCCTTTCCGTGTCTGCAATCAGCACTGTATCATCTGCATACCTTATGTTGTTCAAGTTGTGGCCTCCAATAACAAATTCTGGCGTGTCATCTAGGGTCCTCAAAATATTCTCGCTGTACAAGTTGAAAAGATCCGGTGAAAAGATACATCCTTGTCTTACGCCTCTTTCTATCTTTGTAAATCTGCTGAAATCGTTAACTGTCCGAATGCAGGCCGTTTGCTGCCAGTAGACATTCTTAATTACTCTGATGTCTTTCCCAAAAATGTCGAGGCTTCTTTGTGTCGTATCTTGTCGAATGCCTTCGCATAATCAATAAAACATATGTACAAGTCTTTCTTCATTTGTATTGCCCTTTCGGAGAGCATCCTAATCATAAATATGGCGTTCCTTGTTCCAGTGTCTTTGACGAACCCGCACTGTTCCTGTCCTATCTCTGGCCTGATTCTGCTTCTCGCTCTATTCATCAAGATTCTGACAATCAGTTTTGTAATGTGACTCATTAAGCTGATAGTTCTGTGTAGTTTGCACTCATTTGCACTCGTTTGCACCTGGTTTCCTAGGCAGTGCTATAAATATCGACTTGCATTGGTTGTCTGGTATTTTTCCACAATTATAAATTTCGTTTATTATTTCGGTAATTTTTTGCTATGCCATATTCTTCCAGGGCTATCAGCAGCTCTATTACGACGCCGTCTGGAATAGCTGCTTTGTTTCTGTTCAGTTTGGCCATTGCAGCTTCCACTTCGGATTTTAAATATTTCCGGTCCATCCTCCTCCTTGTGTATTCTCGGTTGTTCTGTTCTGTAGCAAAAAAGATTCTTTATATACACTTCCCATCGCTGGAGTATTTCCTCTTTCTCCAATATGATTGTTCCATCCTTGGATTTTATGCATCCTGTTGAGGAGCAGGTTTTTTTGTCCTGTCAGTTCTCTTATCTCTTTATGCATCTGTTTTATTGGTCTTGCTCAGACTCTCTACTTCTGCGCATTTGTTCTTGAGCCATTCCTCTTTAGCCTGTCTGTATTTGTTCCTTATCTCCCTGTGTAGTTTCTTGTACTCTCCTCCATGTCTTGGCGTTATTTTCTGTCTTCTTTGCATCATGTGGAGGATCTCTTCAGTCATCCACTCGTTTTTTCTTTTGCGTCTGATTTCCTTTGGGGCAATGGTGTTCACTGAGGTCACCATCGCTTCCTTTAGTGAGTCCTATTTTGAGTGTCCTTTTCCAGTTTGTTCTTCATATTTCTTTCTCACGCTACGTTCAATATAACCTACTTTTCTATCTCCATATATGTTTTTGTTGTTTATTATTTTGTACGGTTCCTCATACGGAATCCACAACATTTACTTCAACGGGTTTAGATTAACACAAGTTCGTTACTCTGTATTTAGGGGGAGGTATCAAGTCGAGAGTAGACTCACTAGAGCACATTTTCCGTGACGCATTCGAAAAGATTGGAGGCAAATAATTTTTAATGAAGGATCTAATATTTACGACTGGCCTGGCCAAATGTAAAGTGAGAGACATAATATTGAACAGCTATAGCGTTAATGTATACGCCTTATCGGTTGCTATTTAGCAATCCAAATGAATGTGCTTATGATAGTACGTTGAATATGGAAGTACAATATCAATTTTATATATATATATATATATATATATATATATATACTGTAATGGTTGTTACAATGTTTTTAAATTCATAGTATCACTCTGAGTGATACTATGAATTTAAAAACATTGTAACAACCATTACAGTATAAGGCTCTACATTTGTATCGAGCACTCTTTATAAAAGTAAATGCATGAACAAAAGGTTAATAAACCTACGAGTTCAACAACTTAGTTACTATATATATATATATATATATATATATATATATATATATATATATATATATAAGTCGAATATATGGATCGGAATCCGACAAGATGAATAGAATAAGTAAAGAACAAATAGGAAAAAGTATCTTTAATGTAAAATATTTCACTTATAACAAGCTTCTTCAGAAATTTAATAAGGACGAATAATTTTAAAAATCCGAGAGACAGTATTTTTCAAATTTTTTCAGACGTAATAACGATAAATTAGAATTTAAAGTTTATCGTAAATCTACTAGCAAAAACGATCTTATTAATTTCTAGTGTCAGCGCAACGATAGAATTAAATCTGGTTTAGTTGTAGGTTTCTACCTGAGGGCCCTCAGAATATGCAGCCATAAATATCTATCAAAAGAAGAGAAATATATTGAACAAACATTTAAACTTTTCCTCTACCCACATTATTTCATCCTCAATGCTAAAAACATGCTTATAAAATACACAAAACTAAAAAAGCAAATACCACCCCAAATCACACAGATTTCATAATACTACCTTCCAACACCTTTTCATATGAACTCTCCAACACATTAACTATCCAAAATTCCAGAATTGTTACCATCACCTCCAAAACTAATTGTGATATTGTCAGATTAAAACGACACCGAACATCAATTTGAATACCAGGATTTACAAACTTTAGTGTCTACAGTGCAATAATATATACATCACGAAATCTGAAAGCGCTGATTTACGGTCATAAAAGAGACTTACGCTTGGACATATGTTCCAACTCTCTTCTATTACATCGAAATAACACAGGTCACAATTTCTCAAATGACAGTTTAGTAAAAAAAAAGAAAAACCTTTTAAGGAGGAAGTACTTAGAGAACATATTAATAACATTATTATCAACAACAAACACACGATTAAAACGTTACACTACTTCCAAATGTTTTATAAAATAATAATTAATGAAGGCAAAATACCAGTAGATATTATTAAATAAGTCATAGATAATTCCTTCTATATAATTCCTTCAATGTAATAGTTTTCTTACTTACTATCATTATATATAATTTAGAGTTGTTTATTATCATGCTGTGAGATTTAAAATAAAATAATAATTTGTTCGTCCACTGTATATTCAGTTAATTTTTCACATTGTCCAATGTAAATATTGCCCCACTCTATCGTGACGATTTTTATATTCATTTGGGGCAAGTATAGAACATGTGTTTTGTCAAGAACCCGAGAAGAATAGGAGGGGCACCCGACCAGATGTGACAGCAGTATTCAATACACGGGCGGATGGTAGATTTATATATGTGAAGGATAGATTCATACGGAAAAAACTTCCGGGTCCTGCACAGAGAACCGACTTTCACAGCAGCGGATTTAGCAATGGATTCGATATAGTCATTCCACTTGAGGTCCGCTGAGAGTGTGAGGCCAAGCAGGCGTAGTGTTTTACTCTCTGAGAGGCAGGCCTGTTACATGCTAATGGGAGGTAGGTACGGTTGTCTATGATGGTTAATTGATGGCAGCTTCTTTTTGGAAGAACTGAAATTTACGAGCCATTTTTTACTCCAGTACACTACGGATTGGAGGTCTTTTTCAAGCTCGGCAGTGATGTTCGCTTTGTCGCCCACAACAGATTTTTCATCAAGGTGAGAGTAAACTGTGGTGTCATCGGCGTACATACCTGCTTGGGATCTCATGGCATCGTGGAGATCATTAATGTAGATCAGAAAGAGAGTAGGACCTAGGATAGGGCCTTGAGGGACACTTGCGTTCATATGGTAGTTCTGAGAGGCATGTCCGTTTAATACCACCTTCAATGTGCGGTTACAGAGGAAAGACTGGATTAATTCAAACAAATGTCCAGTTATACCATAGCTCCGCAGTTTGCGTAGAATGCCAGCATGCCAGACTCTGTCAATCGCTTTAGAGATATCCAAGACAACGGTTCGGGCTTCGCCATTCTTTTTGAGAGCCTGGTATATATACTCGGTGATGGTCGTTAGCATATCAGCAGTAGACCTGGTGAAGTGGAAACCATATTGTTTGTCCGAGATGAGCCCGTGGGCTGTAAGATGCTGAACCACCTCGGCGTTGATAATGGCTTCGAACACTTTGCCAAAGATCGGAAGAATGCTGATAGGGCGGTAATTTGCGGGGTCCGAGGGTTCTCTAGTGTTCTTAAATATAGGAACTACAGATGAAGACTTCCAACAGGCAGGAAAACAGGAAGCAGATAGGCAGAAATTGTAGAGCTTAGAAAAGACAGAGGAGAGTTCAGGGGCCACATTTCTTCAAGACTATGATTGGGATTCCGTCCCCTTCGCTCGCTTTGTGAGGGTCAAGTTTTGAGATTATGTTAGGAACCAGCGAGGGTGTAATATGAACGTCATTTAGTTGAGCCTCGGGTTTAGGTGGGAAGTCGGGTGTAGAAACTCCAGACGAATCCAGTCTCGAATTGGTCGAGAATCTGCGAGCAAAGCATTCAGCCTTGTCCGATGAGGAGGTGAGAACCACAAATACATTGATTAACGTAGGTATTGAGGACTTACTCTTGTTAAGCACGCCTTTACAGAGTCGCCAGTAGTCTTTGGCGTCGAACTTAAAGGATGCTATGCGTTGCTTCATTCTGGCGGCAAACAACATCTTAGCTTCGTTAAGTATCTTTTTACGCTTATTACGAGCTGAGGCGAAAGGCGCCTATTTTGGTCGGGCGCGTAGCTACGATAGAGCCGGAAGAAATGATTCCGGTGGGCAGTGGCGGCCGAGCAAGCGGGCGAGAACCAGGGAGACGAATGAGATCTAAGCTGAAATTTTCTGGCAGGGATGAAAGCATCCATGCCAGCCTTAACCCAGGAGGAGACCTCGGATGCACAGGAAGACTAAAAACGTTGTTCCAAGGGACGTCACAGAGGAAGTCTCGGAACGAATCCCAGTCTGCTCTTTGGTAGCAGTAGGATATTCTGCTGGTCTGGGTTTCTTGGGTAGGGTGGGAGTGGAATGAGATGTTGACGGAAACTACGGTGTGGTCAGAGCTGTCTGGTAGTGCAAGAGTCTGGGATGGAAGTGAAGCAGAGGTCTAGTAGTGAGTCCCTTCCGTTAGGGTTATTGGAGAAACGCGTGGGGAAGTTCACCACTTGTGTAAGAGATTGGATGATTGAAAAATTCATGGTGTGGACACCAGCGAGGTCGGTGACAGAGTTCTCCAGCCACAAACATATGGGCAGATGGATGAGAAGAAATGGCCTTGTCGATATTGTCAGAGATGCTGTCAAGTACTGAACAGTCAGAGGAGGAGGGGGAGCAGTACAGAAAGAAGAGATATCTAACCGAGTTTAGAAGTGAGAGACGGAAGCACATGAAGAATGATCTAGAGATTCAAGAGATGTCACCCTAGCTAGGGGGAGGTGTTTGCTGACATAAACACCAAGTCCATGGATATGAACAGCGAAGGTAACCAGAAACGTAAAGCTCAGAAGAGGGAATAGAAGGGTCAAGGTTAGTTTCACATAGGGCTAAGATATCAAGTGAGTTAGTTTGAAGGAATGATTCTACGTTGTAAAAGTTAGTGCGGATACCTCGTATGTTTGTGAAAGAGACGCAGACAGGTTTGGGCGTTTTCTGACTAGCTGGTTCAGTTTTGCTATTTTGTTTGCTTGTTTTCATGTTGATTTAGTTAAAGTGAGAGATCTAGAGTAGAATCAGTCGGTCACTGTTTGCAGCATGTGAAGGATAGAGACTGGCGCAGCCTGCAACATAATGTGGCCTTGAGGATACCTACGGAGGTTCATGCAGGGACGCCCGTGGCACTACAGGAACCCTGATATTATTCAGCTGTTGATCAGAGCAGCCTCTCAAGACATTACGCAAGAGTTCGGGCTCCTAATTACAAGTCGGAAGTAGCAACCAGGAAACTGCCAACCCGGTACCCTCAGAATGAAGAGACGTTGCCACCATACTCAATAACTGCAAAGAGCTTCCAGCTGAACTAACACTAAGACCGAAGGAGAAGGGAGATGAACCGGGAACCCCTTCCTAAACAACAAACAAGGCGATCACCTCTACTCCTGGCGATCACCTCTACTCAAAATCTTAGAGAGTATTTTGTTAAAAGAAAAAAAATTGTTGCTACCATCACTAGTCCTTGCAACAAAAATAATTGTTAAGATAAAATTTTAAAAAATAAAAATTTAATGGAAAAGAAACAGTTGACAAACGTTTGAGTTTATTACTGCCGTGAAATTTAAAAATAATAATTTGTTCGCCCACTGTATATTCTGTTATTCTTTCATTAAAGTTGTCGAAAATAAGGTTATCGAAAAATAAATAAATAAATAAAATGAATAAATAAATAAAAATAAATAAATACGTATTCTTTCTAAGAAATAATATCGTAGAAATTGTATCAAACTGTTTTTAGTGTTTTTCATCGTATTTTTTTTCTGTTGACTTGTTTTAATTTTTGTTTTTAAGAAAGATTATCATAGTTTTATTTTTTATTTTAAGAAAGATTCTTTATTATTTATTTTGGGTTTTTAAGAAAGATTATCATAGTTTAAAAAATATTTCGAAATATCGACAACTAAGGGAAATATGAATAACAAGAAAACTAGTTGATGAATTTATTAGGATCATTCAAAGAAGAAACAGATAATTAAAATAATATACGAAGAAAAAATTCATGTTTACGTTTAAAATAGTAAAACAAAATTTCATTAGAAAAAAACGTTACGTTTTCAGGAGCCTCAGAAAAACACGACATTCTCGTTGTAATTCTAATCGCGTTATTCTTCATCATCATCATCATCATCATCATCATCATCTTCTTCTTCTTCTTCTTCTTCTTATTATTATTATTAATTTTACATTTATTTAGTAATTTATTATTTCATTGAAATATTCTGTTAATAATTTTATGGTAATTTATATATATGGTTCTTATTTATACAGTATTATTTAATTATCTCATTATAGTGATTTTAATACATAGTTATATTTTATTTCATTCAAAGCTACTAACCGTTAACGTTATTTTGTAATTTTATATTTCATTAAAAGAATCTGGCTGTTAACATTATTTTTCCAGTATTTAAAGGGAAATATATTTCGTTTATGATTCATACATGATTCTCACGTTATTTAGAATGAAAATCCTTCCATCATTTGATTTATCTCAACGCTTACATTCATAACTGTTTTTTCTTATTTAATTAAAAAAAAAACTCTTTGAAACATGCAGTTAAACAAACACAAGTTTTATTTTTCACATTTTAATATCCAGCCATTGCTTTATCAAACGTGACACGTATCTGACGTATTAAATCTCTGAAGAAGCTTGTTATAAGTGAAACATGTTAGATTAAAGTCACTTTTTCCTTATTTGTCCTTTGTTTATTCACACACACACACACACACACACACACACACACACACACACATTACTGAATTCGTTCTTACGAGGAAAATTATATTTTACAAGAAATGTCTCACTACTTCTTGCTTATCCAGTTTGTTGGAAGTCCTCATCTGCAGTTCCTGTCTTTAAGAATTCTGGGGAACGATTGGGCCCTTTCTAATCTCTAAAGCCCTATTACTCTCTAACCTATTTTGCTAAAGTACTAGAGATTCTAGTCAACGCCGAATTGGTTAACCTTCTTACTTCACACAAGTAACTTTCAGAAAAAAACAATACGGCTTGCGTTTCTCCAGGCTATCACTGAATTTTTCTATCAAACGGCAAAGCTTGGGCTGTGGCCCAAAATATCTCAAAGACGTTCAACAGGCTTTGGCATAGCAGCCTGCTCTTGAAAATTAAGGGCGATAATGTCTCTGGACAGTTATTTGATTTAATCTAATCATTCCTAACACAGCTTGTAATGAAAGCCGTGTTGAACAGACATACTTCTAGTTCATTTCATAATTCAGGGATCTCCGAGGGCTCTAATGGTTTGCTAGCTTGTCTTGCTAGAACCTATTACAACTGAGTAGTGAGTTCGATCCTTACAGGTACTCCATACTTTCGGCCTTGTGCCACATCTAAGCGGCACTTAAAAATCAACTATCCTCAGACATAAGTTCAGATATTAATCTCCAAGCTTCTAGATCTCCTCAGTTCTCAACTATGTATTTATGCAGATGATGCAACTATTTACTCCTGTTCCATTTCTACAGATGTAAGTAAAACTAGCAACTTGTTCTCGAAAAAGGATCTCTAATCAGTCGTTAACTGGGACAAGTCATGGTTTGTAAATTTGAACGCAACCAAAACAAAATTTATTCCAACTCATCGAAGCAGGAGACATTTTCTGCCTGCCATCAGCATAGCTGGTGCTAAACTACAGGAAAGCAACACTTTGCTTGTTTTCGGGCTCAAGTTTTCTATTGGCAGGAAGTGGAGTAATTGAATCAATTGCTAGGTCTGCTGCTAGGTACGTTTGTTCTCGTCAGGTGCCTCTTTTACATATTTCCAGATTCCTGTCAACATTCAAAGAGGGATCTATAATGAAATCGATCCTGACCTGGCATCTTGACTTCAGTTACTTTCTCACCGACGTGACATGACCTTCCTCTGTCTTTTTTACAAGTATTTTCATATCATATGTTCTTATGAACTGTTCTCTTTAGTACCTCAACTGCGTGAATCTAAACGCACTCCTAGATTAGGAACTAGTTATCACCATTTTATTGTTTAACTAGCTTGATGCAACTGTCAGGTCTGTCCTAATAGTTTCTTTTCTCATATTTCCATGTCTTTGTTTGGAACTCCCGATTTCTTGCTTCCTTGCAACCTACAATCTTAAAAAAACTAAATGCAATGCTAATCGACATCCTATTCTTTTATTGCCCCCGCTCCTCACTTTTCCTCACGAAAGTCTTCTCGTGCTCTGCGTCCTAGTGGCATTATCGCCTTACTTTGGGTGAAATAATTTAAAAAAGTAGTGCTAAATACTTATAGATGATTCCAAACCGAGTCAATTTCACCTTCTCTCCCCTGTTATATAACCTTAAGGCTGTGGGTTGATCGTTCATTGGGTGAGTGAATGTGTTGGCATGGAAGGTGGGCGTGTTTAAATCCATTGACTGAGTTCCTATTTAATACTGCTCATTTATTGCTAGCTCTATTAAATTTTCAGACGAAAATTTTGTTAGTTAAAAGCAGGACTCCTTGGAGATTGCAAGTCATCATTTTTATAACTACTGCTCTTTTCCCGAAAATCTGGTCCGAATCATAAAATAAACAAATACAATAAAACTATGACATTGTTTAATTAGAAAAGATTTAATCGCTTCTATAAATATGATTTATTAATATTTGTCTATACTTTTGAGATGAGTTATTATTCACATTTTCGTTGTCCTCATCTTTATTGCTATATTCATATTCAAGACGTTTCGGCCGTTGTACACTCCGGCCTTCTTCAGGGGATTGGAATTTTGAAGCAAAATATTTCTAACATTATTTAGAGCTGGTAAATAGAAGAAAAGGGTTAATGGATAGAACGATGGGCATACCGAGAGAAAGAATGAGGATTTCTAATTTCTTTTCAAACAACTAGTAAATAGAAACGAAAGGTTAATAGATAGAACGATGATCATATCGAAAGAAAGAATGGGGATTTCTTTCTTTTTTAAAGCAACCAAAAAGAAGTTCCTAGAGATAAACAAAACCCAAGAAAGCCATGTGCTTTTGGGCTGACAGCAGATTGATGATTGTTGATTTTCAGAGAGCTGGTTATCAAAACACGGATAGATAAAAAAAAAACCCAATACCAATATCTCCAAAGTCAGAAATGATAAAATTTGATTAATGACCTTAAGTCAGCACCCCTCCCCCCCGACCAGGGAGCCGAATACGCTGCAGCCAAGAATTGTGAATTAAAGATTTCTTTGTTATTAAAAGGTATTGCCAAACCTGAGAAATTGACTGGATAGTCATGTGTTTGATGATAAAAATCTAGATTCGAAAATAAAATGTATCTGGTGGAAATGTGGCTGTCAATGAAAGCCATTTGCTTAACGTCCGAAATGAAAACAAACCAAAAAGGATATTTTTTTTCTGCGTAAGCAGAAAAAAGATTGAAATAATAAATTCTAAGTGATGACCATGATCAGGCCGCCGACCAGTCGGGAATCATATTGGTCAGAGGTGAACTAACGTGGCAGCGCGGTTGAAATGATAAAGAGGGTGGAAAGATTGTGTTCACACCCCTTGAGAGACGATGGTGTGAGATGCCAATAAAATATGGCAGGAGTCATTAGGGGAGATCGATGTCTGTAACCGCTCCTCACAAGGGAAAGGAAATTCCCCATTTTGAGAGTGTAATTAATTACCTATTACAGAAAGAGTAAATACTCTAGCAATGAGAAGTGTATGTAAATGATCTTTTCCACGACAAGAGGGAGCAACCGACAATACACAAAGATGATGACAGACCGGAAATATTAAAGTCCGAAGTAAAATCTGCAATGGCCAAACTAAATAGAAACAAAGCAGCTGGACCAGACGGCATTGTAATAGAGATGCTGACAGCCCTGGAAAATTTCGGAATAGAGAAAATTACAGAAATTATAAATGAAATCTATAACAGTGGTGTAATACCATAAGACCTAATCAGATTAATTATCATAGCACTGCTTAAGAAGCCAGGTGCAAACGAATGCGAACGTCACATTTGATGAGCCACATAATAAAACTCATTATCCTAATTCTGATGAATAGAGTGCGATGCAGAATCAGTCCAGAGATAGGAAAAGAACAGTGCGCGATATTTATGATTAGAACGTTATCAGAAAGGGCAATGCAAATGAAAAAAACGTGTATCTATTGTACCTAAGGCGCCCAACAAACACACGCCATAAAACTCAGCAGCCTCGACATATTTGGGAAGGACATTAGAATAATCAAGAATTTCTACTGACAGCAAACCGCCTGCATGCAAACAGGAAACGAATTCAGCAGACATACAAAGATAGAAAGGGGTGTAAGACAAGGATGTGTCTTTTCACCGGATCTATTCAACTTGTACAGAGAAACTATTCTGAGAAGTTATCCCAGGATTCGTCATCGGTGACCACAATCTGAACATAAGGTACGCAGATGATAGCAAACACGAAAAGGAAATTACAAGACCTCCTACAGAAGTCAGCTTAAGAAAGTGAAAAAGAAAGAACTACAAATAAACTACAAGAAAATCGAATACATGGTTATCAGAAAAATGAGCAGCCCAGAATAGCTAAATAGAGGTAGGGAATACTAAAATCAAGCAGGTACAAAAAATTAAATACCTGAGAATCTTCTAACAGAATACAGAAAGTGCGACAGTGATCCGAAGTAGAATTGGCATGGCGAAAGACGCATTTCAGAAACTGAGCAGAGTATTAAGAGACTGGAAAATTTCACTAAAAACAAAACAGAGAATATTGGATTGCTATGTGATGTCAGTTTTTCAATATGGCAGTGAATGCTGGACAATCTTATCTAGGATGAAGGAAAAACTTGATGCAACTGAAATGTGGTTCTACAGAAGGATACTGCGCATATCAAGGATCAAGCACGTGAGTAATGATGATTTTTTTTTTTGGAAAGGATAGCAACATAAAGGAAAATTAATACTGAACCTTAGGAATAGACAGCTAAAGTTCCTGGAACATGTAATGAGGAAGGAGGGTTTGGAGAATCTGATACTCACAGGTCAGATAGAAGGAAAGAGACAGGGGAAGGCAGAGTGTAACCTACTTGACGGGGCTGAGCAGGTGGATGGAGGAGCGGGTTTTGGGTGGAATAACAGGAGAAAGCGTGCTAAGAGTCCATAGGAATAGGGAAACGTGGAAGGCCATGATCGCCTACGTCCTGAAAGGACATGGCACATTGAAGAAGAAGAAGAAGAAGAAGAAGAAGAAGAAGAAGAAGAAGAAGAGAGAGGATTAATTACCAGTGAACAAGGAACAAAGGGAATTTTCTACTAGAATGTCTATAAATACGAAAACCCAAGCGGCCGAAATGAGTTGTGAGTTGTCGTCTATGGCCGTTTTCAGTTCAGTTGGAAATGAGAGACGTGTTATTACGTGACTGCCAGTCTGAGAAGAACCACCGACTTGAGCTTTGTGCCAGACTAACCAAACGGGCTAGAGTGCTGCATCCAATAGAAGCAGTGGAATGGAATTCTTTTCCGTTTTTACTTTGTTCAACATTTTGCCCTTTTAAAACTTTGTCTTTTCCACACTATGCCTATTCGTCATTTAGTCAGTTCGACTCTTTCTGCTCGGCACTTTGTCAATTCGATGTTTTCTTTGTACTATACGTAGCCCGTTCGACATTTTGCTCATGTGTCCTTTTGTCTCTCGACACTGTCCTTCGACACTCTGACCTACTACGAATATAAATAGGTTCAGTGTAGATATTAACAAGTTAATTTAACCAAATATTTGCACAAAGCTACACTTTTGAAGATGACAGTTTGGATCGAGGTTGAAGTGTGCCGGAGGCTGCTGTGAATTACTGAGCAACACTGCAGTCTAAAGTAATAAATATTTATGTTATATTCAACAGCAGAACGGAAACCGTCTTTTAACAATGGTAACCGCATTAATCTAGCACCCCTTTGCTATTTAGTTCTCCACTGGGTGCTTGTTGGTGTGAATTGAGCTTTACATAGATCTACATTAAGATGCATATTAACTGAAAGCAGGAAGAATAGTGTACAAAAGACACTTGATTAGAAATTGATATAACTATAAGTACTAAATCAGACGACTTGGTTTTCGTTCGACAAAACGTCTTGATTAAAATAGATTTTATACATTCTAATCAATAAATACCAGTCCAGGTATGCATTGAAGTCTGTTAGAAGCAGACAGAACGGAAGTATTTTTTGATTGATATGAAATAATGGCAGATTCATAAGATCCCAAGGCTAAAGAAAAAAAAAACTTATATAAATGTAAAATAAACGTTAAAAGAACTAGTAATTCTTTATCTTCTTAAACATGTCTCTTATGAACGGATTCCATGCGAAATGTCTTTGTTGTATGGAAGACATAAATATTGTTTAGTCTTTGTCGGTATAGACGTCTGAGTAAAGTTATTTCAATGTCCTTTGTTGTGGCACCACTTCAGTAGTCAGAGCGAATGAACGCACATCAAGTCTACGGTTCAATCGTTTCTCAATAGTGATATCTATCGTAGACAGAGCGACTGAGTTTCTGATCTTTACCTTATTCGATGTTGCCCAGCCGCGTCCACCACCCATAGCCCTCTATCTGTCCATGACTCTTCAGGAGCCATCACAGCCATTTCCGCTACCGACACCAGAGGGAAGAAAGTAAATAAGGAGAGAGGATGACGACCCCCATGTTAGGATGTGAGCGGGTGCCAACGACGATGACAAAACATGAGCAATTGTATTGCGCTTATGAAACTTAAATTCGACAAAATAGTATATATATTCAAGGCGTTGAACAGGGGCTATATATTTTATTTTATTTTTATTTATTTATTTATTTTGTTGCTATATATTTAGAAATTCTTGATAAAATTAAAAGAAGAATCAGTTATATTATTGGTCCTGACCTTGAGTCTCAGATTCAGTCATTTTCCCACCGCCATATTGTCGCTTCCCTGTGGCTTTTCTTTAAATAATTTCATGGTAAATGCTTGGATGAACTCTCGGCTATGATACTTAAATTCTATGAATTTAAGAGCAGTACTAAATTGACAATGAGGTCTTACCAATTTACAGTTGGCTAGATGTAACCGCAAGTTCTTTGCTAACGTTTTTTGTTTTGTTTTGTTTTATTGTTTTTGTTTCTTGCACTTATCGTTTGTGGAACTCTCCTCAGGCTCCATGCTTTCCAGCCAACTTTGATCTTCGAAAACTTAAATGCAATGTCAATAGTTATCTTTTGTCTTCTTGATTACTCTTCTATTATTTACATTATTTACATTGTTCGAACTATTGTCATTATTTTTATTGTGTCCTTGTTATAATATTCCAATAGGTAAAAAACAACAAACTTTGAGAGTTGAGTAAATAAAAGAAAATGACTAAAAGTGAGATATCCAGAAAATGCATGGTACGTGGAACTAAATCAATCTACGCAGACGGTTCGAAATTTTAATATATATCTCCTGAAGAAAGCCGGAACATACAACAGCCGAAACGTCGTGAATATAACAAAAATAGTGAGGACAATAGCCCGAAAAATGTAAGTAGTTACAGTATCTCATCTGAGAAATATAGACATATATTGTTCTCGCTCCTTAACAATGTTTGTCTTTTTTCTTATTCTTTCATACTCAGTAAATCCCCTTGTGTCTTAGTGGCTTTACTGCCTTGAATTGGGATGAAATAATTTTTTAAATGTTATCGAATTCCCGCATATTTTATTAAAATAAATTATTTCCAAATATTTAAATTTAAATCATTTAAATTAATTATAATTAATATTGTTGAGAAAGAGAAATGAAATTCAAATTTTCAAGGTGATGATTTTACAAGTCAATTCGAGAATACTGGCATTCCGTAGAAGCATGAGAAATTTGTGTTTGATTATATCTTCATGAATTATGACCAGATCGTAAATAGTTAATGAACCGTCTTTCTAAACATTACAGGTTTATATTAAAACACGGTTTATTCTAGCAAGATTAGATTACAAGCTTAATGGGTTAATCTAGTGCAACTTTAATGGCTTGTGGGAAGATTACGAAACATTATAACATCAGAAACGAATGCTTCCATCACCGCAATCGATCAATGCTTGACGTAATCCTCAACAATCAAAGGATATTGTTTTCTGGTATTGTATTCCATTTCTTAATCAGCTCAACGGATAGTCCTCGAGGAGAGATCAAGAGCATAAACATGTCATTTTAAATAACCACTTCATGTGCAGGTGACCATCCTCTTGGAGACATGCGAGAACGATGAACAGTTGCATGATCATCTGTTAAAATGAAGTCTGAACCAAGGTAAAGCCTAAGGAGTCACGTGGTAGCAAGATTGCAGAATTACAGCTAACACACATTTATATGTGATTTTATTTTTACAGTGAATGCTCACCCTGTATAAAGCTCGGAGACCCCTTGAGGTAGAGGGTTATCCACTGAGCCATGTGTTCTTATAGACGTTGGTTAGTTCCTGTGACTTGACCCAAAGAGTTGTGAGTTCAATATCAGGCTACAGCAGTGTTGAACTGCAAATTTGATTAACTTACAGGGTTAGAGGGAGATAACTCATGACTTCCAGAAGAGGCACTAGACAAAGAATGGAGTTCATATACCCCAGTGATTGTAATAAAGGGTTCGTTTCAACATTCCTAGCACCTGAAGAAGGCCGGAGCGTACGACGGCCGAAACGTCGTACAAATGCAACAAAAATGAGGAAAATAGTTCGAATAATGTAAATACTACCTCATCTCAGAAATATAGACAAATATTAAAGGCACCAATTGACAAAAAGCTCCCTGTACTGGTCAATTGAAAGAGTATCGACTTCCATCCGGGCAATTCCCGAGATGATAATTGGGTCAAACATATTTAACAGGTACGACTTCATTAATAACAATACTTCCGTTATTAATGACCAGATTTTCTTATTGCTGGTGACGCCTCATAATGTAAGGCTGCCACCTCGAGCTTGATAGTTTGGGTAACACTTTAACCGCAACCTAACCCTAATCTCTGCATCACCAAACCCACTGGTGTTCATTTTTTAGAAAAGAGTAATTCTTCATATTAACTATAAATAAATAGAGAAATTTAAAAAAATGCAAATTTGATTAAAAGAGAAAGCAATTTACTAAGACAACGGTGTATAGAAAATACTTTGATTGTTAGACTATCCATACTGAATCTGTGCCAAGGTTTTTACAACATTTCACCTTTCTTGGCAGATGTTCTATATTCACAACATGGTATGTTTAATAATAAAAATGATGGAAGACGATACTTTGACTAATACAATTGACTAATTCACTTTTTATCAATATAAATTACGTTAAGCGTTTGAACGAAATATTTTTTACTCTAACTGCAAATTAACTATGTATGTGTACTAGATATCGGCTCATAATGAGAAATCGGAGAGCTGAGTTCAAATTCCACTTGAATTCGTTACAGTCACATATGCAAAAATACCCTTGGGAAAGGTATTAATCTATCTCCTCTCCTCCCAGCTATGGGTTGAATAACAGTACAGATTGGATTCTAGAGCTTTGATTAGCAATCTGTCTACTGCAAAAAGGAATGCCAACTTATTGCTGGAAAATCTTCTTCCGAGTCAGTCATCGATCAAAAGAGACATCATCGCCTGAGCGTGTATAACGTAAATTTCGTTAACTGACTGATGTGTGCGTGTTTATGTGTTGTGTGTGTGCAAATGAAATAGTTTTTATACGTGCAAGCAAATATGAATAGATTTACATTTGTGTGAATTTCTTTGTCACTTTCAAAAGTGACAACTTTACATTGAACTGGACGTCCAAGCATGAATAAATGAATGAACTTCGTTCTGAATCAATTATCCTTCTAAAAAAACAGAGAGAGCATCTGTCTTGAATCTAGACTCATTCTTAATATAATTGAAAATAAATCTGTTTTAGTTTCATCAACTGACAGGCTTTTTCTTAAAAAGGTATTGACTAACTTAAATTATATATGTAGCAACATGACTTGCATATCTGGGATCTGTATAACGTTGGATAACATCTGTGAACGTGCGTTGTAGTGTAAAAGATATCGGTTCGGAACGAAAGATCGGAGAGCTGAGTTCGAATTCCAGTCGAATTCATTTAATTCACTTATGCGCAAGTACCCTTGGGAAAGGTAGTAATCTATCTTTCTACTTCTAGCTGTTAGTTGAATAGCAGGACAAATTGGATTCAATAGTTATGACCAGGTTCGACGATGTTTGAGCATCTTCATACAACAGCTGGCAAATATTCAAGTTGCCTATTTTTTAGAGTCGAATTGTAACTTCGGATGAAAAATGGATAGAAAATCGCTTTGTGTTAATTTGTTTTTGATTGTCAAAAATTGTTTTATTTTCTTTTGTTCCTTCCTTTTTCATTTTTGTAATATAACGGAAATGATACAAGTGTCTGTCTTATTTTGGTAGATTTATAATCATAAATAAGGAGGGTCTGGTCCCGCAAACTTCCGGCTATTTTCAGGCGAGTTCAGTTTTTTCTTCTTCTACCTCTTATTTATTTGAGTGTTGCCTTCTCGCTAGTTGAGAGTGACCTATCGAGAGAGAAAGATTAAGGAGAGAGAAAAAAAAGGAGATAAAGGTTTTAGAGAAGAACGCAAATGCCATATTTTTAATTTTTATTTTTGTTTATATGTTTTATGTTTACGTTTACATTTTATTTCTGTCGGGACTCGCTACTATTTAACATAAACGCGTTTTCTTTAATTCAATCGATAAGGTTTGTCCAATTATTTTATTTCATTTTTAAAAATTTTCTCCGATTAGAAAAAATAAAAAAAAGTGAAGCAAACAGTGCTTATATATATATATATATATGTAAACTTCTCGTTATACTAGTTTCGAAAAACCCTCCGAGTACATACGCAGAAGGAAAAAATGGTAATAAAAAAAGAACGTGCTAAGCACCCGAACATCAGTCAAAGTACGTAGCCCAAAGAAGAAAAAAAACCGAGACGAGTAACCTAAAACAAAAAGCGCTCAATACGCAAGTAGAGCCAACTAAGTAAATAACTAACCTAGAGAGCCAACAAACTTACCAAGGTTTCACCAAATTGGATCTTTAGGGAAAGTATATATATATATATATATATATATATATACTGCTTGACGAGATGCTAATAAAATAGTACCAAAACACAACGGCTCTTGTGTTGCAGTAAACTATGTTTTTATTATAAACTTATAATAAATAAATTACCATATATAATAATCTATTACGTATTGAGCACACCTAATAAATCACTACAAACAGTAGACTGCCAACCAATTAGTTTGTACTAATTTTAATATATATATATATATATATATATATATATATTCAGACACTTTAATCCAAGCGGAAAAAGCAGGAAGGTAAATTCCAAAAACCCGATCCTTCCTTTATCTCTCTTATCTCCCACCTTTTTTCCGTTTTGCTTAACCTTATATCAATTCAACACGCCGTCCGTTCTTTTTAAGTTACAATTCTCTTTCCTTTTTTGCGAACCCAGACGATGCCAATTTTCCTTTTCTTGTTTATTTGATTTTATTTTGTTTTATCTTTTTCTTTTTCTTTTTAAATTTCTTTGCAAATCTATTTAAAAAGGAAAATTAGACTGATTTTTCTCCAGTTTCTGAAAGGATTTTTTTGTTGCTGAGGTGATGTGTTATACCCGTAGGGATTTTCATATCGAAATGGTCATCCAACATCCTTGAATTAATCCTATTTTAATATATATATATATATATATATATATATATATATATATATATATATATATATCCGTAGACAGTTCTGTTTCGCTGTATCACAGCTCGTGAGTACGGTTTATATATATATATATATTAGGACCTTGAATAAATTCTCGATGATTTTTCATGAAAAGTAATGTTTTTATTTTCAAAAATTATTAAGAAATATATCAACGTTAGGCTCTACTTTTTCCCATCTTTGAAGCAGCCTTTGAATTCCAAGTCGGAAAAATGACACGTCTTTTGAAGTTAACCACGAGTCAAGCCATTTTTTGGCATTTTCATAAGAATGAAAGTGCTGCTCAGCTACGTCATGTGCCATCGATCAGAACAAATAATCGGACGGGGCAACGTCTGGTGAATACGGTGAGTGGAGTAGGACTTCCCGTTTAAACGTTTTCAAGTAGGTTTTCACCCGTTTTGCAACATTTGGACCAGCGTTGTCATGTTGCAAAATCACTTTGTCTCTGCGGTTGTTTTTTCTTCAATGTTTGACTCAAATAACGGTATCCTGTGGTGGCTTCGGTTGGTTTGAGCAGCTCATAAACTACACCCAGCTGATCCCACTAAATGCAGAGCAGAATCTTCGAACCATGGATATTCGGCTTTGCCGCCAATGTTGATGCATGACCGTGCTTATCTCATGATCTTCTATGCTTAGGGTTATCGTAGTATATCTACTTTTCATCGCCAGTCACAATACGATGCAAAAATCCTTTCGTTTTCTGCTGTTGAAGCAGCTGTTCGCAAGGGACAAGACGCCATTCGACCTCTCTTGGATTCAACTCGTACGGCATTCAATGTCCTTTCTTTTGAATAATTCCTAATGCATTCAAACATTTCGAAACTGTTGTGTGATCAACTTCTAATAATCCTGCAAGTTCAGCTTGTGCCTGAGTCTATATGAAGTAATGCATTCAGTTCTTCATTTCCAAACATTTTCGGCTCTCGATATGTAAGATTACAAATTTATTCACCTGAAGAGAGTCAACTTTGGACTCGAAACACGTGTAGCGGCACAAATAGCATTATGGACACTTAATGTATTATACAAAAGGCAAGTAATATTATTAATAATAATAACAACGATGAATCTATATTTTAAACAAAACTTTCACGGCTTCTCACACTTTTTCCCCTATATCAATTTCTCTCGTTGGAATAACCCCTATTTCTCTTTTCAATATATATATACGTGTGCGTGGTTGCTTATATATACATCTATGATTACATATGATACTTTTTGAAGTTTTTCTGATATGGAAGTCCTCATAGCTATCCTAAGAGTATAAAATCAATCGCTAATTTACCGAGTCAAATGACCAGTCCAGATAAATTGGTCTCTACGCTTTTGTCCAAGCAGGAACCCAGAATTATTTCGGTTTTATTGAATTTTGAGGCAAGTAAAACCCGCCTAGCTATCGGCGAATGATTTGCGAGGATTGCTCGGGGTCAATGGTTGCGAAAAGCCTGGTCACTGTTGGACGCATTCAGATGACAACAGCTCATTAAAAACTATGGACAACCCTCGCTTTAGGTCGTTGTTCATGTCCTGCGACGTCGACACCAAAGCGGTTTAAACCAACAAGAAAGGATTTTGTTTTTCTGCTGTCTTCAATCTGGTCGTTAATGTGCGCAGGAAGGAAATTGCTAAAGAAAGTTTTATCGTAAAGTTTATGAACTGAAGTTGAGGTAATTATGGAATCCCGAATTATGTGCGCTCACAAACACATATATGCACAGAGATCTAGAAAGCGCTAAAGCTTAACACACACGCATATAGACGTAGATCGAAAAAGGCCGACGGAGGTACACGCATAAAAACACACACAGATCGAAATAGCAAGATACAATAATAATAATAATAATAATAATAATAATAATAATAACGAGTTAAATAAAAGGCATTGTTTATTAATATATTTGATTTCAGTCTGTACCGATCACTTTCTCTCTCTTTCTCTCTCACTCTCTCTATATTTCAGTCTGTTTATACTTGTCTTTTGTTATCTATCTATCTATCTATCTATCTATCTATCTATCTATCTATCTAGCATCGACTGCTAGTTATTTATATGTCCCAGCGCTTAAAATTATACTTTTTTGCTCACCTTTGTCAGTTGCATTAATTTATATGCAGGTATGCATGGGTGTATGTGTCTGCATCTATTGACTTATTTAAGACTCCAGAGAAATGTATCTTTCGAATTCCCACGAATCAAAAGGAAAAGAAACGATTAATATTAATATAATTTAATTCTCATTTTAATTACCACATTTAACCAATTGTTACCAATCCGGTTAAATACATATAACAAGATAAAAATAGTTAGAAATAACTAATAAATGATTATTTAATATATTTTGATATTCAGTATACTCCTTCTTAAACTAAAAAATCTCAGTCTATAATATCGGCTCCCATTTTGAGAAATTATTTGTTTAAAAGTGTTTCACCAGACGAAGGCAGATTCAAAATAAACAACGTATCCATGAATGAACATGAAAACGATAATTCCCGAATATCATACGAAACTTCATTTTAACGCTTCATTGCGATTTTGCCCTAAAATACTTCAATATCAAGGTTATTTGAAACTGATTCGCAAAGACGTTACCTCAAACTCAAAAACAAGTAACTCGTAATTTTATCATTAATGGACGGCACACACGCACAAAAAAAATCAAAATCTATTTTCAAAAATCTTGTTCAGGCGATGTTAAAACAAGAACCACCTCCTATTATCGCAATATTTTATTCAAGGCTGATTATTCACATCTTTCTGCTGCATACACATGTCAAATAAATAAAATAAATCGATTCCCTAGAGTTATGCGATGTGAAAACAACAACGCTTAATGTAAAAAAGAAATTTCCTTAAAATGAGTGAAATAAAATTTGCAACATAATTCTTTTCCCCACTTTCTTTTATTATTTTGAAGTGCCCAATGTCGTTCTTCTTTGTTTGAACGAGATTTCCATATTACTCTCGACAAGATAGAGGCGACATCGACAGCATTCGGTTTCTGAACCATTATATAACAATATAGAATTCCGTAAAACGTGTTAGAGTTGTGTTTTAAAATTCATTTAAAAGAAACTTCGAAAAACTGAACAAAGATGAAACCTATGATGTGGCATCTAGCCGTTCACTAAAAAAATGAGATCTTTTCTGTTAGTTCACACCAAATAATGTAAAGTTACTTATCGCACGTATTTATTAACCCAATTAAATTTTAAATCAAAGTGTGTTCTTTTATTAAAGTTCTGGCGCTTGATTGAAATTATAATTTTAAACCAACATTTGTTTAGCTTGCCACGCCTTGCAACAACACCAACACTCAAAATAAAATTACCAAACAATCAGGGAATTATTCACACTTTGTAAGTGCAGATGATATTCGAGATACTTCAAGGAATATTTCACAATTTAAAAGAATATAAAAAGTCGGTTTTGGGCTTGTTTATCGGGGTGAGTGCGAATGTAGACCACACACTTAGAAATAGAGCACCAGAGTCGCCCAAATTTAAAGCTATCGCAAAGTTCAACCCAGCTGGAATGCAAAAGAAGGGCCTCGATCTGGGAGAATTTGCCGTGAATTTTATTAAATATAATTCTTTTTTTTATTTTGGGGTCAATTAAATTAACAGAAAAAATCCACCAACTGTTCGCAAGCCACGTTCTTCAAAACAATTCTATGGGCAGAGATAGATAGATAGATAGATAGATAGATAGATAGATAGATAGATAGATAGATAGATAGATAGATAGATAGAGTTAAAACATTTCAATATCTATCTATCTATCTATCTATCTATCTATCTATCTATCTATCTATCTACAAGGAATATATATATATATATATATATATATATATATATATATATATATTTTAGAGAAAATTTTCAAAATTCAAAGGTGCCGGATGTACATTTCGACATAGGATCTCTAGTAGAGACTCTATGTCACGTCAGCGACATTGTTTTTTTCAAATGGTGAAGGCCCTGAGTTAGAGTGTGGAGGGGTTTTAGGTTAACAACGGTTACAAAGCGGAAAAGGACAGAGCTGGTAGTCGAGTGTTGAAATGGTATATTTAGGAAGGGGAGGAATAGGAGTTCATATTTTATAAAGATAGACAACTAAATGAGTTAAATTACTTTTTAAAGGTAAGATTTTGGGCTATTTGAAGAGGTGTATTTAGGCAAGAAGGAATGGGTTTCAATATAAGATTTTAAAAATTTTTATTTAAGTTTATTTGATTAAATCTTTTAGATAGAAGCAAGCTAAATGCCAATTACAGGAAGTTATCAGTTTAAAAATTATTAGAGAAAAATATTAGAGAAAAAAATATTAGAGAAAAAAAAAAATATATATATATATATATATATATACATATATGTGCTAACCAAGGAAAAAGGGGTTTAGTAAAAGAATCCATATTTTCTAAAGATAGGCAATTAAAGGAGCTTGGGATAGGAAGGTAGGGGGTTAAAACACTTTTTAAGGTTAACGTTAGGGTAAAATTAAGTTTAAAACTTAAATTGAATCCTTTTAATTTATATTCTAACATCTAGTCAACGGGGATTTAAATTCTAAATTTAAGTATTCGAATATATATATATATATATATATATTTAATTTAAGTATTCGAATATATATATATATATAATTTAAGTATTTCGAATATATATATATATATATATATATATATATATATATAATTTAAGTATTCGTATATATATATATATATATATATATATATATATATATATATATATATATACCATACAATAAAGACAAAGAAATCTCAAGCTACATCAATATTAATTCCAACCAACCTAGCGTCATTATAAAGCAACTACCCTAGACGGTTAATATTAGAATTAACCAATTACCTTCTAAACTTACAATCTTTAGGAATAATAAAAAACTATATAAGACACCCCAGAATAGCGGATATAAAGATAAATTAACTTATTTAACACCCACTAGTAATCTGGAATCGCTAAATGCCAAAGATAAACTTAGGAAAAGAAATATTATATGGTTTGAACCCCACTCCCCGTTCTGTAGACTATCAGCTCTTAACATTGCTAATACCTTCCTTAAATTAATAATTAAACATTTTCATGGAGATAACATTCTGAGTAAAATATTCAATAGGAAAACTGTCAAGATTAGTTACTCGTGTACCAATAATATGGATAACATTATTAGCTTCCACAATAACCTAATATTGAAGAAGTGTAGGGAATTCAATACAGAGAATAGAATGTCACCCACCCTGTAATTGTAGATCTAGAAATAACTGTCCTGTTGAGGGTAAATGTAGATCGGAAAATGTAATCTATCAAGCCACCATCTACCAAAAGGAAAATAAGGAGAAATGTAATGTTTATATCGGAATTTCGGCGGGAATTTGAAAGCAACGGCTTTATAGCCACAGGCATTCCTTCACCAACCTTAGTTTAAGATACCAAACAGCCCTTTCCAGAAAATACTAGGAATTAAAAGAAAGTAACATAAATCCCCAGATAAAATGAAAGCTCATAGGCAAGGCTAGGACACCTAATAGCTTAAGTGATAGATGTAATCTATGTTTGACAGAAAAAAATAACATTTTAAAATTTCAATACCAAAATACCAAAGTACACTCCTAAATAAACGAAGGGAGATCATAAGTATGTGCCGCCATAGAAATAAGTACAAATTGCAATAATTATTCTATTCTTCCAAATATTCATATTAAGAAGGTTTTTTTAAAAATGTGGCCAAGCAGTTACTTCCTCACAACCTACCACTACTAACTCAAGGGTAAAGCCACATGCATCCCACTACCAAAGAGGAATTACTACTAAATTTTCCCCTAGTCCTACCCTAATAACATTAATACCTCCCAGCCCCTTCCTATACCTAAGCTAACCTCTGGGCTTAGATTTTTACTCATTCTCTGTTTATAAGACGTTGAAGAATGCATATCTTGAAGGACATGTTAAAAATATCTATTTCCTCGCTAAGCTTATATATATATATATATATATATATATATATATATATATATATATATATAAGGAATATTTCAATCCTGGCTGGAAGCAAGCAGGTGTCTAGCCGTACTGACGAGCTGTGCATAAAGCGAAATAGGGATGTTTGTGGATGACTATTTCACAATTTTACAATTTCGAGTTCTTGGGCCTTTATTTTTTTAAAGTGCTCAATACAGTTAATATTGTAGAACATAATATAATTAATTAAATTTGTTTTTTGTATTTTACATTGCCTGATGACGAGGAAAAAATCTCGAAACATAGAAATTTCCGTGTCGCAATGTAAAATATATTACTCAGAGGTAGAATCGCCGACTGACGCCATTTCGGTCGGGTTTCAATCCTGGGTAAAAGGCAACCGGCTGTCTAACTTATGATGAGTTGTGATACAGCGAGACAGATCTGTCTGTGGATGACTATTTATGCTCTTACACCCCGATTGGGCACTCTGGAAGAATGGTAGACTTTGAAAAACAGTAGGTACTCTGGCATCTACGCATTGTTCATTCAGCAATGAATTAGAACACTCTCAGCTATTGGGCGTGTATAATGATAATATACACGCTAAAAAGTCTGCCTCCTTCTACCGAGCGCCCGTAGCTCAGAGGTAGAATCCCCGACTGACGCCAACTCGGTCAGGTTTCAATCCTGGATAAAAGGCAATCGGCTGTCTAACCGTACTGACGAGCTGTGATACAGCGAAACAGATCTGTCTGCGGATGACAATATATATATATATATATATATATATATATATATATAAAGAATATTTTAATCCTGACTAGAAGCAATCGGATGCCTAGCCGTACTGTCTAGCCGTACTGATAATTGGAAAAAAAAAAGAGAAAAATATAGTTTCTTCTTTTTTCGTGTTCAAAACGAATTGTTTTGGACCAATGGAAGTTTGTAAAAATGGCTGTAGTCATAACAAAATGTCAGGATTTCATTGATGAGCTCAGGTAGAGTTAAATCCTTAAAAATTATTCCTGGGAACAGATTCTAAAATCGAAAAACAGATGATGTAATTGAAAGAAAAATGATAGAAAGACATTACGTCATATGAGCTGTTGATATTTAATTCGTTGAGCCATGGCTCCCCGTAAATGATGTGGGTGGAAAATAATTTCATTGGTCAAAGCTTTGAGACGCGTAGATCCCCCGAGCGAATTGGGTACAGCTATAAAAATCCGAACTCAGTGCGAAAAATGAGAGTTGTCTGGGTAGTTTTTGAAATTGCAGTCGAAATAAAACGGCTAAAGGGGAAAGTGTTCCTATTTGGGAAGCTAGGACCCACGGATGGTCGACTCTTACAGAACTTATGACTGAAGATGTAAAGAAACGTAGAAAAACCTGCCGCCGATTAACTTAAAGAGTTAATGTCGAATAATGCGCCTCCGATAAAAACAAGAACTTTATTGTTTTAAAAATTATTTGAAGAATTGAAAGTTCTGATAATTCTTAACGAAAAGTTCGCACTGCTATGAAAATAATTTTTAAGTAAGAGCTGGAGAGAGATTTTCAGACGACAAAGATCAAACGATCCCCACACCGCCGCCGCTCGTCGCACTGTTTCTGCAAAGTTTGATAAAGGCCGAAAAGACGTGTTTTTATGTGGAGAATTGACAGTTTGATTTTTTTTCTTTAATCGTGTCACCCCAAGCAAGGCATTCCACTGCCACTATAGCGCAGGGGGTTACATAGAGGGATTGGGTATAGGAAATGTCAGAAGGAGGGTGATAGACGACTTAGGATGTACATAGGGAGAGAGTTGGAGAGAGTGGGTGTGAGTTAGTGTGTTAGGAGGTGTCTATTGACCTTACATTTAAAATCCTGGAGGTTGTAGCCGTTGGGGAAGCAAGCATGCGGTAGGAAATTATTTTTAAATATTGAAGGCTCTGATTACTTTTAACGAAACTTTGGAAGGACTTATTTTTATTTGAAGATTGAAAAGCTCTGATATTTTTAATGAAACTTCGAAAGGACATTATTATTTAAAGATTGAAAGCTCGGATAATTTTAAATGAATCCTCTCTCCGTTGTAAACTTGAATTTCGACAATTGTATTTTCTGCTTTTGTAATTATCTTTTTATTATTATTATAAAGACTTTCTTTCGTAATTCATCCGGGCGTCTTCGAACTTATTCATTCATTTATATATATATATATATATATATATATATATATATATATATATATATATATATATTTGTGCCGTAATTATTTTATTTTAACACAAGTGCACACAAGTGTCCTGTCTGGATATGGTAAAAGTACGTCTACCGAGTTTTCACAACGTGACTTTCTGGGAGCAAAGAAAACAGCGTGGGCAGTGAGTTCATTGTTGTAATAGATGTCTGGAGGACCAGCTACCTGTGACGAGACCATCACGACTAGCGACCCGAAAGCGTCGTCATAATTGGTGCAGTTACGACATCATCAACGTCATTCGGCGTCCGTAATCGGCTACAACAGTCAGCCGGACGTGTTACATTTAAGTAGATAATCAAACAGTATTATATATTTATTTCTACCGGCCTGATTATTTACGATAAATTTTTGTTACGAAAATGTGTGTCATTCGGCAGGATTTGACTTACGACCGCTATCTACATAGGGGAAGCCTATTACGATACAATTGTTTATAACCAGTTTCGTTAATCTTCTTTAATTTCCGTAATATATATATATATATATATATATATATATATATATATATATATATATAGAAATTGCAGGAGGATTTGAAATATTAAGTAAGTAATTCATCGAGTTTTATTCAACCGCAACAGAATGCAGAAAGCACTAGACGGCCGTTTCGTCCTATATTTGGTATTCATCAGCAGTGCGCATCCACTATCAGGAATTGAAACCTAGACAGCTGCGTTATTAAGCAGATGTCATACCAACTGTACCAAAGTCCCCAGAAGAAGTGACGAATTAAACTCGATATAGCGCCGCTCATTCACGTATTCCGTGGTGGAACCCTGTTGAGCTCCTTTTACCCATAGGACTGTGCCTCCCAGAGCAACGACTACTACAATTTCTCATCTGTATATCGTTGCTTTAACCGACTTATAATGCTCCAGTGTGAGTGGCTTCGTGATAGTAGTCGTCTACATCAGATCCTAGCAAAACAATTAAGGTTAATCATATACTACTCTAAATCTAGTATATCCAACCCAATTATTCGCAATGATTCTTCTTCCCCGGTTAGCGATTTGCAAAAAACCAACACAGATTACAAATTCAAGTGCCCCTTTTGGGAGATTATATCTCCAATGGATTAAATAATATTTATGTTGGTCACACCACAAACTCACTTTCACGACGCCTGACACTACACTTGAACGATAATTCTAACATTTTAGTCATTTAAAACAACATGCCTGGCCACATACACAATTCCGGAAAACCCTTGTTGAAAATACAACTATACTGAAACATGAAAACAATAAACAAAAACTAAAAATTCTCGAAGCTATATACATAAAACAGTTGAAACCTAACCTGAACAAGATAAACTATGAAATCTCAACAAATATTCTAAAATGCCTATAATTAATAACAGAAGACATTGGTTTATTCCAATGGCTTTCCATACTCAATATTTCTTGTTTTCACTCTCGCTTGATCATGTGTGACGTTATAAGCTGTGATGCGACATTCGCTTCTCGCGTCTTAAATGCACGAATTTGTTGTTGCTTGGAAATCTTCCATGTAAACAAAAACAGTTTGTCATTATGGTTTGTCCATGTTTATAATATATAATGTAACTTGACATCTTTGAAAATGGCTTTTGTAAGCCAAAACCTTAGATTGGATTACTAAAGAAAATTATGTATCGATATTGTAATTTTCTTTCTTCATTTAATGATAATGCTATTAAGCTTATCAGAGAATATGAAAAAATTTTACATAAAATGAATAGAGAAAACTTTTCTATATTATTTAATGAAACATGCATTAATATATATATATATTCTATAGTCATCCGCAGACAGATCTGTTTCGCTGTATTACAGCTCATTAGTACGGCTTAGACTCCGGTTGCTTCCTAACCCAGGATTGAAACCCGACCGAATTGGCGTCAGTCGGCGATTCTACCCCTAGGCCACGAGTCCCCTCTCTCTCTCTCTCTCTCTCTATATATATATATATATATATATATATATATATATATATATATATATATCCGAATGAATACAGAACAAAGAATTCTTACAACGTCCAAAATATTAATTTAAAACAGTGCTCGATATATAATATATAGAGCTGTGAATATTGATTATAAATTATATTTTAGAACATGTACATAATTTTTTTATATATATAATCGCATAGAGTGAGTACTTGAGTGACAATGGAACACATGTCCTTCATTTAACCTGTGTTCATCATCACAAGTCGGGGAAGAGCACAGATTGAAACCGTTACCACACAACTTAATCTGTATTCTTTTCCTGACTCTACCCATGCGCCCACCAAGGAGAGAGTCAGGAAGGGTAGAGAGTCAGGAAAAGAATACAGATTAAGAATACAGATTAAGTTGTGTGGTAACGGTTTCAATCTGTGCTCTTCCCCGACTTGTGATGATGAACACAGGTTAAATGAAGGACATGTGTTCCATTGTCACTCAAGTACTCACTCTATGCGATTATATATAGAAAAATTATGTACATGTTCTAAAATATAATTATATATATATATATATATATATATATATATATATATATAATAAACAAATGTTTAGATATACTAAATTGATATACTATTTTAAAAACAAAGAATTTACTATTAGTCTTGAAGGCTCTTTCGTCCAACATCTCATCAGTAGAGAAATCGTTGGAAAATGAATTAAACGAAAAGAACGGTAACGACGAAAATGAAGAGAAAAAAAGAATGAAACACGGCAATATAAATATACATATAAATACATATACTTATAACGAAGGTAGGGGAATTCACGTGTAAATACTTAGCAAGGGGCAATTAAAATAAAATATCCCCCAACGAATTTAGAGGCTTTACAAACTCCCTCTGCTGGCAGAAAGGTTTCCGTAATGATATAGAAACTGATTCCAAAATCTTTAAATGATTATTGGAACCAGCTCAATATTTATCCTGTAAAATACAGAAATTTGGCACATGGCCGAAAAAAAGGTGGGTTGAGATCGGTAGTCATTATCTATCCTATATCTGGCTAATCACATTCACGATCCAATCATTCAATACAATTTGTACATTTACTACAAAAACTCGTCCGTCATCATCCTACATATACCATAATACCACATATTGGCAGAGAGAAACCTAAAAACGGGGAACAAAACCCATGACATAAAAATTTAATTTATATATAATACAAAAATAAATTAAAAAATTTAAACATATGAAAATGAGAAGAAAAGGAGATGAATATCCCAGAAAAGAAACTAAAAATTAAACAAAATATCCCAAATAAAATAAACAGATGTTAGTAAGACCCGTCCATCCCACAAAAATTCAGAGTAGCTACTGTATTCAAAACGGCGAAATCAATTAGCACATTCGCTAAGGAAGAGGGAAAAAATAAAATAATAAAATAATGGAATGGGAAAATCCAAGAATGGCACAGTCAAGATGAAAAATGGGGCCAAAAACAAACTGGGGAGGTTGGGAATCTCGACTTGGATCATAACAAAAGAGAAAGCTGGGAAAAAACTAGAAACAACAATCATTCACATTTACGTACACAAAAGAAGTCTAACGTAATCAGGGAAGGGTTTGCAGTAAACCTTCTCGTTGTGACATGAGGAAGTCAAGACTAGCCCCACTCACGCGAATCAGAACCAAATTAGATGCCGATAAGAATAACGTTCATATCGCAAGGTGCCCTCCTTGCGCGTCGTCCAAATCACTATTCGAGCTACGGCCACCGACGCCAGAAACACCAGCCGTTTCACACTGGAATACGAGGCGACACTTTATCACAGGCGTACGCGAGATCAATGAACATAATCTGTTCAGGAGCGATGCGAGCCGTCAACTCGCCGATATAGTTCGAGAAAGGGCGCACCTGAGAACAATGGGAATTTTTTCTAAACCAAGGTCACGCAGAAAACAGTGGGGAAAATTCGCTCCGACCCATCTAAAGGCCATGTCATTAAGAGATAGCCTGTTCCGAATCAATCGCCAGATAAGCGAAAATTTAGGGTTACTGAGGTAATTCGTCGCTGGCGTCCAACACCAAAAGAAGCACGACTCGGCCACCGACATGCTGAGCAGATCATGTAGAAGGTCTTCGTCGCAACACCCTCCAACGAGGACGAGAAAGGTTAGTGGACCGAGGAACACACCGCAAGGCACTTCGACACTCGAGTATATATTACCATTTATGTCGGGGCCTACGACGGCGCTCAGCCCTCGAAATGGGAAAAGTGATAGTAAGGCGAGAGAAGGCGTCCCTCACACTCTCCTCTAAAATCGAATTCTCTTTCAACGCACGGCATAGGAAAGTCACCCACGAGATGTGTCGATGACTCACCACGTGGGGCACTTCACCCATACCCTGAATCGAACTTTTGACGCAGACATCTCTGTTGACTTGTTGCTTGCGTTAACCCCACAAGAAGGTGGGCAGCAGGCGCTCGATCACCTTTTTACGGTCTTTACAGAGAGGGAGTACCGATAACTGGTAAAGGATGTGGGGAAAGACGTATGTAACACACCTCAACCCTTGCCTTCACGGACAACTGCCGTCGAATCCAAGTCTGTACCGACACTCCGACCTTTGGCAGTACCTCCTACCAATTCTTCTTCAGCTGGAGATCCGGCCTGAACCACACTCCAAGAATGCGGACAGGTCCGTCAGTCCAAGTGAAGGGATCCGGAGAGTAATGCCCTTCCAGACACCTAACCGCAAGCCAGACGACTTGTTGCGGTTAATTTTGGCCTCCGTCACCTTCAGCGCCTTCTGCATCACCTCGTCCCGGGACAACACGAAATACGTCATAGGCGTACGCAGAAACCCTAGCTCGAGCCCCATCAGGGACAGTGATTCCACGTTGAGCTGGACTGCACGCCCTGTCCTTTAGCAGGTGAAGGAGGGGTTCCAACGCCAAAGCGTAAAGTAGGGGTGACAGCGGGTAACTCTAATGAACCGAGCGAGACAGCGCGAAAGCGCTCGACCGCCTTCTGTTAACCTGTACTACAGCACTGAGGGAACGATGCAGCAGGCAGATTTACTTGCAGAAGTCGGCTTTGAATCCGGCGGCCTGCAGGACATCTGCCAGATACCGATGGTCGTCCCAATCAAATACCTTGGACTGATCTAAATTGATCAGCGCGGATCAAATGCAGGTTGCTTTGAATTGTTCGGCCCTTCACTGTACAAGTCTGTTCAGGTCCTAACAGTATCTCGGAAACTGGCTAAAAACGCTCTGTGAAGATCTTGGCCATAAATTTTAACTCTGTGTTTAGCAGTTATGGGCCTGTAATAATCAAAGTCCCTCCCAACACCCTTGACCTTTTTCGACAGCGGGAACATACCCACGGAAATCCGATCGAGAACGGACCCCTACCGGAACCAGTTGTTGAACACCACCGTCAAAATCGGCACAAAGATGTGCGACAGCCTCAAGTAGAAATCATAGGGTAGATCATCAAGTCCCGAAGACTTGCCACTTACGACCTTCTTCAGTGACTAGTGAACTTCGCCCTCCGTGATCTCACCATCGCAGCTAGCTTCTTCAGTAGGCGCAGGCCTAGGAAAATCAGCCAAATAGCTGCGAAACTCGTTTTCCCAGAGACCAGGTTCCTTGGTAAAGTAGCTCTTGAAATGACGCCGAAACGCCTCGCACATATCGTAACTCAACCTTAGAGTACGCCCCAGGGTCTTGACCTCTCGAATATATCGATCGCCACCTCGACGGACCTCTTCTGTGCACATGCTCACGGATTCGTTAGACATCTTGTTTAACTTATGCCTAATTACGTGACCTCGTTACCACTTACTAGCCAAACTGTCCAGGGCCTGCCTAGCTAATGCTATCTCTAGGGAATCTCCTCCTGCCACCGCCCAGGATAGACTATCTTTGTCTTCGCCTTTTTAGCCTTAGCTAGCGCGAGTCGACGGATACATTCAGCGGTGAAAGACCTAATTCTATCCTTAAACCTCTCCCACCACATATTCCTGATAACCGCCCTCACTAATTCCCGCTGCGCTAGTTTAGTTAGCTGTTGGATGAAGTCCCGCTTGTCCAGTAAAGACAAGTTGAACTTCCGGTGTCCCTCCAGTCTAGGCCTACCATCTAACGCCATCCGGACATAAACGAGTTTGTGGTCCGAATAGCCTAACCAGTAGAACGTGGTACAGACAATCTAGTAAGTCTACATCGTTCCTTCTCAATAACATTCTATCCAGGTAGCTAATTAACTGGATAAAATGTTAGTGAGAGGTAGATGGTTAATTAAGTGCCCACGTCTACATCTGCCTCCACCCCAGAATTATCGACCCGGTATCTATCGACGAAATCGAACTCGCCGACCAGATCATCCAAGCTACTATCCCTCGAACTTCCGTTAGCTCCCAGCCCCTATCCAGCTTGGGATCCAGGATAGCATTCCAGTCCCCCACTAAGACTAGACGCGAAGAATCCATCAGGAACGGCCCCAACTGACGGAAGAACGAGACGCGCTCCTCCCGGTCCTTGGGCGCATAAACCGCAATGATCTGAAACGACTTACTGTTCACTTTAATATCGGCCACGATCAAACGGTTCCCCGCGCCGACATGGACAAGGTCCACCTTCGTACCCAACGTACGTTTAACCAACAAGACCTGTTGGTTCACGTATGCTGAATAGATGACAAAGTCGTTGGACCGCACACAAGCATCAACTTCGCAAACAGTGTGTCTCCTGGTTTGCAGCCACATCTACTTGAAAGGACAAGAGATCACGAAGCAGGCGAGCTGCCAAACTCCAATCTCTCAGACCCCCTCACATTCAAGCTGGCTAGCTTGATAGACATTTTTTAAAGTGTGACCCCCTTATTCACATACGGAACAGAAATCTGTGGTAGTTAGGATTGTCTCAGAGTGCCGGTACCGATTTCGGAGGTAATTCGTCCGTCCGAGACAGTACCGCCGACGTACGTGGGGAATGTTAATTTTATAGCTCTATAGAAAAAAGGATGGAGGATTACAGGGCCCCTCCCAGCACAAAACAATGAAAGTTTTTGCATGTTTTATGTATGAGAACGCTTCTACAACGCCTTGTAGAAAGTTCAACACTCTTAGGTTGCTCCCGGTATTTCTAACAAGGGTCAGCACCCCGGGGACATTTGGAATGTTGTTTGGATCCTCGATCTACTTATTATCGACTGAGGATAATTTAAATAATGGCCTTAGAAGGGCCTTCCTCTGCGAGGAAAGGTACCTCTATAAGACTTGTTTTTCTATTTTACAAATGTTTTCATGTTTGAAAGAATTTGTGTTTTTATTTAAATTTAATATAATTTACATTGCGACACGGAAGTTTTTGTTTCAAGATTTTTACCTCGCCATCTGGCAATGTTATCTCATTGTTGTGAAAAGGATTTTCATTTGAATGTAAGAAACAATACCTTTGTTATTTATGGATGTGGGAAGACAGAAAATAATGTGTGTGTTCAGTTTAAATGATCAGCATAGAGATCCACTTCAAATTTGAAAAAAAAATAATTTTGGGGAATACATGATTTCTTCTTTCAGTCTGAACGGCAAGAGTGTCAGACAATCAAAACCTCTGTCTAGACTGCATTTCCGTTGATGTATCCATTATTGTTACAAGATTATTATCTTAGTTTTATCTGTAACTCATCATTTTCTAAAACAGAAGAAACAGAAAGAAAACATTTTATATTTTTGATCTGACTTAAAGGGACTTTTGAATGTAATTATACTATTTTATTTCGATTCAGAATGCATTTTATTCTAATTTTTCATAAAACTCTTAATTTATAAATTTATTTAATAACTATTTATTTATTAAAAATCTTAATATCTATTTTATTATTTCCATAAAATTTAATATATTATTACTATATTCTAAAACAATTTGTAATATCATAATACAACATTTTAATATCTGCCTAATTATTAAATATGTAAATATCTTTTTAATTATTTTAATATCTATTTAATTAGAGTTATTTCATAATATAAAACAAATGGTTATATGTAAGTTAATAGGTATTTTATTATTATGAAGAACCTTCTTAACCATATTCTAAGGTGAGCATTTTGCAATGTTTACATATAACATTTTGTTCATTACGTTTGTTTAATAGATTTTTATTCTTAAGAAACGTAATAATATATAATTTTTCATATAGACACAAGGGGCATGGGACGTTTAAAGACTTACATATTCTACCTATTTTTAAATTTTCAATTTGAATGTGGGAGTTTTATTTGTTTTGTTTTTTTTTAGATACCAATAATATTTCTATAGGGATGTTCTATTTCTCTACTTATTATTGAATAAAGACGTGTGTTGATAAATTATTTTTTTCAGGGAATTTTGAGTACTACCCACATAAATCCTTACATTACTAGGGTTTGCCATAGAAGAAACAGTACATTGATAAACAATGGAGTCTGTAAGGCATCTATTTTCCAAAGGACACTCTGTAGGGTTTCTACAATTACATTTATTTTGTCTAAATTATTGATTTCAGTTATTGGATAATTCTTATTTTCAATTAGGTTTAAATTTTTATTGAAAATATTATTATGATTTTTAAAAAAATTTTTCAGCTTATTCGTACAACTATAACTTAGTTTTAGAGTATTTTTTATTGAAGATCTTACTTAATGAATTATTATTTGGAAAGTGTTTCTTAATCAAAGCGAGGGATTTTTTCCTAATTTACTGCTAACCATTTGGTTAAAAGAAGGTGTATATCACTTTGAAAATGAGTCATGTGAGCCAAAAGCTTAGAACCAGTGTAATCAAAAAATATCAAATGTTGAACAATTTTTGTCTTTATTTTCACCAGAAATTGAAGCCAAAATACGATGTTTAGAACAGCTCACGATTAGCATAATAGACATTCATTGTCTGTTATATTTAACAATATATATATATATATATATATATGTGTGTGTGTGTGTGTGTGTGTGTGTGAGTGTGTGTGTGTGTACACTCAAACATTTATAATCATACGATAATTTACAATGCACTCTATCTTTGAATCAGACATTTGACAAAAAACAATAATTTCACTTCCTCCTCACCCAGACACCTCGTACGTATTCATTTTTCCGATAAAAATAAAGCAGCCAAGCATTAATGTTGTTAAGCAGTTTGTCTGTAAATTCTTAACATAATAAAGCATCATTTGTATTTACAGTGTTTGTCCGATCTTATCCTTCATCGATTTCAAATATTCCTTCTTTTGTCTAGTATAAATAACTAGGTCATTGTGTAGCTTAACTGATGTCCATTTTGAAAGGCCCACTGACCTTTAATAAATTATCTGTGATACGTTAGTGGCTGTATGGTAAAGACGTAGACAGGCTGTCAGTTAGGTGGAGTGCATTTGGATCGGTTTGCTTAGGTCTTTTTTTTTTCAGTAATGTCCACTCAGTACAATGACCAGGAGCCACTCAAGATAGAAAGTTATAGAGCAAGAGACAGAGTTTATTAGAGTACGTGTTGGTTCCACAAAGTAGCGGCTGATGAGAAGCTGTTCGAATGGAACTCACATTTTACGAATGGAACACGGAGAGAATCATGGAGGTTCGTTATAATGTGGCATAGCGGGTTTAAACTGTGAAAATGCAACTAAGGGATGTCGTTGAACACTTTCCATAGAAATAGTGATAGAGTAGCGAGAGGTTTGCAATGCTTTGTTTGAGAGAAATGAGTTGTAGGGTAGAAAATAATTAATCACCCCGTGCAAATGCTTCTGGACTCTATCCAGACTAGAGAGTGAAAATGGGCAGCTCTTGAAAATATATGGAAATATTACTCAACTTTTAACCTGATCAGACTCTTGTAAAGGTAGTTGAAATCGTAAAAGTTGTACGAGTTCAACTTGGGACAAGCTTAAATCCCAGCAGGAGATCAAGGCACCCCTAGAGAGAACGCTCGTTCATCACGATAGAGAAAAATTTAGGGTCCGCTCGGTCATGATGAAGCGTCTCTAGTTTTTTTTAGGCATTGAATGTGACAGCCTTTTTTTATTCCCCCATTGAGCTGTTAGAGCTACAATAAGCTGCTAAATGCTAGTCATCTTGGATTTAAAAGGAGCAACTATATACTGTTATGTCAGTGATATAGATATGTATAAAAGATCGTGGCTCCAAAGACTACTGGCGGCTCTGCAAATGTATGCTGAAAAACAGTAAATCGTCCATCCATCACTGAATCAATAAATTTGAGATTTTCACAGCCACAGCGGACAAGGCCGCAGATTCTCTTCTAACACCACATTTGAATCGTCTGGAGTATCCGCATCCAACTTCCCTCCTATAATTGAGTCTTAACTGAGGGATGTTTACATAACTCCCTCTCTGGTCTTTAACATAATTTCAAAATCCCCGTCATTGCCTTGAAGAAATGTGCCCCAAACTCTCTCTCTGTCTTCTCTAAACTCTATAATTACTGTTTCTCTACTTCCTGTTTTGCTGCCTGCTGGAAGTCCTCATCTGTGGTTCCTGCATTTAAGAACTCAGGAGAATCCTCAAACCCCCTTATCGCCCTATCAACCTCGTATCAATTTCGGCAAAGCATTCTTAGCTACCATCAGTGCTGAAATAATTCAACATCTCACCGCCCATAAACTATTTTCTGACAGACACTATGGCTTCCACTTTGCCAGGCCAACTGCTGGTATGCTAACGACCATCAGCGAGTTCATATACCCGTCCCTCGATAAGAACGGCGAAGCTGAAACTGTTGCCCTGGATATCTTCAAAGTATTCGATAGGGTCTGGCACACTGGCCTTCTGCGCAAGCTACAGGGCTATGGTATCACTGAACGCTCGCTTGGTTTTATATAATCGTTCCTATCAAACAGCATAATGAAGGTTCTCTTGAACGGGCATGCCTCTACATCCTATCCCATTAATTCGGGTGTTCCCCAGGGCTCTACTTTAGGTCCGACCGTCTTTCAGATTTTCATCAATGATCTCCTTGATGTGATCAAATCCCAAGTATGCATTTACGTTTACGACACTATCATGTACTTTTGCCTCAGTAAGAAATCTGCTAAGGCGGACAAAGATAACCTCGTTGCTGATAGTGAGAAGGACCTCCACTCTTTGGTACTATCTGTCAACCCCACTAGACAGCCCCTCCTGTCTTCCCATTACCATGGATCTAGGAAATCTCCCCAAATGCAATACACTGTGCCTCCTCGGCCTCGCTCTCTCTTCCGATCTCAAGTAGAACATTGAAGTTACATTGAATCAAAAGCTAAATCTACAGCTAAAAAAGCTGGGTCACTGTGTCAATTCAGGAAGGTTTTCTCACCTAAGTCCATTTTGCACATATACAAATCAACCATCCGCCCATGCATTGAATACTGTTGTCATATCTGGTCCAGCGACTCTGCTATTAATCCCAGAGGATCCAGAGAAGAATCTGCAATGTAATCGACCCCGACCTGGCAGCTCGGCTTTAAACACCTTTTGATTGATGGGATGTGGCTTCCCTCTGTTACTTCTACAAATATTTTCATGGTTTCTGCTCCGACGTGCTTAGTTCACTGGTGTCCCCTCTACAAGAATTTACTTGAGCAACCAAACTGGCAACAAGGTCCCACTTTTTTACAGCTAAAACAAATAAATGCAGTCTCTAATTCTACTCCCTCAGCTTCTTCTCTCACACTTCCCGTCTGTGGAACTTCCTTCCGTATACTTGTTTCCCTGATAGCTACAATCTCCTAGAGTTTAAATGCAATAATAATTGTGATCTTTTATCCTTTTGACTTCCATCCTTCTCTTATCCTTTCCCCAACAACCTCTGTATCTTGTTCTTCTCTCTTTTCACTCTATACTCACAACTCTCTTCACACCAGTATTCCCATCTTTCTCTTGCCCTTTCTCTGTAACCGGTTTCTCTTTCTCTTCACTCTCCTCCTATGTAACCTATCACTTTGCTTTTATGTAGTCCTCTGCGCACTAGTGGCAGTACTGCTTTGCTTGGGGGTGAAATTATTAAAAAATGTAGAATAGACTTGATAACTGAGGAGACTCTTCCAGTGATTCCATAGCTGGAGAGCGTGTATAGCAAACTTCTATGCCACACATTGTCAAAGTTTTTCGAAATATCTAATCTGATTGTTATTGAGATGTACGCATTATCTAGTGTCTCACTGACTTTGATATCAGCAGTGGACCGAGCCGATTGAAATCCGCACTACTTGTCGCTCAACTAGTTATCGCTACTGAAGTGATTAACAACCTACTTGTTGATTATAACCTCAAAACATTTGCTAATTACAATAAGGAAGCTGAGATGCGGATGGGCACTTACTCACATTCTTGAAAATAGCGTACACACTTCACACCTTTCGCAGACTTGAGAAGGATTTCTCCTTTAAGCAACGGTTAAATAGTATTGATAAGATCGGTTAGAATTGAAGATTTATATCTTTAAGAACCACTGAGGTTTCTTCTAAACCAGTAGCCTTCTTAGAGTCAAAACTTTTGAAAAGTCTTGTGACTTCTCAGGATGTGATAAAAATATTATTAAATTTGTGCTCTGTGAGAGGAAGGAAGTTAGGAAATGGACGGTCTTTGTTGTCTAACAGGGAATTAGAGGTAACGATCATCGGTAATAACTTTGCCTTATCTGACGAGGATGGGATGACCTCTTGGTCATTTATGATAGTAGACACTAACACATAATCTCTATTGAGAATTTCGTTGGAGATTTTTTCAGAACACCTGTGATCCAAGATGTTTCGTCTGGACTGCATGTGCATAGGTATACTGACGCTTTTCCTTCTAACTCTTTTGCAATGTCTACGGTAAGTTCTAAATGCAGCAAGTATCCTTTTACACCGTTCCCTCTGATAGACGGCTGCAGCAAATTCAGAAGTGAACCTGAACTATCTAATCGGTTTTTGCTAGATTTTCTTTTTGTTGTTGTATAAAACTTTCTATTCCAGAAAAGATTTGTTTAAAAATAAGAGCGAGAGCTTTGGAGACAGTATTTTCTAAGAAAGTTGTGAGAGAAGCTGTAGATGATGTATTTATCGCATTGTCTGGTCTTTTATAGACTAACTTCCTCCTGCCCACTGTCTTTCGTACACTTCATATTTATATTTCCTCAAATCTCGCACTCGCCGTGATTTTGCATCAATTTGTCAGCATAAAAACAATATGGCATCCCCCACGAGATTCTTTTTACGTTCGGACGTCCATGAGTTAATTTTTTTTTTTTCAAAATATAGAAGCTTCCGTTATATTACACTTGAAACTCCCCTAGTTGGATTTTGTACGCCAAAAATCGTTCTATGCAACGGTACACCATGAGATGCCTTTGGTTTGGTATTGACTTTAACAATGACTAGTTAATAATCTTATGATGGGCTTCTTTAATATGTATGTTGTTAATATAAAATATATAGCAGCGACTAAATCTGTCAAATAAAATAATATAAAATTTCTTTATAAATAACCCGAAAAGAATATGTAAAATAATTAAAAATTCAACAATTTGTGAAATTTGGCACCGTCTACACCGTTTTTAATTATGCAAAATCCGCCCCCAATAAAAGGAATTTTGAAAAAAATTTATTCTTATAAACTTCTATAAATGGTCGCATAAATGTATATTTATTAAAATATAAACTCTATTTGCCTTTAGTTATAGACTTTAAAATGTTTAACGGTTTAAAAGTTTCGTTTACATTATTCTGATTTTAGGGGTGTAACTTTGATATCAAATTACCAAGAATGCTGAGAATTTTTTTCCAGTAAAATATAGATACAACAGAATATATTATAGAATATTTTCATATCAATTTCAGCTTTATCGTAATTACTTTCGGGCTCGACTCCCCAGTGACTGCGCTATGTGTGTTGCTTTATTTCTTGGCTCCGATGCTAATTCAGAACGGGCAGTGTGTATAGAGCTTAATGGACATATGTACTCGAAAGAAAATTAAGAAATTTAAGACAAAATTTACTAAGGGATACAAAGCATAGGAGACCCGTAATCGCCTAGGAAGTGACACAGCACATAGAAGAAGAAGGGTGTATGTTTTGTGTGTAAAAACGTGCAAATAGAACATTTTGTAGTGTAATGAGTAACGGCTCAGAATGAGGAATCGGAGAGCCGAATTCGTTGTATTCACATATGCGTAAATACTTTTGGGAAAAGTATAAATCCATCTCTTTCGAGCTATGGGTTAAATAGAAGGACGGGTTGGGCTTTATAGCCTTGGTTGGAAACCAGTATGTCGCAGAAATCAATGGCAAACTACTGCGAGAAAATCTTCTGCCTAGTCAGTCATGTCTTTTTCAAGACATGATCGCCCAAGCGTGTATCACGTATGACACTTAACTAATGACTGATAGGGAAGACAAATTTAAAAGTGGACACACGAAAGATTTGCTTTTTAAAACACACTCATAAAAATATTTGCACAAAGACGGCTATTCAATTTCTCTCTGTCTCTCTGTCTCTCTCTCTCTCTCTCTGTTTCTCTCTGTTTCTCTGTCTGTCTGTCACAAAGGTTCACACAAGTGCAGTAACGTTTGAAAACATTCACACAACCCTTAAGGACACATAGCCCATTGGATATAGATGTTGGTTAGTTCCAGTGAGTTGACCCAAAGAGTTGTGAATTCAATACCAGGCTACAGCAGTGGTGAACAAATAACTTAGAGAGCTAAGTTAAAGGGAAATAACTACATGACTAGCACATGGAATGGGAATGATATACCTCAGTGTTTGTAATAAAGGTTTCGGTTCAAAATTCCTGGCACCTAAAGAAGGCCGGAGCATACAACGGTCGAAACGTCGTAAACATGGCAATAAAGATGTGGACAATAGTCTGAACAATATAAATAGTGTATTCCCGCAAACGTCTATGCAAATATACACGGCGACATACATATTTTATTGAGTTTGGTATAGTTTAGCGTCCCATTTTCCGTTAATCTTCCAGTGAAGTTAACCAGTTCTGAAATAACCACGGCAAAATTTTGTCTTGACATTAATGGTGCTAGTGGAAAATTTACAATAACCTCAGCCACCAAACAGTCCACATATGCGTATATATGGAAATGGTCTTTAGTTTATATAAGCTCCTATCTGAGTTACTGTATGCCTGCAAACATGTGTATATGAGAGTCCTACAAGCGCCTGCGCGCAGGCACACACACACACACACACACACACACACACACACACACACACATATATATATATAATAACGTATATTTAATTTATTTATTATTTTTTATTCAAAACAAATAAATTAAATAATATCGGTTTTTAAAACTATTTCGTTAATCTTCGGGATTTTCCGTAATATTAATGTATATTTGGAAGCAAATTTTCTTTAAAATTTTTTCATTGAATACAGCCGACAAGGATGATTACATCAATCTTTCATTGATTTTTTCCAGCATTCTAACATTTTCCCGTTTTTTTTTTAGAAGTTAAGGCATATAAAAATTGTCCGTAGATTTTATTGTACCGAGTGCTTTCGGCCAATGCTTTAGCCATTCTCAAGAGTGTTGTATTCGGTATAGTTATTCTCCGTGTATTTTAAAACATAGTAGTTTTTATTGTGTGAAGATTCTTGTGGAAGAGTAACCGTTTTGAACATTCACGTGCCGTGTGCGACTGGGTTGACGTGAGGGTCACTTCTATTTTTAGAAAATAATAACACGCTATCTCCGCTACTGAAGAGTGTCAGATTGATAGCGGGGAAATGGCGTTTAATCATTAGGGTTTCTCTAATAGTAAGATTTCGATGAATGTGATTTTAAAAAGTATTTTTGCGTTATCAGCTAGAATTTTTCTTTTGGATTCTTGTAAATTATGGGTTGATAAATGCTTTTTAATAACACTTTTATTCGGCAGGTGACATCTTAATGAGTTCGTAGTATGTCCGATATCATCGCTAGTTTTGATTTGGTTGGGTTATTTTGTTTAGTAATGATAAGGTTAACGGTCTTCGATTTTCTGTAATATAAACTTCGCATATTTTTAAGGGTTTTAAAGCAGAAATAGGGTGTTTAATAATTTTCTTTCTGGCAAATTCGTCCTGTTTATAATTATTGTGTATTTAGTTGTAATAAAATATTCTAATATTTTGTTGTGCTATATTTTTATTACTAGTGTCATGTATTTTATGTAAGAATAAGTTTATTTGCCTTTCAGTGATGTAGTTGGGAAATTATGGATGACTGTTTTTTCTATGTGTTTTAGTTCGCTCAAAAATATTCTTTAGGAAGGAAGGGGGATTTTAATGGACTCTATTTAGAAAAGAAACTAGTTTTTTTTTGTTTTTTGTTTTTTTTTAATCATTTCACCCCGAGCAAGGCTGAAACGCCACTGATGTGCAGGGGGTTACATAAATGTAAAAAGATTAATTAGAAAAGAGTGAGGAGTACAAGCTAGTTAGAAAGGAACAATAGAAAGCTGAGAAAGCAGGTGCAATGACAGATACATGGGCGGAGAGAAAGTGAAGATTATACAGGGGAGGGGAGAGAGCTAGAGGCCAGTGGTTAGTAGGTGAGTATTAACTTTGCATTTAAATTTCTGGAGGTCGTAGCCGTCAGGAAAGCAAGAATACGGGAGTGAGTTCCACAGGCGGGAAGTGCGAGAGAGGAAGCTGTAGGAGTAGAATTGTCGCCTGCATTTGGCTAACCTGACTGTGAATGGGTGGGACCCAGTTGCCAGTCTGGTTGCACGGGTAAACACCTGTTGAGGAGGCATCAGTGACTTAAGCTCATCCGAGCAGAAGCCATGAAAGTATTTATAGAAGAGACAGAGGGAGGCCACATTTCGACGATGGGAAAGTGGCTGCAGTCGAGTCGCCAGATCAGTACCTATCACATTACAGACTCTCCTTTGGAGCTTGTCAAGAACACTGAGGAGAACGGCAGGGGCACCTGACCATAAATGGCAGCAGTACTCCATGGACGGAGTTATGGTAGTTTATAAGATAGGAGTTCGTATTTGTGGATTTTCTATGGAGTTACGTGGTAAATATATTCTGTTACCCCCTCCCCCCAACACAACCTTATTTAATTTTATGAAATTTCAAAAAAATCATTTTTGTAGAGCTTAATGTTTATAGCAGCACAAGACCTTGGAAAATTTAAATCATCAATTGAAATCAAAGAAATCGTAAAAAACAAAGAAGAAAAATACAAGAAAAGTAAGAAATTATTTAATTTACAAAAGCTTTTAATTGCATTTATCATTAAATTATATTATGGAAACTATTAATAAACAGTTAATTTTTACAAGCATTTCTTTAATTTAAAAAAAAATTAAATTATTATAATTTATAAAGTATAAATCTTTTAAAATAATGGAGTAATTTGTTTAAGTCATATTATAAGTGACATTTTTGGTTTCTATTGTGGACACGGAAAGGAAACTGCAAGATCTCACACAGAAAGTAGCAGTGGAGAGTGACAAGAAGGGACTACAAATAAACGTTAAGAAAACTGAGTGCATGGTCATCAGCAAAAGATACAACCCAAAATGCCAAATACAGGTGGGAGATAACAGAATCAAACAAGTCCAAGAATTTAAGTACCTAGGAAGTGTTCTAACAGGAGATGGAAAGTGCGACACGGACATCCGAAGGCGAATTGGCATGGCAAAGGACGCGTTCCAGAAGATGAGCAAAATACTAACACACAGGAAGATCTCAATAGAAACGAAGAAAAGAGTGCTAGACTGCTACGTGATGTCAGTTCTTCAGTACGGCTGTGAATGCTGAACAATATCATCGAAAATAAGGAAAAAACTGGAAGCGGCCGAAATGTGGTTCTACAGAAGGATGCTACGGATATCGTGGACTGAGCATACAAGCAACGACGAAGTGTTAGAAAGAATGGCAACAAAAAGGAAATTGATGCTGAGCATCAGGAAGAGACAACTGAAGTTCCTGGGACAGGCAATGAGGAAGGAGAGCCTGGAGAACCTGATACTGACTGGTCAGATAGAAGGAAGGAGAGACAGAGGAAGGCAGCGGATAACATATCTGCAGGGTCTGATCAGGTGGATGACGGAACGGGGGTTGCCAGGAGCAACAGGAGCAAACATACTAAGAGCCACAAGGGATAGGGAGACGTGGAGATCCATGATCGCCTACGTCCTGAAAGGACAGGGCACATAGAAGAAGAAGTAATATTATAAAGAAAACTATATTTATAGAAATCATAAACTGCTTAGTGCAATTAATCGACCGCATTAATTTAAAAAAAATAATTTAATTATTAATTATAAAAATAACTTAATAATTTTAATTCAAAATTTTGAAAATAGTTTTGAAAAAAGAAAAATTGAGTATTTTCAATAATTTTTTCAAAATTGAAAATTCCCAGCGTCTCTAGTTAGTACGCATGTGTAATTACATCAGCATAAATAAACGTTTAAATGTCTTTCGTTCCTTTAAACGTCTAATGACGTTTAAAGGAACGAAACGCGTCTCACAAAAAATCTTTGACTTTATCTTTCGTCCAAAACTGTTCATGATATATAAAAATTATCATATTAACACACACACACACACACACACACACACACACACACACACACACACACACACACACACACACACACACATATGTATGTATGTATATATATATATATATATATATATATATATATATATAGATATTGATATAGATATATAAAGAGAGAGAAAGAATGAGAAGGTAAGTGAGAGAGAGAACATTTTGAAATGAAGAAAAAGTAACCTATTGTCATTTGGAATTTGTGATAGTGGTTTCTAGTTCAATCATTGGTCACTATAGCCATACCGAATTAATTTGTACAGAAAGAAGCAAATAGTTAAAATATTATACAAGACAGTCATTGTATGGATGAGAGGGTCTGTGTGAATGCTCTTTGTGTCGGTCGAAGAAAACTTGAAATACGGCGACAAAAGAAGTTGTCAGTTCCTTAAACCTGTCCGTTCAGTTTGATCCGTCTTGTGACTGAAGAAGAAAAAAGGGAAATGACCGTCGGCAATCCATCCTGGCCATAATCAATGTCGACATAACAGCTTCTCTATCTGCCATCAATTATAAGAAATGGACGCCAGTTATCCTTACACAATAATTATTCCGCCAATCATCTTAGCAAAGACATTCCAAGAGTAGAGTAGTTCAAGCATGTAAAGACGTATGAGTCTCTTTTTAGAAACTATCTAGTTTTATATATTTGCATCAGTCCTTAAATGGTACTGAGTTATTTTTCAGTATGGTCTAGTCGGTCTGATCAGATTACAACGGGGAGCATTGAAATACCGGTTCTCGTAAGGTTAAGTAAAGACGAACGTGGTTAGTATCTAGATTGGTTAGCGCTTGGGAACACTAGTTGCTGTAAGTTTAAATGTGTGGATGGTGCAATGGATAACGACTCAGAATTGGAAATCGGCGAACCGAGTTCTAATTCAGTTCGTATTATTTATATTTCCTTATTCGCAAATACCCTTGATCAACTTGTTATTCGCTACGGCTATAGGTTAATGAGTGTGATTTGTATCAGAAAATCATTATTATCTCTAAAAAAATTCTGATATTCAGAAAATAAAATGGTTGATAAACCGTAAAACAACAACAACAAAAAAAAAACACAAGCAAATCAATCAACCGTTGGGAGTTAATGTCACACGAAATTCTCAATAAAAAGGACAATCTGTATTAACGGAAGCTATTAACATAGAGCACTTTTTTCTGTTTAAACAAACACCGTGAAAATTGCAATACAGGGTGCGATAGATAAATTGCCGTCTAAGTGATGTAAAAATGAAAATAATTTCGACATCGAATTTCAATAGATTCATTTACCAAAATTATACAAACATATATTGAAATTATTAAGAGTAAATGTATTCATAAAATTGCCATTGGCTTTAACTACGTACTCCAGATGACATCGAAATCTTCTGCAATTCTTCCGAAATGTATCCTTGTTTAAGTTTATGAATGCTGCCAAAATTATTGGTGTTTATTTGGGTCTTTCACTTAACTGCGCCTCACACATAATAAACAAGGAGTTTGTAAGCCAAGTTTGGGGAGTTAAGTAGCCAAATGTAAGGGGTGATGATGTGGTCGCAGAAATAATCTGACAGCTATGATTGGGTTCCTCTGCATGTGTGGCATGTTGAAGAGTTCTCTTGCCAAACGCATCTACCCTCTTGGTCCAGGGCAACACTATCTCCTCAAGGAACTTGATGTAGGACTCTGTGTTGAGTATGAGGCCCTCAACAACAAATCCAGGAGTTATTTTTTTTATCAGAACGATCAGTTTTACGAGTTGCCGTATCTTCGTAATCATCATTAGACTCATCCAACGCTTTCAGAATACTCTGCACTGTCCTCAGATTGACATCCAAACTCACTGAAATGTTCGTATTGGAGCTTCTGGCACGAATATCAAGCTGTACAGCATGTCGTTTCAAAATTTCTGGCAGAGTAAACTGCACCATGATTTCCTTTATTTATCACAGACAGTGTCCAACTGACTTTACTATACTGTGCAGTCGACAAAGATAATAAAAAACAATGAACAAAATATAAAATGTCGACAATTTACCTATCGCACCTTTTAAATACCATAGAATAAGCATTGTCTAGGGGACGGCTAGATACAGTATGTCTGTCCGTGCATTGCGTATGTGATAAACATTGGTATTATTATTCAGTCACTCACCTCTCTTGCTATTTACTCACATGTTAGCATTGCTAGCAACTATAGGAGCAAAATTTTCCTGAAGACATTCAAAATATATCCAACAAGCAAGAACCATAGACGGCATAAGTTGCAAATATTGATTTGTTTTCTTCGAGGTATCGTACTTCTCTGAAGAAATCTTTTGAGTTTAATAATAACCGGATCCCATTCGAACGGTGCACTGGTTTTGTGGAGCCTAATCACGGCGTTGTTTGCTTCCAGAAAGCAGAATTTTCTCAAACTTTGGTAAATTGCTCTCAAGGATAATTACAGACATTCTTGGTCTCCAATCTAGGAAGAAGGATTCAATCGGTAAATTTGTCGAACCAAGATGTCAGAAGGAGCAGGAGGAGGAGAAAGAAGAGATGTTGGTCGATGGAGATGTCACCATTTCTCAGATTTACGGATAGAGTGAGCAGACACCAAGTCCTATCCATAAATTGACCAATCAAATAATGACAAAGTGACGCCTTCGTTCACTAGTGCGTAATAAAGAGATATTTTGGAAAGAAAGAATGAAGGTTAATAAAGTAGAAAGAAAGAGAAGAACGAAAGTGAAAAACAAAATCGAGATTAAAGAGAAGAATAATTAGTAGAAATTAAAGCTTATGAACGGAATAAAAAAATGAAAATGAAAGTAAAAAAACGCAGAAAAAAATGAGCGAAGAAGGATAATATGAACGAATGAAGACCACAATGAACTTCGAAAGAAAGACGATAAAACCAGAATGTCACGAAAGAAAAGAAAGAACGAGAAAAAGGGAAAGACAAAGAAAATGCAGTAAAAAGAATCTTCTTCTTTTATGTGCCATGTCTCTTCAGAACCTAGGCGATCATGGCTCTCCACATTTTTCTGTCTCTTTTAGCTCGTAAAATCTTTTCTTTTTTGTTGTTTCTTCCAAATCCTGTTCTGACATCCATTTGCTCAAGCCTATTAAAGCATATTTTTCCTCAATCTGCCCTGTGAGTATCAAAATTTTCAAGCATTCCTTCTTCACTATTTTCCGCAGAAATTTCAACTGCCTCATCCTGATGTTAAGGATAAGTATCCTTTTTGTTTTCAATTTCTCCAAAATTTTGTTGTTGCTTACATGTTATCCCGAGCATCTTTTATTAGAACCACATTTCTGCTGTTTGAGCCTTTTCTTTATCTTTGAGGAGATTGTCCAGCATTCGCTGCCATATACAAGAAGATATATCACGTAACAGTTCAGTACTCTTTTCTTTATTTCCAACGAAATCTTTATTCTCTTAATACACTGCTTAGCTTTTGGAATGCATCTTTGGCCATCCCAATACGTCTTCGGATCTCAGTGTTGCACTATTGGAGGTACGGTGAAGTAATGGTTAGCGGCTCAGATTGAGGAATCGGAGAGCCGACTTCGAATTCGTTATATTCAGTTACGTGCCAATGCCCTTGGGAAAGATAGGAATCCATCTCTTCTTCACCCTTCAGCTATGGGTAAATAAGACAGAAAAGACTGGTTTCTATAGAATTGGTTGGCAACCAAGCTACTGCAGTAAGAATTGACAACCTACTGTGGAAAAATCTTCGCACCACATGCGGTTGGGGATTGCATGTGGGCCAAAAACTTCCCTGAAACTTTTTCTAGGGAAGAAACGGGTTCAGTCTGCTAAGGGTGAATTCCACCACAAGCATAAGTAAATAAGCAAGTGTCACACTTTCCGTCTTCCGAGAGAACACTTCCCAGATCATTGGACTATTTTAGGAACTCCGGATTTATCCCCAGATTTTACTTTCGAAACCTTTCCCATGATTGAATATAGCCGCAAGTCAGTGAGGGGTCTAAAAGAGGGATTTACCTTCTCTTAAATATGTGAAGAATATTAAAAAATAACACGAATAAAATAAACAAGCATCAAAGAAAGGAAGCTATTATACCAAAAAAAGCGAAAGATGATAAATTTTAGAAAACCAGAATTAAAAAGAAAGGAAAAATAGAAGATAAAATAAGATCGAAAGAGATCCTTTACGGTATTTACCACCTTTCCACTAAGACAGATGCGACACAAAGTCAATTAAAGTGGGGATTATGAGCCCTTAATCTAAACCAAAAATATCCCGTAGAGGATGGGTTTGGCTCTTGTTTTTTTCGTCGCAAACGACTACTATACCCTTCGATGGAGCCTTGTTTGGGTCCCTCTCTGCTTGGAAGAGAGAGCTTGGATCAAGTATGATCCCTCTAATGAGTTTCTTTAGATGTATCTAAATGGATGGTTGCCATATTTATCAGTAAAAATAACATGAAATGACGTGGGTGAATTTAGGATGATTGAAGGCTGCCATTCTTCATTGAATTCTTAGAAACGTTGAACGTAGATTTCGGGAAAAAAGTTTAAGTGAAGACGTGTTTGTTAATATAAAAAATGTTGAAAGGAATTCTGTTTTCGACAATGAGAGACCACAAGACTAAAATTAAAGAATATTTTTTTCAAATTTTAAATAAAACACAAATTTGAAATTGGTAATCAATAAGAAATAATTTGGAAGTAAATCATGAAAGAAACACGGGGGAGCCAAGAAATTTAGGTTACCATTGAATTCTTTATTTTACGAAGCAATTTAATGACTTAGATTAGGCAGAATAATTATCATTTTCTTTTTCATGACTATTTTTTCTTTCGTTGTTTTATTCTTTAATTTTTTTCATTTTTTTTCTTTTACCTTATCTTAGTATGTTATACTTTATCATTCATTACAAACGTTTTCGTAGTTTTTTCTCTTTTTTTGCGTTTAAGTTTTTGTTTGCTTTAAGGATTTTCTTCTCTTATTTTCGAGTTAGGATTTTTTCTTTTTTTTTTTTTTTTTTTTTGGTTCAAGCTATTTTCATTTCAAATGATTTAATTTCTTTCAATCTTTCTTCCTCTTAATTCAACTTTTCCCTTCTTTTTTTTCATTGTCAACTGACAATTTCTATTCCTCGTGTGCCGTGTGTCTCGAGCCAAGTGGCAGGCCGCCATTACTCCTGTCACAGTGGAGTAAAATACAAAATGGCAGATCGTTGTTTTTTTATTTTATTTTAGGTAAAACGAACACGTGAAGAATTGGCTGCTAAAAAGCAAAAAAAAAGAAAAAAAATCAAATCAAATTTAAGCTTATTTGCAAAGTATTTCTTTCAATCAGTAGTCGAATACCTTAATTTAAATAGATGCATGCAAACACTCATGCGGTATGTATTATGTATGACCACACACACACACACACACACACACACACACACACACACACACACACACACACAAAAAAAAAAGAAAAAGAAATAAAATAATAAGAAATGTTTTCTTTTGCAAATTATGTGTTGCATATATATATATATATATATATATATATATGAGTGTGTGAATATGTGTGTATATATGTGCAGGTATATATATATATATATATGAGTGTGTGTGCATATGTGTGTTTATATATATATATGCGTGTGTGTAAGTGTGTGTGTGTGTGTATGTGTATGTTTGAATTGATGCAGCTTCGGCTGTTTCTTCTTTTTCTATTTTTGTGTCGATATCTTCTAATGAAATACGCACTTGCACGCACTCACATAAACTGATATAGTATTATTTCCTTCATGTTTTATACATTTGGTTCTGTCAATCGCATACGCACGCGTACGCACAAACACATATTTATATACAGGGTGTCCCAAGAAATGTATACATACACTACAACACCCTGTCACGCTAAGTATTAGATTGAGCTTTGAAACTGAGGAGTTTTATTTTGAGCAAAATGAAGCACCCCTACCACTTCCATTGCAAAGTTAGATCCTTCCTTGATGGGATCTTGCCAAACAGGTTGATTAAACGAAAGCGTTTCAAAGAATACCCTCTGTGCTCACTAGACCTAATACCACTAAACTTTTTATGGGGGATACCTAAAAGACAAAGTCTACGCTAACAAACCTGCAACAGTCATCGAATTGAGAGCAGCTATTGAACGAGAAAGCGCACAAATACCAAACGAATTGTTTTATGAAGTTTGCGATTTCATTGCTTCGCCTTATCGGCAGTGCCTGGTTAAGAACGGACGTCAGTTTGAATACAAGAGTTAACAATAAAATAATGTCTGTAGATTATATTTAATTTGAAAATGTTATGTATTTTGATAAACACTGACTTTGCAATTATTTAAAATGTGTATACCCTTTTTGGGATACCCTGTACATTTATATATATATATATATATATATATATATATATATATATTCCAACAGTCAAAGAACTATCACCAACCCCTACCAACACCTCGAACAAAACTAAATAAATATAAAGAAAAAGGATGTCCAGTTCTTTACACACCTCCTGATGAGACATTGAAGTTTCAATGCCGAAACGAGCGTACCTTCGTAGAGGTTATATATAGAATAATTATGTACATGTTCTAAAATATAATTTATAATAAATATTCACAGCTCCATATATTATATATCGAGTACTGTTTTTAAATTAATGTTTTGGACCTTGTAAGAATTCTTCGTTCTGTATTCACTAGGATATATATATATATATATATATATATATATATATATATATATATATATATAGTGTCTTTTCCATCAGCCTTCGATGTCTAAAGGCCCAACAGCTCAGTTCTTAGAAATGAACAGCAAGATGAACATGTACATAGGCTTAGATTATTTTAGAAGAGCCAAATACAGAGAACAGGTGCACGGTGTATCACAAAATCACCAAACGACGCTCCTCAGGTTTTGAATCCAGAGTTGTTCATTTCCTAGAGCGGTTGCCACCCAAAGGTATAGGACCCAATCTATCATGCTATTTACTCATAGCTGTGGATAAGAAATGACTTCATGCATTTTCCAAGAGTATTTACATGTAAATGAATGCAACGAACTCGAATGGAATTCGAACTCGGCTCTCCGATTCCTTAATCCTAGCCGCTATCTATTACTCTACATATACAATTAAGTTGATAGATAGAGAAAGAAGAGTGAAAGAAGGAATATATAAGGAATGTGGAAAAAAACTACATTACATTAAATTATTATTAGTAATTTGATCACAGTATACATTTTTAAAATTATTCATAACTATATTTTACAGAAGAGAAAGCAAGGATAAAGGAATGAGTTTTCTTCCTCATATTTGAGAATTTTCTTATTTTCTTTAAAACAAATGCAACTGAAGAATTGGTGCGACAGTACAGTAGTGTACGCTTCAGGGCAAACAGAATTGTCTCAGTTGAAAACTTCAGTTCTTATCAGAAGAAAATCTGTCGCCATTGTTAAGATTAAAAAATCTTAGTGAAGGCCTTAGGTTATAGATTGCATCTGCTTATGATCATGGAAGAAGCTATAAAGCCATATCCAAGTAATTTCAGGTACCGATTCTACCAGTTCAAAGGATAATGAAATTAAAAAACGTCCACACCGTGAAGAACCTCCAAGAACGTGTGCCTAGAGAAGTCCTCATAAAATAACTGTATAATCATCCGAATATAATCACTAAGTTTATTGTGGTTAGTTTGAATGATTTTGGTAACAAAATATCTTTGCAGACACACCTCGGAACTTTTCATAAAACGAGGTTCTTTACGGTATTTACCACCTTCCCACTAAGATAGATGCGACACAAGGTCAATTAAAGTGGTATTTCTGAGCCCTTAATCTAAGCCAAAAATATCCCGTAGACCCAGCTTAAGGCTGGGTAGGGCTCTTGTTTTGTTTTCACCCCAAACGAGACTCTCCTCTTCGGCGAAGCCTCGTTTTGGTTCCTCTCTGCTCGGAAGCAGAGAGTTGAACAGGATGCAGCTTCAGCTGTTGAAATGAATTGATGCAACTCCAACCTCAAAGTGAGGCTCGAAAAAATCGTCTAGTTTTCCTGAGAGTCATCGAGACAAGAATTTAATGTTTTGTTCATCAATTTTTTGGACAATTAAAAAAAAAAATTGTTTTTAATTGGGAATTTTGCAAGGATGCGAATCATTTCGGGCTTAAGTACATTGGAAGCCACCGTAACTGCAGCAATTATTTTCGATGTATGTTTAGTAGAGTTTTCTCGAATGTTAATTTTTGAGACAAATCCTATAAAAACTGGCACCAACCTATCATTAAATCAATCTGTTCAGGTATTCTTCTTAGTGTTATCCATGCGCTACAAATATTTTGATTAGAGACTTGAACGGAGACAACACTTGGCTTCACGCCTTTCATCTTTGTTTCAATTTTGGTAAATGGTAAATTTCTAAGCGTATGTCTTTTAAGGGGCTATCGTAATTAAATCATTTGAGTTTTTACAAACACAGGATTCGATTAATTGTAACATTGAAAATGTGATATAAATACTTTTCTGCATTAAACTAAATATTAGAACCGTCAATAAGTTCTCGCTGTTTAACAAGAGATGACATTTCTAGAACTGCGTTCGTGTAGTTTCAGATGGTAACGCATCTGTAGGGAAGTACTATAAGCAAGCTTGAAATTCAGTGTATGTCGTTTCGCCGAAGTGTAAACAACGTTGTTTTTCAAAGGGTTAAACATGTCGGATTTCGTGTCAAAGAAAGTGTATCTGCGGGGAATTTGGCTGCATTCAAAAGAAATCTGCAGCTGAAGCACACAGAATTTTTGTTGAAACTTACGGCGACCATGCTATGTCGACGCTTCAAAATAATGATTTTAATGTTAAAAATAAAGAACGCTATGGTGTACTAAAAAGTTTGACGACGAAGAATTAGATACATTGCTTTATGAAGACTCATGTCAGGCGCAAGCTGAACTTACAGAATCATTAGGAGTTGATCACACAACAATTCCGAAACGTTTGAAAGCATTAGAAATGATTTAAAAGCAAGGACATTGGGTGCCGTACGAGTTGAAACCGAGAGACGTCGAACGGCTTCTTGTCACGTGTAACTAGCTGCTTCAGAGGCAGAAAAGGAAAGGATTTTGCATCGTATCGTGACCGACGATGAAAAGTGGATACACTACGATAACGCTAAGAGTAGAAGATCGTGAGATAAGCCCGGCCATGCATCAACATAGCCGGCAAAGCAGAATATCCATGGTTCTTCTGCTCTGTATTTGGGGTATCAGCTGGGTGTAGTTTATGAATTACACAAACCGACCAAAACCACCACAGGATATCAACTACATTTAATGCGTTTGAGCCGAGCATTGAAGGAAAATGGCCACTATACGAACAGAGACACGACAAAGTGTTGCAAAACGGATGGAAACCTATTTGGAAACGCTTAAATAAGGAGTTTTACCCCCCCCCCATCCTATTCACTAGACATTGTCCCGTCCGATTATCATTTGTTCTGATGTATGGCACATGGCCTGGCTTCAGCAGCACTTTCATTCTTATGAAGATGCCAAAAAGTGGGTCGACTTGTGGTTAGCCTCAAAAGACATGTCATCTTTTCGACGTGGAATTCAAATGCTGCCAGAAAGATGGGAAAAAGCAGTGGCTAACGATGGACAATACTCTCAGTGATATGTTTCTTACCAATTTTTGTATATAAAACATTACACATCATAACAAATCTGTGAGAATTTATTCAAGGTTCTAATACTTATCTGAAATCTACGAACATTTGCGTGAAAATATTTATTTTTCCAATTGTATGTCAAAAAATTTATCACAAAACACGAATAGGTGTAAAACAGCATATTTATCTAATCTAAACTTATTTATAAATGAAATTTTGTCTCTGTGTGTGTCCATTACCTATAGACTCCGAAACCGATTTTCTTGAAACTTTACACAGTTGTACTATAATCGTCAGCGAGTGTTATTACCTAGGTTTTGTGTCGAGATACCCCCGATAAATATCGAAAATCGATAATCGAAAAAATCGGGTTATAGAAGGAGTGGTCCGATTTTAATCAAATTTGATACACTCATAGACAAAGACATAAGAAACGATATTCAGTAGTTTCAAGGTTACAGTTCTTACAATAGTGCAGAAAATCGATAATATTTATATATATAAAAGGCAAGATGTGTGTGTGTGTCTGTTATCTGCCTGTATGTCTGTATTTTTTCAGCCCTTTTATTTTAGTTTTTGCTTCGGGTTTGGCTCTAATAGGTATAATTGTAGTTTTTAGTATCTGCCATGATACCATTTACTCAGAGGAGTTATTTAGCCTTCAAAATTCAGTTTACGACGAAAAAACTTATTTGTTATCGATACCAGGAAATCAAAATTTGACTTACATCCATTCATTTTTCTTTCAGTCTACTGTTTCGCTTTAACTGGAAACAACTATTCCTTTTTAGTCTTTCGTGCCAACGTCCAAAGAGTCTGAGCTACATGACCATGGATTAGTTTTAAAGCTTTCATTACACCCGAGCAACGCCGAGCTATACTGCTAGTAACAAATATAAATAAATTGCATTTTTTCAATAGAAAAGCAATTTCAGAGACGAACTGCGCATCAGCATTGAATTATTTCAATTAGTTAAGATCGATTAACACATTTACTTCATGGGGCACCTCGACGTTGTTTAATAGTTAACATGTTTGTATTGCTAGATCAATTGCGACGGGATAGTAAGTTCGATCTTTATAAGCCATACTTTCGACCTTGTGGCACATCTAAGCAACGCTTAGAAAATAATTATACAGTTAGTTCCCGTTTTCACTAAAACTGTTGCTTTAATTAAAAGACTGGAGCAGTATAGACTTTCTTGTATATGCGCCTTTAATAACAGTGCGAACTAAGCCTAATAAGTATCTATATAATTCCATTGATGGATTAGATGTGTCAAGTGGAATAACGTTTATTGAATAGAAAAAAGGCATTATAATTAAGACCAAAGTTATTCAGGTCTCACAAATGCCATTTTCAAAGATATAAATCGACTTCCCCTTCTAAAGTGTGCTACCGTTGTGCGTCCTCTCAATATATCATCGCTTGCACGCTAAAATGGTTAACGGAATGGGGAAAAGGATATTGATTCAGTTGGAATATGAGCAAATTATTCTCTTATGACTAATTTCTTGACCAAGCAGTAATAGCGGTTATGTACTGACACCGTTTTTTAATCTTGTATAGAAATACTGGAAACATTTATACTACTACTTATAATGATAATATACCCGCTAAAAAGTCTGCCCCTGTCTACCGAGCACCCATAGCTCAGAGGTAGAATTACCGACTGACGCCAATTCGGTCGGGTTTCAATTCTGGGTTAAAAGCAATCGGATGTCTAACCGTAGTGATAAGCTGTGATACAGCGAAACAGATCTGTCTGCGGATGAATATATATATGTATCAGATTAATTGGCGTCTTCTCTTAGTTATATAGGAGTGGCAGGTTCGAATCCTGCAGGGAGATGCATATTTTCCTTATAAGTTTTCTCGAATATTCAAACCGGTGTGTATATATATATATATATATATATATATATATATATATAAATGTACTGTTTATTTATATAAAAAAAGACTATCCACTCAGATACGAGTATCCATTAAAAGTAATGTCCAAATAAATAAATTTAAATAAATATATATTTTATTTTGTGGAATCCAAAGTTTGAGTAGACGCCCCGTTTACTAAACAGTGGGTACACACAAAATAGTGTATAGCGTCGAATGAGCAAAACATATCTATCTCTCTCTCTCTCTCTCTCTCTATATATATATATATATATATATATATATATATATATATATATATATCCATTCCTTCTAACTAACTCACCCGATATCTTAGCTATATGTGAGACTAACCTTGACCCTTCTATCCCCTCTTCGGAGCTGTTCGTTCCTGGTTACCTTCCTCTCTTCAGGAAGGACTCCAATGTCCATATGCATGGGCTTGGTGTATATGTCAGCGAACAACTCCCCCTAGCCAGGGTCACATCTCTTGAATCCCTTGATCATTCCTTCATGTGCTTCCGCCTCTCACTTCTAAGCTCGGTTAGCTATCTCTTCTTCCTCTACCGCTCCCCTTCCTCCTCTGACTGTACGGTACTTGATTGCATCTCTACTAATATCGACAGGGCCATTTCTTCTCACCCATCTGCCCATATATTTGTGTTTGGCGATTTTAACGCCCACCACACCAAGTGGCTTGAAAACTCAGCCACCGACCTTGCTGGGATCCGCACCATGTATTTTTCAATAACCCAAGCTCTAACACAAGTGGTGGACTTCCCCACGCGTTTCTCTAAAAACCCTAACGGAAGCGACTCTTTACTCGACCTTTGCTTTACCTCCATCCCTGACTCCTGCACTACCAGGCAACTCTGCCCCCTCGGAAACTCTGACCACGCCGTAGTCTCCGTCAACATCTCAATCTACACTAACTCTACCCAAGAAAACCAGACCAGCAGAATATCATACTGCTACCAAAGAGCAGACTGGGACTCGTTCAGAGACTTCCTCTGCGACGTCCCCTGGAACAACGTCTTCGATCTTCCTGTCGAAGACTGAGCCTCCGAGGTCTCCTCTTGGGTTAAGGCTGGCATCGATGTTTTTATCCCGGCCAGGAAATTCCAACTAAAACCAAATTCGTCCCCCTGGTTCTCACCCGCTTGCTCGGTCTCCATTGCCCACCGGAACCATTTCTTCCGGCTCTATCGAAGCTGCTCGTCGAACCAAAACAGGCGCCTTTTCGCCTCAGCACGGAACAAGTGTAAAAAAGTACTGAACGAAGCTAAGAGGGCGTTTGCTACCAGATTGAGGCAACGCATAGCATCCTCTAAGTTTGGTTCCAAAGATTACTGGCGTCTCTGCAAAAGCGTGCTCAGCAGGAACAAGACTTCAATACCCCCACTAATCAATGAGTTTGAAGTTCTCACCTACCCAGCGGACAAGGCTGAATGCTTTGCCCGTAGATTCTCAATCAATTCGACACTGGACTCGTTAGGAATACCTACACCAGACTTCCCACCCAGAACTAAGACTCAACTAAATAACGTCCACATTACACCCTCGCTGGTCGCCAAGATAATTGCGCAACTTGACCCACACAAAGCGAGCGGCGGTTATGGAATCCCAGTCATAGTACTGAAGAAATGTGCCCCAGAACTCTCCTCTGTCCTCTCTAAACTCTATAACCTCTGCCTATCTGCTTCCTGCTTTCCTGCCTGTTGGAAGTCCTCCTGCGTAGTTCCTATATTTAAGAAATCTGGCGAACACCCACACCCCGCCAATTACCGTCCTATTAGTCCCCTTCCGATCTTTGGCAAAGATTTCGAAGCCATTATCAACGCCGAGGTGATTCAGCATCTCACGGCCAACAGGCTTCTCTCTGACAAACAGTACGGGTTTCACTTCACCAGGTCTACTGCTATGCTAACGACCATTACCAAGTACATATACCGGACACTTGACAAGAATGGTGAAGCCCGAACCGTTGCCTTGGATATCTCCAAAGCGTTCGACAGGGTCTGGCATGCTGGCCTCTTGTGCAAACTGCGGAGCTACGGGATAACTGGACATCTGTTTGACCTCATCCAGTCTTTCCTCTCTAACCGCACATTGAAGGTGGTATTAAATGGGCATGCCTCCCAAAACTACCATACGAACGCGGGCGTCCCTCAAGGTTCTATCCTTGGTCCCACGCTCTTTCTGATCTACATTAATGAACTCCCCGTCGCCATTAGATCCCAAGTTGGCATGTATGCCAATGACACAACAATCTACTCTCGCATCGATCAAAAACCAGGTGTGGATGACAAAGTGAACCTCGCTGCCGTACTTGAAAGGGACCTCCAATCCGTAGTGGCCTGGGGTAGGAAATATGTATTTATTGTGAAGACTTACACAATTGCGGCACAAGGCCTAGTTTGGGAGGGGGAACAAAACTGAGATTGGTCGTGCAGTACGCTATCTTATTCCTAGCTAATTTCATTCGTGACCCAAGCATACGTTACAATTTTTCTCTATCACCAAAAGAAGTTGTCCTTCGACACTCATACCTATCATATACCAGAATACCACAAAACACTCCGGGGAATCTATACAAAAACCCAATGTGTATAAAAATTTCTTTTTACAATATTCATTTTTCCATAAATTTTTCATACAAAAATATATATATTTTAAAAATAATACAGTGAAATGACACAGGGGAGAAGGGGTATGATGTAACATCCCAAAATAAAAAGAAACAAAAAAGAACAAACAAAACATTGTGTTAGCTAGTCCCAACCCACCCACAAATAAACAAAGAGGTCACTGTATTCTGCCTGTTAGACAAAATCAAGCCACACTCTTTCTACTGGGAATGGGGAGGAGCACAAAAAAAATTAGGGTTGGGAATGAAAAAATTCTGATTCAGGCATGACAAAAACGGAGGTAAAAATAAAACGGGAAATAGGGGGTCAAGCGCTGAATCATAACAAAATCAGAGTGCCGGGAAACAGGCGAGGACATACATTCATACACCTTAACTAGGAACACAAATGAGTACTAACCTTAACCATGGGAAGGGTTCCAGAGGAATCCAACCCGATGCGACGTAGCAGGTCTAAAAATGAAAATCAAGGCCAGCCCCAGTCACGCGAACCAGGCTCGCCTCAGTCACCCACCTTTCGCTGAAATCTGTCGGGTGCAATCGTTTCCAATCAGTTCTAATCTTCATTTTGAGCTGATGCTCAAAATATCTGATCAGATCCTGATGTGAAAGACGACCACCTCGCAAGACCTCCTCCAGACGCGTCGTCCATATCACCATTCGAGCCGTGGCCAGTAGCACTAGAAACACCATTCGTTTCAATCCAGAGTACGGTGGCGGCACATTGTCAACAGCGTATGCACGATCAATGAGCAGAAGCTCCCGCGGCGCGATACGAGCAGTCAACTCGCCGACTCGATCCCATAATGGGCGAACGCGCACACAATGGTAGAAGGCGTGCGAAGACGTCTCCTTGATACCAAGGTTGCAACGTTCACAGTCCGGAAAATCCGCCGAGCCCACTATGAAACACGAGTCATTGAGAGACAAGCCATTCCGAGCTAATCGCCAGGTCAAAGAAAACTCAGAGTTGCTGAGATACTCCGATCCTGGTGCCCAAGAACAATGAGAGCGATATTCACCCTCCGTCATGCCGAGCTTCCTCCTGAGTCGATCCTTCGCGACACCCTCCACTAGCCCTCGATAGAAGAGCTTCCTAGGCTGTGAAAGGTCACTGGACCGCGGAATGGCCATCAAGGCCTTGCGGCATTCGAGAATGAACTTGGATTGCTCCCGAGGTTTACGGCAGCACCTCGAGATCGGGGGAGTGATAGTGAGGCTCGGGAACGCGTCCCGCACTACCCCCGAAAGCAAACCGTCATCCATTAACGCACGTCTAAGGAATGCCAACCTCGAGGCAAGCTTGTGGCTCACCAAGTGCGGCACCCCCAGACCCCCATTGCACGGACCAGACACGTTTGTCGACGTGATGTCTGCGTCCTCTCCAGAGAAAGGAGATTAGCAGACGCTCGAGCGCCTCCTCACGCGCCTGACAAAGTGGAAGTACAGACAGCCGGTAAAGGATCTTGGGAAAGAGGTATGTGGCACACACCTCCGCCAAGCCCTTTAAGGACAACCGCCTTCGTTGCCAAATCTCGACCAGCGCAACGACCTTTGCCTGTACTTCAGACCAATTCTTCTCCAACTGCAAGTCTGGACCAAACCAAACTCCGAGGAGCTTGACCGGCCCGTCCGTCCAGCTGAAGGGCCCCGAGAGGGAGAGTTCCTTCCAGGCACCTAACCGCAAGCCGGACGACTTGTCGCGGTTAATCTTGGCCCCAGTCACCTGTTCGAACCGTACAAGCGCCTTCTGTACCGCTCTTATGTCCCCGTGAGAAGACACAAAAACTGATACGTCATCGGCGTACGCAGAAACCCTGGCTCGAGCGCCTCCACCAGGGACAGCAATTCCACGTAGGGCCGGACTGCACGCCCTGTCCTTTAGCCTGCGAAGGAGGGGCTCCAACGTCAGGACTTAAAGTAAGGACGACAGTGGACAACCCTGTCGGACCGACCTAGACAGCCCGAAAGCGCTCGACAGCTTCCCGTTCACCTGCACCACAGCCGTGGGGGAGCCATACAGGAGACTAATCCAGCGGCTGAAGTCGGTTTCGAATCTAGCAGCCTGCAGGACAGCCGCCAGGTAGCCATGGTCAACCCTATCAAATGCCTTGGACTGATCTAAATTGATCAGCGCAGCTCGTTCGTCGTCTTCTACTCCCTCTACGATCGTGCGGATCAAGTGCAGGTTGCTCTGAATTGTTCGGCCCTTCACAGCACAAGTCTGTTCAGGTCCCAACAGAGACTCGGCAACTAGCTGCAAGCGATTCGTCAGGATCTTGGCCAAAATCTTTAACTCTGTGTTTAGCAAAGTTATGGGCCTGTAATCGTCTAGATCCCTCCCAACATTCTTGCCTTTTCTCAAAAGCGTGACCACACCCCTGGTGAACCGATTGGGGATGGACCCCTGCCGGAACCAGTTGTTGAACACGACAGTCAAGATCGGGACAAAAATGTGCGACAGCTTCAAGTACAATTCATAGGGCAAACCATCCAAACCCGGCGACTTGCCTCTGCCGACCGTCTTCAAAGCCGCGTAGACTTCGTCCTCCGTAATCTCTCCCTCGCAGCTAGCCGCTTCAGCCGGCAAAAGCCGGGGAAAGTCAGCCAAATAGCTGCGAAACTCCTCGTCGCGGAGACCAGGCTCCTTGGTAAACCGGTGCTCGAAATGCCGGCGAAACGCCTCACACATGCCATCAGTCGACCTTAGGGTGTGTCCATCCGGGTCTCGTATCTCTCGAATGTACCGATCGCCGTTCCGACGAACTTCTTCCCGACGCAAGGAAGCGCCCATGCTCACAGCTTCAGAAGACATCTTGCTTAACTTATGTCTAACTATCTGACCCATGTAACGACCGCTAATCGACTGTTCAAGGGCCTCCTTAGCTAAGGCTATTTCTAGGGGATCACCGCCAGCCTCCGCCCGGGAAAAGTTATCTCTAAGTGTCTTCGCCTTCTTAGCCTTATCTAGGTTGAGCCGTTGACTGTATTGAGTGGCGAAAGACCTAATGCTATCCTTAAGTCTAGCCCACCACTTATTCCCAATGACTCGCCCAATTAACGCCCGCTGAACTACGCTGATGAGCTGGCGCTGAAAGTCCCGCCTGTCCAGCAAGGACTGGTTGAACTTCCAGTAGCCAGCCATCCTAGGCCTAAAATCTAACACCACACGGGCACAAACGAGTTTGTGGTCCGTGTAGCCTAACCAGTGGAACGTCGGGCATTCTAAGAAGTCTATGTCGGCTTCTCTCACTAGCACTCTGTCAAGGTAGCTAACCACCTTGGTAGAGGGCCAACTATGCGCCCACGTCCACATGCTCCCGCCCGGATGATCGACCCGGTATCTATCGACAAGACCATAATCGCCGATCAGATCAACCAGGCTGCGATCACCACGCCTCCCTCTAGCGCCCCACCCTTTATCCAGCTTGGGGTCCAGGACGGCATTCCAGTCCCCCACTAGAACTAGTCGCTTGGAATCGACCAAGAAGGGCCCTAACAGACGGAAAAAGTCAACACGCTCACCTTGTTCGTTGGGCGCATAAACCACGATCAGACGAAACGACTTGCTGTTCACTGCAATATCGGCCACGATCAGCCGGCCCTCGGCACCGTGATGGACAAGGTCAACCCTCGCATCCAGGGTACGCTTCACCAGCAAAGAAACACCTCTGGCTTGCCGGTTCCCATATGTTGAATAAACGACAAAGTCGTTCGCCAGCACACAGGCATCGACGTCGCAAACAAAGTGAGTCTCTTGGATCGCGGCAACATCCACACCGAACGACAAGAGGTCACGAAGCAGGCGGGACGCCTTACCCCGATCCCTCAGGCCATTCGCATTTGCAGTAGCCAGCTTGATAGACATTATTTAGATCTGAAAGATAAAAACAATTAGTCGCATACCGGTCGGAAATCCATGGCAGTCAGGAACCCGACGGATTGTCCCAGGGAGCCTGTACCAACGTCGGACGTAATCCGTCCGCCAGAGACAATACCGCCAACGTCCGTGGTTAGTTTTAGCGTCCTATATAAGCAGGGGTGGATCAAAACGGGGACCCTTCCTGTACATAGTTTTGCCATTTTACGTAACTCCGGTGTGTTTCGGACGCATATGTTGATCTTGGGGTATAGTTCTTCGACCCTTTCAATGTGTTCCCAGACCCTCAGATTTCCCCCTGTGCACCGCACAAGGGCAATGACGCCCGGGGCCTGGGAAAAGTTCTTAGGGTTCTCTGTTGAGAGGTTGTCCACCTCCTTCAGTTTATACAGCTGCTTCAACAGCAAGCGTCTCTGCGTGCTGTACTGTTTATAAGTAGACTCTTCCACATGTAAGAGGTCTTCCCCCTGGGGAAGTGATTTCTTTTTTTTTTTTTGACCCTTGTGGAAGTGGGTTCAGGTGCAGGGGATGGGGTGCGAGATGCAAGAGGGGTCAAAAGTTCCATGTTGGGTTGGGTAGTTTTGTGAGGGGAGGTGGGAAGAATTCTTGAAGTCTGGGATTTCAAAGGCGTCAGTTGGAACATAGGGGGCTGGGAAGGTCTCTGAGGGGACAACGGGAAACTTCTTGCCTTATCGGCATAAGTCTTTTTTACGGGAGTGGTGGGGACCGACGCTGCTCTTTCTGTTCTCTCCCCACTCCTGCTTTTGCGGAGCGCCTTTGTTTTTTCCTTGGTTACTTCCTCCTCTCTACCTCGTTTGAGCGAGGAAGGGCGTGAAACCACCATGTGCTCCTCTTGTGTTTCTCTTTGTTGCCTTTTGAGGGGCATAGAGTCCTTTTTTGGACGTGGGTCCTTCGTGGGTGTTGTCTTGGTTGCTGCTGGTGCCTTTTGAGAGGGCTTCTTCTCTGCAGTTGGTGATGCAGTTGGTGATGTAGGCGGCGTTTTTGCTTTCTTGCCCACCGTCTGCCACTCTCCGTCCTTGGCAGGCTTGGTAGTTTCCTGCACTTCTTTGGGTTTCTCTTTTTGTTGCTCCTTTGGTTGTTCTTTCGGAGCCGGGTTTCTTGTTGGGCATACCTTCACCACATGATCGGTTGCCCCACACGCCCAACAGCACGGCCTCCGTCCCTCCACGACGACATAGATAGATCTGCCTCTGCAGGTGAGGATATTTGGAATAGAGGTGAACTCCTTACGGGTCACGGTCACCTGCAGGGCAACGTCTCCAGTTCTAAAGCCCGCTTTGGAAAGTATAGAGGACACCTCAGCTACGCGGCTATACTGGGAGAAGAAGGCTCCCAGGTGGTCCTCCGAAATGTCCATGGGGACGCCATGCAGGGTGACTTTTGTCTTCCTCGTCCCCATGTACTCAGTCTGCAGGCTTAGCGTCTTAGTTTCCAGTGCCATGCCTGCCAGCTGCTTTGCCTCCTCTGCCGTTCCCAGCAGGACGTCCCACATTGCATGGCTCCTCCTGGCAACTGCTTTAGCTTTAATTTTGAGGATTTTTATATTTTCCTCGATGGTGTCTCTGCTTACACCAATCAGCTTCTGGGTCTTCAAGTCCTTCGTCAGGAGCGAGATAATTCTCGGCTCCACGCTGGCTAAGGTTTCGGGGACAGACAGCAGCTCCGTTCCGGAAATGTAGTCCGCGTATTCTTGTCGAAGCTGCTGGTAGTATTCTTCCCCTTTTTTCAGCTTGTTGTCCTTTCGCTTTTCTTTCCAGCCCGAGGTTGAAGGAACGGGCAATGCTGGCTCGGGCGCTGCTGGCTCGGCTGCTGCTGCTGGGATTGGTGATGCAAACGTCGTCTTTTCCCACTGTGTCATCGTGGTGGCTATGACGGTGGGATCTTCAGCGTTCCGCAGCTGCCAGTCTCCTTCTTTGCCTCCCACCGAGTCCGTGGTGAGAGGGAGGGGCGAAGCTGGCCTTTGTGAGGCCATAGCCTCCTAGGAGGCGGAAAAGAGAGTTGCCTGCCTGCAGTCAACTGCCCCGGTGTTCCGCACCGTACCAGAATCCGACTGGCGGAGCACTCGGCCCAAGCAATGAACTCGGGTGGGACAGTTGCCACTGAAAGGACAACCGATAGCAGAGGAGGAGCAAAAAAGAAAAACTGAATTACCTTTTTGGTGCTGGAACAGATACTACAAAAAAGACCACGCAAGCCGCCTGGGGTAGGAACGATTTATTTCGTACAAGTACAAAATTATGGCACAAGGCCGAAAATGGGGAGGGAGAACAAAACTTGGGTTGGTCTTCAAGTACTCTATCCTATACCTAGCTAATCAGAATCACGACCCTTACATACGTTACAATGTTTCTCACTCACCATAAAAATTTGTCCATCAACACTCATACTTATCATACACCAAAATACAACAAAGCATACCGGGGACCTACAAAACGCCCCAAATGTACATAAAAATTTGTGATTTTTACAATATTTTACAAAAATAACTTTAAAACTTTATACATGAAATGACATGATGGGGAGTGGGTATGAAGAAACAAAACATCCCCAAAACAAAAAGAACAATTTCAACAAAATGACATATATACATGGTGTTAGTTGGACCCAAACCCACCCTCAAAAACAAAGAGGCCGCTGTATTCTGCCTAAAAGACAAAATCAAGAAGCTCTCTTTCTACGGGGAATGGAGAAACAGGGTACAAAATAAAGGGGGCTGGAGAATGTATAATACTGACCCAGACGAGAATGAAAAACGGGACAAAATAACAATGGACAGTGGGAATCTCGAACTGGATCATAACAAAAGCAATGGAGCCGGGAACAGGCTGGGACAAACACATTCACTCACATTAACTAGGTACACAAAAGAATTCTTACCTTAACCACGGGAGGGGTTCCAAAGGAATCCACCCCGATGTGACTAGCAGATCTAAAAGAGAAAATCAAGGCTAGCCCCGGTCACGCGAACCAGGCTCGCTGCATATATCCACCTTTCGCCAAAGTATGTCGGAGTCAACCGTTTCCGTTCAGTTCTAATCTTCATTTTGAGCTGGTGCTCAAAATATCGGATTAGATCCTGATCCGAAAGACGGTCACCCCGCAAGACTTCCTCCAGACGTGTCATCCAAATCACCATTCTAGCCGTGGCCAGTAGCGACAGAAACACCATCCGCTTCACTCCAGAGTACGGGGGTGACACATTGTCACAGGCGTATGCGCGATCAATGGGCACGAGTTCACGCGGCGCGATACGAGCAGTCAACTCGCCGACACGCTCCCACAATGGAAGAAGGCGTGCGCAGACGTCTCCTTGATTCCAAGATTGCAACGCTCACAATCTGGCAAATCCGCCAGGCCCATTGCGAAACGCTTGTCATTGAGAGACAAACCATTCCGAGCCAATCGCCAGGTCAGAGAGAACTCAGAGTTGCTGAGCCAATCCGCACCTGGCGCCCAAGACCAATGAGAGCGATACTCCTCTCTCGACATGCCGAGTTTCCTCCGCAGTTTATCCTTCACGGCGCCCTCCACTAATCCCCGATAGAAGATTCTCCTAGGCCGTGAAAGGTCACTGGACCGTGGAATGGCCCGCAGGGCCTTCAGGCATTCGAGCAGGAATTTCGGCCGCCCCCGAGGCCTATTGCTAAGCCTCGAGACCGGGGGAGTGATAGTGAGGCTAGGGAATATGTCCCTCACTACCCCTGCAAACAACCGATCTTCCGACAACGCGCGCCTGAGAAATACCAACCTCGAAGCGAGCACGTGGCTCCTCAAGTGCGGCATTCCCAGACCCCCATGACACGGACGGAGGCAACAGACTCCTTTGTCGACCATATGTTTGCGTCCTCTCCACAGACAGGAGAATAGCAAACGCTTGAGCGCCTTCTCATGATCGTCACAAAGGGGAAGTACAGACAGCCGGTAAAGGATTCTGGGAAAGAGGTATGTGTTACACACCTCCGCCAGGCCCTTCACGGAGAGACTCCGTCGACGCCAAATCTCGACCGACGCGCCGACCTTTGCCTGTATTTCTGATCAGTTATTCTTCAACTTTAAGTCCGGACCGAACCAAATTCCGAGGATTTTGACCGGCCCATCCGTCCAGTCGAAGGGCCCCGGGAGGGAAACACCCTTCCAGGCACCTAACCGCAAGCCGGACGACTTGTCGCAGTTAATTCTGGCCCCTGTTACCTGTTCGTACCGTTCAAGCGTCTTCTGTACCGCCTCTATGTCACTCCGGGAGGACACAAAGGTCGTTACGTCATCGGCGTACGCGGAAACCCTGGCTCGAGCTCCTCCAGGTACCTTGATTCCACGTAGGACCGGACTGCACGCCTCGTCCCTTAGCCGGCGAAGTAGCAGCTCCAACGCCAGGACGTAAAGGAGCGGCGACAGCGGTCAACCCTGTCGGACCGACCTAGACAGCGCGAAAGCGCTCGACAGCTTCCCGTTCACCTGTACCACAGCCTTGGGGGAGCGATACAGAAGACTAATCCAGCGGCTGAAGTCGGGTTCGAATCCAGCGGCCTGCAGGACAGCAGCCAGGTAGCCATGGTCAATCCTATCAAATGCCTTGGACTGATCCAAATTGATCAGCGCAGCCTCTTCGTCGTCTTCTACACCCTCTAGGATCGTGCGAATCAAGTTCAGGTTGCTCTGAATTGTTCGTCCCTTCACAGAGCAAGTCTGATCCGGTTCCAACAGAGACTCGGCAACTAGCTGCAAGCGATTCGTCAGGATCTTGGCCAAGATCTTTAACTCTGTGTTTAGCAGAGTTATGGGCCTGTAATCGTCTAATTCCCGCCCAACCTTCTTGCCTTTTCTCAACAGCGTGATCACGCCCCTGGTGATCCGACCGGGGATGGACCCCTGCCGAAACCAGTGGTTGAACACGACAGTCAAGATCGGGACAAAAAGGTGCGACAGCCTCAAGTACAATTCATAGGGCAAACCATCCAAACCTGGCGACTTGCCTCTGCCGACCTTCTTCAAAGCCGCGTAGACTTCGTCCTCCGTAATCTCTCCCTCGCAGCTAGCCGCTTCAGCCGGCAAGAGCCGTGGAAAGTCAGCCAAATAGCTGCGAAACTCCTCGTCGCGGAGACCAGGCTCCTTGGTAAACCGGTGTTCGAAATGCTGCCGGAATGCCTCGCCCATGTCGTCAGTGGACCTCAGGAGATGCCCCTCCGGGTCGCGCACCTCTCGAATGTACCGATCGCCGGCCCGACGAATTTCTTCCTTGCACAGTTCTGCGCCCATGTTCACAGCTTCGGAAGACATCTTGCTTAACTTATGTCTAATCAACTGGCCCATCTAGCGCCCGCTAGTCGAACGCTCCAGGGCATCCCTGGCTACGGCTATCTCTAGGGATCCCCACCAGCCTCCGCCCGGGAGTAATTAGCTCTAAGTGTCTTTGCCTTCGCAGCCTTATCTAGGTTGAGCCGTTGGCTGTATTGGGTGGCGAAAGACCTAATGCTATCCTTAAGGCTATCCCACCACTTATTCCCAATGACTCGCCCAATTAACGCCCGCTGAACTACTCTAGTCAGCTGGTCACGAAAGTCCCGCCTGTCCAGTAAGGACTGATTGAACTTCCAATAACCAGCCAACCTACGCCTAAAGTCTAACACCACACGGGCACAAACGAGTTTGTGGTCCGTGTAACCTAACCAGTGGAACGTTGGACATTCTAAGAAGTCTATGTCGGCCACTCTCACTAACATCCTATCCAGCTACGAAGATACCCGGGTAGAAGGCCAATTAAGCGCCCACGTCCACATGCTCCCTTCCGGATGATCGACCCGGTATCTATCGACGAGACCAAATTCGCCGATCAGATCAACCAAGCTACGATCACCACTCCACCCGCTAGCGCCACTTCCTCTATCCCATTTGAGGGTTAGGATGGCATTCCAGTCCCCAATTAAGATTAGCCGTGTTGAATCCACCACGAAGGGCTCCAACAGCCGAAAGAAAGAGACTCGCTCACCTTGATCGTTGGGCGCATGCACCGCAATCAGCCGGAACGACTTGCTTTTCACTGCAATATCGGCCACGATCAGCCGGCCCTCGGCACCGACATGGACAAGGTCAATCCTCGCATCCAGGGTACGCTTGACCAGCAAAGAAACACCTCTGGCATGCCGGCTCCCATATGCTGAATAGACGACAAAGTCGATAGACAGCACACACGAGTCGACTTCGCAAACAAAGTGAGTCTCTTGGATCGCGGCCACATCCACGCCGAAGGACGAGAGGTCACGAAGCAGGCGGGCTGCCTTACCCCGATCCCTCAGGCCCCTCGCATTCAAGCTGGCTATCTTAATAGACATCTTTTAAATCTGAAAAGAGAAAAAAGAAAAAACAAGCAACAAAGGCTATCTAGTCACATACCGGACGGAAATCTTTGGCAGTCAGGACCCCGACGGATTGTCCCAGGGAACCCGTTCCTACATCGGACGTAATCCGTCCGTCAGTGACAACCCCGCCGACGTCCGTGGGGTAGGTTAGTTTTACCACCCTATAAAGACAGAGGTGGAGCAAAACGGGGAACCTCCCAGCACAATTCTTTGCCATTTTTTTAAACTCAGGTGTATTGTCCTTGTACATCATTATTTTAGGGTACAAGTTCTCCACTTCTGTAATGTGGTCCCAGACCCGCATGTTACCCCCGGTACTCCGCACAAGGGTAATCACTCCTGGGGCCTGGGGAAAGTTTTTGGGGTCCTCTGTTGATAGGTTGTCCACAGAGGTGAGCTTCAGGAGTGGCCTCAGAAGTTTGCGCCTTTGCGCAGACCACTCCTTAGCAATGTCCTCATCAACTTCCATCAGTGCTTCCCCCTGTGGAAGGCCTTTTTTCTTTTTGGCTCGACTTGCAGTTTAAAGACGAAGATCTCTGCGTCTCCATAGGTTCTTCCTCAACCCGGGGAGGCTTTTTTGCCTTCCCCTCTTTGGTAATCGTCTTCGCTGAGGACTGCGAATTTGGTGTTGACGGCGCCTTTGCCCTTGCAGGTGACTTGCGGGGTGAAGGCGCCTTAGTCGGTGAAGGCGATTTCTCCGCTGGTGTAGGCGTTTTCGCCTTTTTTCTACCCACCGTCTGCCAATCGCCCTCCTTGTTGGGTACTTCTGCTGCTGGTACTGCCGTTTTTGTTGGTTGTTTCTCTGCCGATGTTGATGCTGCAGGTTTGTCCTGTTGCTTGGTTGGCTGGGTCTTTGGGGCTGGATTCTTTGTTAGACACGCCTTTGCGACGTGATCCGACGCCCCACAGACCCAACAGAACGGTCTCCTGCCCTCCACAATGACAAATATGGAGCGACCCCTAGAGGTGAGGATGTTAGGAATGTCAGTGAACTCCTTTCTGGTCACTGTCACCTGTAGGGTCATGTCTCCAGTCATAATGCCGGATTTCGACAGCACCGGAGAGACCTCTGCGACCTTGCAATAATTAGAGAAAAAGGCGCCGATGTGGTCCGCTGATATGTCCATGGGAACGCCGTGAAGGGTTTTCTTGGTTTTACGGGTTCCCATGTATTCAGTTTGAAGCCGGAGCGTCTTTGTTTCTAGCGTCGTTCCGGCCAGCTGCTTGGCTTTCTGGGACGTACCAAGCAGAACGTCCCACATCGCGTGGCTCCTTCTGGCAATGGCCTTGGCCTTGATATCCAGAGCCTTTAAGGCCTCCTCGATGCCTTCCCTGCTGATCCCCACAAACTTGTGAGTCTTGAGGTCTTTGGTCAGCAGGGAAATTATCCTTGGCTCAATGACAACCAAGTCCTCCGGCACCGACAACAGCTCCGTTCCAGAAATATACTCAGCATACTTTTGCTGCAGGCCTTGGTAGTACTCCTCCCCTTTTCTTAAAACCTTTCCTTTTCCTCCTTTCCAACCGGGGGTAGAGGCTTTGGGGGATCCTGGAACTGGTGAAACTGGTGCTGGTACTCCTGGAACTGCTGCCGGTGCCGGTACTGCTGCTGGTCCTGGTCCTGGTAGTGCTGCTGGTCCTGGTACTGGTACTGAGGGAGATTCAGGGGCGGTAGCTGCCAATCCCCCTCCTTCCCCCCCACCGACGCCGTGGTGGGAGGAACGATCGAATCCGGCCTGTCCGAGGACATCGCCTCCTAGGAGGCTACGAACTTGACGACTGTCCCGGTGTTTCGCGCCGTACCAGAGACCTACTGGCGAAACACTCGGCCCGAGCAATAAACTCAGGTGGAAACAGTTGCCACCGAACGGCAAAAAGAAAAGCAAAAGCCTTCCCGACAATATCGCCCAAGTCGGTAAGGAACAGATACTACACTTTGATCCTAGCCAAAGACCACGAAAGCCGTCTGGGGTAGGAAATGGTTGATGCAAGCCTGGGGTAGGAAAAAGGGTGGTAAATTTCAATGCCTCTAAAAAAAAAAAACGAAGCTGTTATCAACTAACCACCATAGACAATCGCATCTACCTCCCATTAGCATGGGACAGGCTAGCCTCCCAGAGAGTAAAATACTACGCCTTCTTAGCCTTACACTTTCGGCGGACCTCAAATGGAATGACTATATCGAATCCATTGCCAAATCTGCTGCTATGAAAGTCGGCTCCCTGTGCAGGGCCCGGAAGTTTTTCCCACCTGAATCTATTCTGCACATATACAAATCTACCATCCGCCCGTGTATTGAATATTGCTGCCATATCTGGTCGGGTGCCCCTGCTGCTCTCCTTGGGCTTCTTGACAAAATACAAAGGAGGATCTGTAACGTGGTGGATACTGACTTGGCAGACCGGCTGCAACCACTCTCTCACCGTCGTGACGTGGCTTCCCTGTGCCTCTTCTACAAGTACTTTCATGGCTTCTGATCCGATGAGCTTATATCACTGGTGCCGCCTAAGCACGAATTTACACGAGATACTAGATTAGCAACTAGGTCCCACCCTTTTACAGTTAAACAAATAAGATGTAACCGTAATTTCTACTCCAACAGCTTCTTTTCTCGCGCTTCCCGCCTGTGGAACTCCCTTCCACAAGTCTGCTTTCCCGACAGCTACAATCTCCAGGTGTTTAAATGTAGGGTCAATAGACACCTCCTATCACACTAACTCCCAATTATTCTCAGAACACTCTCATCTACCCAACCCTCATTCTCGGTATCCTTACCCGCCTATCACCCACCCTCTGCTCTGACATTTCCTATATTTAATCATCCTTTCTCCACTCTATGTAGCTCCCTTGCTCGGGGTGAAACGCTTATAATATATTTATATATATATATATATATATAACACAAATTAAAAATGGGAATATTATTTTTCTATATAACTAACATCGACTTATATAATCTTTAATGTAATGTCTTAAAGATGCTGGTGATCATGGCCCTCCACACGTTATTTTGCTTTATTATCTGTGACTCAATTCGACTTCTACTCCACGGTTTTAAATTCAGTGTAGTTTTTCCTGAACTAGCTGTCGCCCAAAGCTGGGAGACCGGTTTGCGCTGTTATTTAGTCCATAGCTGAGAGAATATAGAAGCATCCAAGGCCTCTAGGGCAAAAGTGGAGACGCAGGTATTTGAACTCGGCTAGTCATTTCCCCTTTCCACACCGATATCTGTAATGCTTCCCTGCATTGAACATTTTTATAAAATATAATTTTATAAAATATAATATAATATAATTTTTATAAAATAAAGTACATGCAACAAACAGTGGGTTTGCAACTCATCTGTTCTTTCACTTCCTTATAATATATATATATAATTCTGTTTTATATCCGCCTGTCTGTTCAGTATCTATCTATCTATCTATCTATCTATCTATCTATCTTTATTTTTTTAATCATTTCACCCCGAGCAAGGCGAAAACGCCACTGATGTGCAGGGGGCTACACAAATGTAAAAAGATTCATTAGAAAAGAGTGAGGAGTACAAACTAGTTAGAAAGGAACAATAGAAAGCTGAGAAAGCAGGTGTGATGACAGATACATAGGTGGAGAGAAAGGGAAGGTTATACGCGGGTGGGGAGAGAGCTAGAGTACAGTGGTTAGTAGATGAGTATTGACTTTGCATTTAAATTTCTGGAGGTTGTAGCCGTCAGGAAAGCAAGAATACGGGAGCGAGTTCCACAGGCGGAAAGTGCGAGAGAAGAAGCTGCAGGAGTAGAATTGTCGTCTGCATTTGGCTAACCTGACTGTGAATGGGTGGGACCCAGTTGCCAGTCTGGTTGCACGAGTAAACACCTGTTGAAGAGGCATCAGTGAATTAAGTTCATCTGAGCAGAAGCCATGAAAGTATTTATAGAACAGACAAAGGGAGGCCACATTTCGACGATGGGGAAGTGGCTGCAGTCGAGCCGCCAGATCAATACCTATCACATTACAGACTCTCCTTTGGAGCTTGTCAAGAACACTGAGGAGAACGGCAGGGGCACCTGACCATAAATGGCAGCAGTACTCCATGCACGGATGGATGGTTGACTTGTATATATGCAGGATGGATTCAGGTGGAAAAAACATCCTGGATCCACATAGTGACCCAACCTTCTTAATAGTAGATTTTGCTATGGATTCAATATAGTGGTTCCATTTGAGGTCTGAGGACAGGGTAAGTCCGAGGAGGCGTAGTGTATTACTCTCCGGGAGAATCGCTTGGTCCATGCTTATGGGAGGCAGAAGAGGTTGCCTGTAATGGTTGACAGACAACAGCTTGGTCTTAGATGAATTGAAGTTGACAAGCCACTTCTTGCCCCAGTTCACCACAGAGTGTAGATCCCGTTCAACGTCAGCAGCGAGATTATGTCTGTCCGCCACGACAGGTTTCTTACTGGTGCGGGAGTATATTGTAGTGTCATCTGCGTAGATGCCTACTTGGGATTTGATCTCATCTGGGAGGTCGTTGATGAAAATAAGGAAGAGCGTCGGGCCCAGGATAGAGCCCTGTGGGACACCAGCATTCGTGCTGTAGAATGAAGAGGCACGCCCATTCAGAACGACCTTCATTTTGCGGTTATTTAAGAAAGATTGGATTAGGTCAAGCAGGCGACCGGTAATACCATAACCGCGTAGTTTGCATAGGAGGCCAGAGTGCCAAACCCTATCGAAAGCCTTGGAGATGTCCAGAGCAACCGCGCGAGCCTCATCAGACTCATCAATGGCCTGCAGCATGTACTTCGTTACGGTTGTTAGCAGGTCGGCCGTGGACCTGGCAAAGCGGAATCCATATTGCCTGTCGGAGAACAGTTTGTGGGCGGTGAGATGATGAACTATTTCAGCATTGATTATAACCTCGAATACTTTCCCGAATATCGGTAGAAGACTGATAGGGCGATAGTTGGATGGGTCCGAGGGTTCACCACAATTCTTAAATACAGGAACAACTGAAGAGAACTTCCAGCATGCAGGAAAGCAATAGGCGCCTGTTCATGTCTGCTCGGAATGAGTGCAAGAGAACCCTAAATGACGCCAAACAGTTCTTTGCTGAGAGAATGCGACAGCACATAGCTGACCGCAAGTTCGGCTCCAAAAAAAGGACTATTGGAGGATTTGTAAACGAGTGCTCAACAATAGGAAATCCTCAATACCTCCTTTAATCCATGGATTTGATGTTCTCACGTCATCTGCGGACAAAGCTGAGTGCTTTGCCCACAGATTCTCATCCAACTTCACATTCGACTCGTCCGGAGTACACGCACCCGACTTCCCTATTAGAACTGAGGCATGGAATCCCGGTGATAGTCCTTAAGAGGTGTGCTCCTGAACTTTCCCCTGTCCTCTCTAAATTATTTAACTACTGCCTTTCTGCTTCCTGCTTCAGAGTTGCCGAGAGGGCAAAGCTGCGAGACTTGACAGGCGTCAGGCGCAGAGGTGAAACTTATATCTAGCAGTGAGGAATGACCAGAGGGAGTGCTTGGGAAGCGAGTGTGGAAGTCCACCACTTGCGTAAGGGATTGGGAAATAGCAAAGTTCATGGCGTGAATGCCCGCCGGATCAGTAACGGCGTTTTCAAGCCACAGAGGGAGTGCTTGGTAAGCGAGTGGGGAAGTCCACCACTTGCGTAAGGGATTGGGAAATAGCAAAGTTCATGGCGTGAATGCCCGCCGGATCAGTAACGGCGTTTTCAAGCCACCCAGAGTGATGGGCATTGAGGTCTCCAAATACAAATATGTGGGCGAATGGGTGATAGGAAATAGCCTTATCTATGTCGTCAGCAATGCTATCTAGTAGGGAGTAGTCAGAAGAGGAGGGAGAACGGTAAAGAAAGAATAGGTAACTAACCGAACTGAGGAGAGACAGGCGGAGACATATGTATTGGTGGTCAGTAGATTCGGGTGAAGTCACCCTAGCTATGGGGAGGTGTTCGCTGACATAGACACCCAGCCCATGCATGTGGACAGTGGAATCCTTCCTTAAAAGGAGGAAGATAACCAGGGATGAAGAGGTCAGAGGAGGGAATAGCTGAGTTGAGGTTAGTTTCTCAGAGCGCAAGGATGTCAGGGGACTTTTCATGCAGGAACGCTTCTACACTAGGAAAGTTAGTACGAATGCCCCGGATATTAGTGAAGGAAAGTTTAATGGGTTTAGGTGGTTTGGATTTAACTGGTTTAGGGTCATTTCTGATTTGTTTAGTCATGATTCTGTTTGTAGAAAGGGACCTAGGGTAGAGGATACGGGCGGTCATTATCCACGATCTGTGCTGGGAGTGAAACTGGCTAGGGCTGCAACAAGGTGTGGCCTCGGGGTTGGCCACCGAAAGCGCTTGCAAGGACACCTATCCATGCGCCACATGGCACTACAAGAACCCCGATATCTATCTATCTATCTATCTATCTATCTATCTATCTATCTATCTATCTATCTATCTTAGCCTTTCTCAACCGGTGTTTTCCGGAACTTTAAGGATCCGCAAAAGGTCTCTAAAGATTCTTCGAAAATAAGTGAGATAAGTTAATGCACTTTTGACTTTTTATTTAATTTTATATTGCTACATATGGAAATCGGGTAGCTTTGCAGAAGAAAAGTTCTAAATAGGGTGTTTGAGCTGAAAGATGATTTGCAGAAATACTTTCAAGAAACCAATAAAGCTTAGTGCTTTGAAGATGAACATTACCTGCAAAGACTAAGCTACTTAGCAGACATATTTCATCACATGAATCAACTGAACAAATCCCTTTAAGGCCATAGAGAATATATACTAACCTCAAGTGATAAAGTTTTTGCATTTAAAGGAAAAGTGAACTCGTGGAAAAACCATGTTGCAAAAGAAAATCCTGAGATGTTTCCGCTACTTCTGTGGCTTAAAAGTGAAGAGGAACACCAGAAAACTTTGAGTCTTATTGCATTCCATCTGAAGGAACTGTATATCAGAATTAAAAATTATTTGTCTTCCTTTGCAACACAACTTTATGACTGGGTACGTTAGCCATTTACTGAATCTGTTGATCATCCTAAGAATCTAACATTAAAATAAGAAGAACTTTGTGAGCTGCAGTGTGATCGTACACAGAAGACAAGTTTTACAGACATATCTCTGGACAGGTTCTAGATTTCTGTAAAAGAAGAGTTTCCTACTATTCGTAGGAAAGCAATTAATATATTGTCGCAATTTTCAAAGTCTTACAAGTATCAAGAGCAAAAACAGAAATCGTCTCTTCTCAGTTAAGAGTGAAAACCGTATGTGTTTATTTAAAGTTCCACCTCGAATTAAGTATTTGTGTAGCAAAAATACAAGCACAGATTTCACATTAGAGAAGCATGTTTCACTTTATCAAATGGCTCTGAAAGTAACATTTTTCCATCTCATTTATTGGTTCACAGGACATTTTGCCTTGATTTCCCTTATGTCTTTTTAACATTACCAGTAAAGGATAAATAGATAATAAACTGATACTGCAATTATCTGTTTTCGTTTTGTTTACATTTATATAATATGTTATATGTTATATGATATTGGTTTCTTATGTTTATTTTTACGTTTAAGTTTAGATTTTTTGTGTGAAAAAAAAATTCATGATAAAGTATTATAAACGAACAGTATGAATAGCATTATCGAAAAAATTTGACAAATATAAGTTTTTCTTTAAAGCAGTCATTCAAAAATATATGCCACAATAAAAAAATAAGAAAAATATAGTACATATTTTGTTTTTGGACGGGAGTCCCATGCGACATGCAATTTATTTTAAGGGTTAATTAAAAGTAAAATGCTTGAGAAACACTGATTTATCTATTCAGACTGTTTAATATCTATCTATCTATCTATCTATCTATCTATCTATCTATCTATCTATCTATCTATCTATCTATCTATCTATTCAGTCTGTTCAATCTCTATCTGTCTGTCTATCTATCTATCTATTCAGTCTGTTCAATCTCTATCTATCTATCTATCTATCTATCTATCTATCTATCTATCTATCTATCTATCTATTCAGTCTGTTCAATCTCTATCTATCTATCTATCTATCTATCTATCTATCTATCTATCTATTCTATTCAGTCTGTTCAATCTATCTATCTATCTATCTATCTATCTATCTATCTATCTATCTATCTATCTCAATCTTTTCAATATCTATATATCTATTTATCAATCTATTTCTTTCAGTTTTTTGTAATATCTATCTATCTATCTATCTATCTATCTATCTATCTATCTATCTATCTATCTATCTATCTAATTCAATGCAAAATATGCCAAAGAGAAGTCATTGTCACTTAAACTAACCTATATATTCCTCTTTTCGGTTGTTCGAAACATTTATTTTTATTTCACTGCTGATGACACTAATTTTCATAGACGTTAGCTCTATCTCACAGATAAGTATCGTATAATTTCACGGATTATCTCACGGATAAGTGTCATATAATAAGACATTTAAACTTTTACTAGATGGAATGCTTCGGGAAAATTGTTTTTTCTGGTCAAAATCAAATTTCCTTCTCATAATGCAAACATAAAGTGACAAGATTCAATGGCTGTTACTAAGAAGAAAACCTAGAAATTTAACTTCTAAAATTTTATCTTTATTTTTTATAATTTCACCCCAAGCTAAGCGATATTTTCACGAGGGCGCATTGGGTTGCAGAGAGTAAAAATGAATTAGAAAGACTTTAGTGCGGAGGAGTAGGGAAAAGGACAAGAAAATGAACAGAGTTCAGAAAGATAGAAGATGCCGCTTGACATTGCATTTAAATCTTTGAAGATCGTATGCAGCGGTGAATCAAAAAACCGCAAACAAGTTCCATAGACGAGAAGTGCAATTAAAGAAACTATTAGAATAAAAGTGGCGGTTACATCTGGATAGTTCAACAGTAAAATGGCTATACCTATTTGCCAATTTAGTAGCACACTTGTAGTCAAAGAACTAAAGAAACATGTTCACCAAAACAGTTATCAAGAAAATATTTGTAGAAAAGACTAAAGTCGAGATGGCCAATCAAGATTGATTACATTATAAACACTTTGAGTTTTGTCAAGAATCTCAATATATACATCAACAGCAACAGACAGTATTCAATAACAGTGTCGCCGGTAGACATTTTTATTTTAGAAAAATTAAGTTTTGAAGAGATCTACCGTTTTTTTTAATCAGTTAATGTCAACGAAATGTACAATCAAAACAATCAAAAGCAACTTCATTGCAAGCCAAGCGTTTAATTTTGTATTACGTCAATGACAGAAAAAGAATACCTGTTATCGCACCCGGCCGCATGATACAATGGCAAGCGAGCTAAGTTTGCAAGTCATTGAAAATGTATTAAATCCTCGCTGATTTTACACTAAAAGTTAGCTTTGTTTTACAATCTGATAGTTAAGCTATCATTTAAATCTTTCCATGGAAGTTTTTCTACAATCCTGAGAAAAAAAGGAGAGACTGGTGCAAAGCAGACAGTAGAAAATGTGTTTTCTTACCTCATTCACATGCGACATCGCTGCTTTATTTCTTTATGAGACCCTAGATTCATTTTAATTCAGTTCTAAGGGATTTCTTTGGGTAGCATCTTTCCTATTGCAGTTAAAAGTGGAGAGACAAGTTTATTCTTTGATGCCTGAAGTGTTAAAAAAAAAAGTTCCAAATGAACTAGACAATTTCTGACCTCGACCTCTGGTATGTCTGTAGAGTATCACGTTAATTTTGAGTTTGTGTCAAACTTACTATCTTGGGGATGGGAATAGGTAAATAGTTTCACTCATATGTGGCATTGTCGGTAAAAACTTCTGAATCGACTTGGATCTATGCTTTTTACTGTATGTGCAAATGAAATAAATCTTTTGATGCAAATTTAACGCAACTTCAAATTTAATTGCTAATAAAATTCCATTTGGCATTGTCTTTTCTCCTATTTTTTAAGAAGTTTCCATGGTAAAACTGCTTGAAATTTAAGAGTTTTGCTTTTTAAAATGGCGAAAAATATTTCAATAGAAAACTGTCATATAGACTAACTAGACACAGAGTCGGTGCTAGTGTGTTGTACCCCACCCACTACATAAGAGCATCAACATTCTACTACATCTCAGTTTTGATAAGGTAGTATTCATATAAAATAATGTAACCTAATTATCCTCTCTCTTATAATAACGATATCTATATATATATATATATATATATATATATATATATATATATATATATTCAATACCAGGCTACAGCAGTGGTGAACAAGTAAATTAAAGAGTCCAGTTAAAGGGAGATAACCCATGACTACGAAACGAGGTTTTGCACAAGGAATGAGAATGATATACCCTAGTGATCGTAATGAAGGGTTCGGTTCGAAATTCTTAGCACCTGATAAAGGCCAGAGCATACAGCGACCGAAACATCGTACAAATGGCAACAAAGATGAAGACAATAGTCCGAATACTGTAAATAGTACAGTATATATATATATATATATATATATATATATATATATATATATATATATCCCTCCTGTCACGCTCATGGAGAGAGAGAGAGAGAGAGAGTGAGAGAGAGAGAGAGAGAGAGAGAGAGAAAATAGTGAGACAGCGCGTCGGCTCAATTCATTAGCGAGACAATAGCAAAGCATCGGCTGCTCAGTTCATTCCCTTTACTATCAGTTTATTAAATTTTACTACCAATGATGAAAGCTCTTGCCGTGTTTTCGCTCTTTAACAGTGCCTCATTATTTTTTAGCAATACTTATGTCGTCTAGTAGTTAAGAATATATATATATATATATATATATATATATATATATATTTTATCGAAAATATACGTAAATCGAAATACAAATTAAAGACATGTCAAAATAGATTATTTCATTTTAAATAATTCAACAATGTTCTGCGCCAATTTTTAGCATCAACTTGAGATGTTTCTTGCTAGAAAGTTTGATAATTTTGAAACATTCAAAAGTGTAGATATACAAAAAATCGTGTATTTTATATAGCATTTTTGTCTTATACCATAACAAAAAAAAAAAACAAAACAAAACAAAAAAAAACAAACTATAAAGACCTCAAAATCCGCAAAAGATTTCATCCTTTAATAGTCAGTTGTGCTTAGTTTCATTTGTAACGTACATAAATGGAGGTAGATAAAGGTTAATGTTAATAAGATAGTGAAGGTGTCAATCAAGCTCGGTCAGGAGGTTCGGAGGTAGTATGCACCGGCCCTGATTATATGGCTATCTCTATACACGTACTCATACACATATACATAATGCACAAACATGTTCATACATTCATAGATGATACACACACATGTTCATGCATACGTACATTATACACACATGTTCATAGATACGTATATAATGCACACACATATTCGTACATTCGTAAATCAGCCTAAATTAAAAACAAACATTTAATAAATCAATTTATTCTTGTTCTTTATTTGATAAAATATTATTTAGGGATAAAGTATTTTAATGATTATATAAAATATTTAAATGAATTTGTTTTTTGATGTATAACATCACAAAGAAAACATCCCTGACATTTTAAAATAACAGATTAAAACAATAGTTTGACTTTTAAATCTCGTGGAAAATATTTCTGTCGCCATTCAAGGGACTTGTTTCCAAAAGTCGCCTTTTCTGGCCACTCGAGTTCATCAAAAGCAGAGACAAAGAAAACATCGAACCTGAATGAAGGTAAAAGTTTCTGTTGAAGATGTTCTTGTGTCATTGTGATCGTTTTATATTTAATCTTTAAGCTTATCCCTTTAAACACGACATGGTTTAACGATTGACATTTCCTTAAACACGGAAACAATTTTGCTCGTCTAATTTTACTCTCCTTCTCTCTCTCACTCTCACACACATACAAGCATCTGTGTATATATTTTATATTTATATAGATTGTTTTTTTAGAGAATCATGATCTATCTGTCTAGTATGTATGTATATATATATATATATATATATATATATATATATATATAATTAAATATATATATATATATATATATATATATATATATATATATATATATATGTCAGATTAAATAAATTGCAAACATTGTGTCTGCTTATTTTTAATAAAATCCGTTCGTACTCACGGATTATCTTTCGCAAGTATGAACGGGTTTTATTAAAAAATAAGCGGACACAATGTTCGCAATTTATTTAATCTGACATGTCTAAAAGAAAATGTTCTGCCTAAATACACACACACACAAGAATATTTATATATATATTTTGTCTATTTAGGTAGCAATGTCATAGAGTCACGTGTATGTTTTAAATTCCGAAAACAGTATGCACGTCTTCATAATTGACGTGATTAAGTATTAAATATTTCTTTTTTTTTTTTTTTTACAAATAATGCTTCCATTATTTTTAGCTTATTTTTTTACGTGGATGATGATATTATGTTTGTATTATCAATGACGGAATATCCAGTTAAAGTAAATAATATTCATTCTTGATAATGTCTAAGTAGGTCGAGTTTCAGTCCCGGCTGGAAGCAATCGAATTTGTAGCCACACTGATGAGCTGTGATACAGTGAAACAGGCTTGTATGTGGATGATTATATATATATATATATATATATATATATATATATATATATATATATATGCGGGGGGAGTAAGATTGATAAATAGAACATGATACTATGAAAATAAACAAATTTTGCATCAAGAAAATTTTCATCAGATGATGACCCTTGTGTCAAGTATGATTTCGTTCAGGGCTGAAGTGTCCTTACAACTGACCAACAGCTCACCAAAAGGGTCTTACGTTAACCCAAACTTTGTTGGTTTTCATCATAATATGGTTATATCAAATAAAAATCAAGCCTGATAATACATTTACAACAAATACTTATGAATTCAGTTGTCATGTTGCCGAAAGGTATTATTAATTCTGTGATGTAAGATTTTAATTAACTGACCAGATTAGAATGTCAAGAGGTTGAATGGTGAATGTGAACTTCGACAGGAAAGGTGAGGCAACGTTCTGTAATATCTGACCTAATACAATAGACGTTCTTTGTCTTCTATATATCAGTTAGATTTTGTCGACAAGGAAGTCCTACTGACTATGGTGTTTGTTCTGACACTGGTTCTCTTTAATCAATTTGCTTATTTTAGTCCGAGATTTATGCTGTTATTGGCACAGAAAGACATTTGTGCATTCTCTTCTAACAGGATGATATTAATACTCTCGCATAGTATCGTAGCTAACACGGAACATTCTTACAACGTTGAAAATACTTTTGTCTTTTCGTTCGGCGATACGTGTTATTGTGGCGACTTTATTATAACGTTACAATTAACTATTTTTGATCTGCCCTCCGCTACGCGTCCATCTCGCACGCGTGCGTACCTCAAACATGATATGGGAGCCTTTGGCCTGATGTAGGATAACAAACCCGGCTTAGAAGACAATAGATGAGGTAAAGTTTGGAAATGATATTATAGGCAGTCAAATTTAAGGTTCCCTCCAAGTTGGTATCACTATAGATATACAAAAACTGTAAGTTCTTGAAAAAGGCATTTTATTTGTGTAGGTAAACGAAGCAATACGCTTTGAGTTAGTCAGTTGAGTACCCTACGTGATACCCACATGAACGATCATGTCTCGAAAAAACACAATTAACTGGGTAAATTTTCCCATAGTAGGTTTCTATTACTTTCTGTGGTAGACGGAACCAAGGCTCTAGAACCCAATCTGTTCTGTTATTTAACTCATAGCTGGGGGAGAAGCGAAGGATTCATACCTTTTCCATGGGTATTTGCACGTATGTGAATGCAATTAATTCAATTTGAAATCGAACTCGGTTCTCTGATTTCTTGTTTCGATTCGTTATTCACTGCACCATAATGCACATCCACGATTTGAGTAGTTGAGTATATTGATTTAAAGCAATGACTCTTCTCATTCAGCAAAGCTGATTATTCCCAAACTTGCCACGAAAAGTTCAAGCACATCGAATTACTAAGAATGGCTCCCAGCTTCTCCAGATATTAATTCAATATAAAACTTGTGTCCTATAAGTAAAAAGAATGTGAATTAGAATGGAAAACAATATTCAAGCAAAGAAGATCCCCAAGAAGCAATAATACTGTTAACATTGAATCAGTACAAAAAGGAACAGAATCAAAAACGTGATGAAAACTATCCATTATAAGGAAATCATTTAGAGGGAGTGGCTATGGTTAAATGCAAATAAATAGCAGAACTGCTCAACAAACAGAATAGACAAAGTTCGTAATAAGCAATAACAAGAAAAAAAAGGACGGGGTAAAAATAATATAAAACAAGGAAACAATATTTGCTAGTCAAATTAACAATAATATGGTAAAAAGTTCACAAAGTTGGGGTTGACAAACAAAAGCAAATTCGGACACGTGAACGTAGCGTTCTAACTTCAAGACAAAGCAAACCCGGGCTGACTTAGATGAAACCGGAAAACGGTCTATTGTATTGGCTAGAAAAAAATCCCACTTTGCCTATAAGTTGGGAAGGGGAAAGTATTTTGCAATAATCCCCACGCAAATTAGAACTAACAAACCTTATTAAAATGTACAATTATAAAATGATAATTTATTCATGCATACAGACCATTGCGTTAATCAAATAGATGTTTCTATGGCTTAATTTTAGGGATTTACTTTACTAATATAAAATAAAAAATATTTCACTTTGAATAATAATACCTAAGATATTCTAAAAAGGTTATTACGCTTTTTTTTTATAAGGATTAGATATTATGAACTGAAACTCAAATGGTGAATTTCGCATAAAATATATCCAGAAAATTTTACATCTGTTGGTTCCAATCTGTGAGAATGACTGATATAAATTCTCATAACCAGATTTATAGATAAATCTGTTGAATTGCTTTTAGTCAATAAAAATGGACAATTATTGGTCTTATCCATACACTTTCTTTTTTGCCTTGAAGTCAGAATGTTATAATGACTGGACTGTTTCTCGTTTGTCTGTGAACACTTTTTATTACTGTCTTATAATTGCTTTATTTATCTAATAATTGCATTGCTTTGTATTATATTGCTTCTTTCTTGTATGATTTTGCTCTGTTCTTATTGTTTTATTTTATTGCCGTTATTTGGAATTTTGGCAATTCCACACAAAAATGCCCATTTATTCAACAGATTATGAGTCCAGTTTGTCCCACTATGTGCCCATAGCTGCTATTTGCGCATAAGTGAATGTAACGAACTCGACTGGAGTTCGAACTTGGTTCGCCGATTTCTAATTCTGAGTCGTTATCGAAAATACCACAGCAAAAATAATTAACATAACCTCAAGTAAGGTACTTGTAAATATTTTATTCACTGATGGCATTGTGCAATATTCAGTAAAACTGACTATGCATCAACTGATAACATCCAAACAAGTTCTACATTATTTAAAAGACGCGAAAACATGCTATCTAGTTCTCAGTAAGACTAATAAGCTTTTAAGTTTAAAAGGCTTTTGTGACACTAGAAAATTCGAATGATCGTCACAGTATCAAAGGGTATGGTTTCCAATTATCGTCAAACAGTTCAATGATCTCTTTGAAAACATGAAAACAACCTACAGTAACATTGTCAACATGTGAAGCGGAATATATTGCTTTCTCAGTCGCAATACAAGAAAAAAATTGCTTATCCAATTATTCAATAGCATGATTATTTTAAATGAAAATTAGCATGCCACTATCTAATGTGACAATCAAGGGACTATAGCCTGAGCTAAATATCCCGTCTATCATCAGCGTACAAAACAAGTTGACATAAAATATCATTTTACAAGGAGTGAAGGGTAAAGTGGCACAATACATTTGGCCTATATTCCGTTAAAACATAATATCGCTGATTTATTTACAAAGTCTATCACCAGAGCAACATTATGTTCCAATACTCTGAATTTAATTTGGTTCCTGAACGTTTCACTATTTTTCCCAATTTGTTTTCGTCTTTCTTCTTGAGGTTTCCAAAAAATTAATAATAAAATTTATTAAAAAATGATTTTTAAATTAAAAAAAAAATAAAAACAAATGTGAATATATATATATATTGTTCCTTCTACTAGGAAGGTTGGGTGACTGTGTCGGGCCAGAATGTTTTTCTCGTTAGTATCCATTTTGCATATTTATAAATCAACCATTCGTCTATGCATTGAATACTGTTTCCATATCTAGTCGGGTTCTCTTACTTTTCATCTCGAGGTTCTCGACAAACTCCAAAGATGGATCTGCAATATATTCGGTCCTGACTTGACATCTCGATTTCGGTCACTTCCTCATTAATGTAATATTTTTTTATTTAATATATATATATATATATATATATATATATATATATATATATATCGCTCATTTAGTAAAATTTGCAGCATGCGTAATATGATATGCGCTAAAAAAGACTGCCTTCTCCCACCGAACGCCTCGTGGCCCAGGGGTACAGTCGACTGACAGTACAGCCGACTGACGCCAATTCGGTCGGGTTTCGTGCCTGGGTTAAGTAGCAAATTAGAGTCTAACCGCTGTGATACAGACTTCATCAGACTAAATTTGTTATGTTGGTGCGATTGCACATGCGCGCGAGTTGAGGTTTACGGGAAAATTTTAGAAGTTTTATTTTAACTACTTGTATTTATTTACAGTTTTTTTCTTTTTCTTTTAATCACTTTTGTAAGCAGGATTTACACATTGCGATATTAGAAAATCTAACTGGAAAGGTGAAATGTTGTAAGAGCCAGGACACAAATTTACTGTAGATGACCTTGTGATTAAAGTTCTCTCTCGAAATTTTCGTCGAAGTGAATTATTTTCTTCTTTAATCCCGGTAGCATTTTTTATGTCAGTATTGTGATTAGTCTCGTTATACTGGGTAACCAACGCATTTGATTTATTATTTTGTAAAATATATTTGTTATGTTCATATAATCATTATTTAGATTCATTGAGGTTTCTTCTATATATTCTTTGTAACAACTATTACAGGAGATGGATTACCCCCCTCCACTTCAGGTTTTAGAATATTATTTTGTTTAGTACTAAGTCTCTTATTGTTTTGGATGCAGTAGTAATATTTTTTTTATATTTTGAGTTTCGATTGTAAATGCAAGAGGTAGGTAGGATAATATATTTTTTGCTTCAATGAGTTTATCAGAAGAGGCTGTTTTTTTTTGTTTTAGAATATTTTATGTTTCGCATTGAATATTAGCGTAATTAGCCAACTGGAGAAGTTTGAGGGTGTTTTTAATGTATTTCTCCTCTTCGTATAAGTAATGCAGGCTACATATTCTTAGTGCTCTTGGATAAATTTTACTTAGTTGTTATGATGGGAATAGAAATTTATAAGGTCGTTTTTGTTGAACGATTTCCGGTGAACACTGTGTTTTAAACTGTTGTTAATGCGGTGTAGCTTGATATCTAGGTAAGGTAAGGAATTGTGTTCTTCCATTTTCTATGTTAATTCAACTGTGTTATCGACTTTGTTTAGTTGATCTACTCGGTCAGCTAAATCGGTATCACGAGGATAAGTAAGTAAAGAAACATCAATATATCGGAAGTATGTTGATTGTTTGAGTAAAATATTTCGAATTCATGAAATTCTAAGAAGGTACATGCCATCACTCCACTGAAAGGCAATCCCATTAGTAATACAAGTTTTTGTTTATAACAATTATTATTAGTTTGGGATATCACATATGCAGTCGAAAAATATATCTAAAATTAACATAAAATTGTTCCTACTACATCCGAAATAATAAAAACTTACTCAGTACTACACAAAACAAAAACAAAAAGCTAAAAAACAAAAACAAAAACAAAAACAAAAACAAAAAACAAAAACAAAAAACAAATAATAAATAAAATAAATAAATAAAATAAAAAATAAATAAATAAATAAAATTGTTCCTACTACATCCGAAATAATAAAAACTTACTCAGTACTACACAAAACAAAAACAAAAAGCTAAAAAACAAAAACAAAAACAAAAACAAAAACAAAAAACAAAAACAAAAAACAAATAATAAATAAAATAAATAAATAAAATAAAAAATAAATAAATAAATAAAATTGTTCCTACTACATCCGAAATAATAAAAACTTACTCAGTACTACACAAAACAAAAACAAAAAGCTAAAAAACAAAAACAAAAACAAAAACAAAAACAAAAAACAAAAACAAAAAACAAATAATAAATAAAATAAATAAATAAAATAAAAAATAAATAAATAAATAAAATTGTTCCTACTACATCCGAAATAATAAAAACTTACTCAGTACTACACAAAACAAAAACAAAAAGCTAAAAAACAAAAACAAAAACAAAAACAAAAACAAAAAACAAAAACAAAAACAAAAACAAAAAACAAAAACAAAAAACAAAAACAAAAAGCTAAAAACCTGAAGGAGGAGTTTGCGCCATCGGCTCTAATAATTGTCCCAAAGAATATATAGATAAAACGTCAAAGAATCGAAATAAAATATTTTATTAACGCAGAAGAGACGTTTTATAAAATAATACATTGAATGTGTTGATTGTACACTGTAATGAAACTGACCACAATATTGTAATAAAATATGCTGCCGTTATTAAAGGAGAACAAAATTTCCCTATGACATTAAGGTCTAGAGGGTGACTTAATCACAAAGTTATCCGTAGTAAATTTGCGCCCTGTCTCTTACAACATTTCACCATTCCTGGCAGATTTTCTAATATCGCACTGTGGAATACCTACTTACAAAAGTGATGAAAAGTAAAAGAAGTGAAAGAAGTGATGAAAAGTAAAAGAAGACTGTAAATGAATGCGGCTTGATAAAAAACGTTCTTAAAATTTCCCGGAATGCCTCAATTTACGCGCATGTGCAGTCGCACCATCATAACAAATTCAGTCCGATGATGCCCTGAAGGACGAAAACGCGTCACAAGAAAAATCTGTCATACATTTTCCCTAATCTCCCTCTCTGTATATATATATATATATATATATACATAGTATTTCAACGTGATGTGGCCGTAGGCGTTAGAATAGCATTCTGGTCGCTTGATGATCACGGAGAGTGAAAATTTTAATAGCGGTTATATATATATATATATATTAGAAGAAGTACAAACTAATCTATATATAGTCATCCGCATGCAGACAGATTTGATTCTCTGTATCACAGCTCATCAGTACGGTTAAACATCTGATAGATTTTAGCCAGGATTGAAACCCGACAGCATTGATGTCTGTCGGCGATTCTACCTGTGAGCTATGGTAGAAGAAGGCAGACTTTTAGCGTGTGATATACCATGTGGACATACGCCAGTGACTAACAGTATTCTAATTCATTACTGAATTAACGATATATATTAGTTACGTGAATTAATAAATATACATATCAGGATACACAAATATAATATTATTATTCAGATGTTAATAAACACAGGGCTCAATGTATGGACAGAGCTATTACATATATATATATATATATATATATATATATATATATATATATATATATATATATATAGGCAGCAAGTAATTTTCTAAACATATGCTGTTAAATATAAGAGACAATGAATGTCTATTATGTTTAACCAAGAGCCGTTCTAAACGTCGTATTTTTGCTTTAATTTCAGTTGAAAATAAAGACAAAAATTCTCCAACATTTGGATAATTATTTATTGGTTTTCTTCTAAGCTTTCGGCTCACAGGAGCCATCTTCAGAGAGGTTGTTTAAACTGGAATATTATAAAATCCACCATCACCGACGATTTTATTTTGTGTTGACATAAAACTCCGCTTGGCAACGGCAATAGTTACCAAAAATAATAAACGCAGTTCTTAAGTTTGCGATGCGGTTTTATGACGTCACACCGCGGGATAGCGCGAAATGACAACAAAACCATGTAGTCAAATGCAATGTAATATGTTATTTCCTGTTTTAAAGTTGATTTTATTGAGTGTTGGTTGTTTTGATTTGATGTACATGGCCTCCAATATCTGCAGGTTCCTCTTACTGTGTGTATGAGTAAGGATCACCGTATTGTTGACCAAAATCTGTCTGATATTACCTACATGTTTATGTTTTTCAGAGAAATGTTGTTTAATAGTACTCTGATCAGAAAGATGACATGTAAGTCTACGGGAGAGCGTGGTTGTAGTAAAACCAATATATGTACTAGGTTTTTGATTAGTATCAGAGATGCAATCTCTGAATGGGCATGTAAATTGGTACACTACATTGGTTTTTTGTAGAGAATTTAGTTTAGTGCTTGTTGGGTTATTATAGACTATGAGGTCAATTGTTTTAAACTTTTTATAATATATAATGAGTTTAATTTGATTTAAAAAGTCAAATTCAATCAAATCAAAAATTTGATTAAAAAAATAATGTTCAAACAATTAATTTCATATATATATATATATATATATATATATGAAATGAATTGTTTGAACTTTTTTTATCGATACTCGTATTTAAGTAGATATTCTGTTTTTTTTTTTAATTAAACAGTATTATATATTTATATCTACCGGTGTGATTATTCATTTCAAATTGTCGGTTGTTTATAACCAAGTTTCCTTAAAATTCGTTAATTTCCGTAACATGTTTACATTTGTTGACATTACGATACATTTCAGAGCAGATATGGTTGCTTGCGATGAATCGAAAATTGTGTTATATAGGCTTGATAAAAACCTCGTTTAGACTGGAGGCTATTCGTGGTCGAGAGGGCTAAGACGTTGCCACATCCAATGGTAGCTTCCCCTATGTAAATAGGGCTCGCATTTTCGTGGCACACATTTTCGTAATAACAATTTATCGTAAATAATCAGACCAGTAGATATAACTATATAATACTGTTTAATTAAAAAAACAGAATATCTACTTAAATACGAGTATCGATAAAAAATAATGTTCAAACAATTCATTTCAAATTGTCGGTTGTTTATAACCAAGTTTCGTTAAAATTCGTTAATTTCCGTAATATATATATTAGAAGTAGTACAAACTAATGAGTTGGCAGTCCACTGTTTGTAGTGATTTACTTTATTAAGAGAGCTCGATACTTAGTAGAGCATTATATTTGGTAATATTTTTATTATAAGTTTATAATAAAAACATAGTTTACTGTGTTTCAGTACTATTTAATGAGCATCTCGGTTGTCTGACGAGGTACTAATAAGATAATACCGAAACACAAATCTATTAAACTGTTAGTTAAAAAATGGTACCGCGGTGAAGTTTTTTTATTTAATTCTTTTCGTATTCTCATATTTTTTCTTTTGTGAAAAACAAACAAACAAAAAAACAAAAAAACAAAAAAGAAAAAAGAAAACAGTAACCAACAATTCTTAGATTACGAAAGAGCAAAAACGCTTCACCGTGTCATCGCTGAAAAAGAAAAAGTTCGGATTAATATTTAAGTTTCACGCTACCGCGATCGTCAGGCGATTAGAAGTTAGATTGATTTATTGATTCGTTTTCTTATCAACCATTTTCAGGCTATTTAAAGGCAGAACATATGTTTTAACTTGTAAGCATTATTTGTGTAATTTAGATGATAATGGTTTTCATAATACAAGTCTTATGAGTTGACTCATTGCTGGGAGGAAAAGGGGTGGATCCATACCTTTCCCAAGAGTATATACTAGCAAGTGAATATAACAAAGCCAATTGGAATTGAAACTCAACCCTCCGATTAAAAATTCTGATTCATTATCCATTACCCCACCCGCACATCCAAGCTTACGGCACTTGGTATTCCCAAGAGGTCACTAATCAATGTACTGACCAGGCTCGACGTTACTTAACTTCGCTGATCGTATGGAAACCGGTACTTCAACGTGATGTGGCTGTAAGCGTTAGAGTAGCGTTTTGATCGCTTGACAATCACGGAGCGTGAAAACTTTAGTAGAGGTTAGAAATTTTACATTTTCGGTGTATACACACACAGACACACACATATATATATATGTGTGTGCGTGTGTGTCTGTGTATATATATATATATATATATATATATATATATATATATGCGTGTATAGAATAAAATTGAATCAAAATAGTTCAAAACGATTTTGAAGTATAAAGATGAAATCAAATTTTGCAAGTCAGTGAAAAAATTTTTAATAGCCAACGAAAGGTGACGGAGGAGATTTCATGTGCGAGTGCGAAAAATATACACGATACTTTAGCGATCAGCATCAGAAAAATAAACGGATTTCGATATATATGAAGTCACAACTTTATTCGCCTGAAGAGAGTCAACTTTAGACTCGAAACACATGAAGCGACACAAATACCATTATGGATACTTAATATATAATACAAAAAGCAAGTAATATCAATAATAATAACAACAATAAATCTACACTTTAAACAAATCGTTCTCGCACTTTTTCTTCACCCCCCCACCCTCATTCAGAAAGAATCGTTAGAAGATGTGAATTCAATGAGTTTAAATTCTACCGAAAAATCTCTCTTTCTACTAGAAACCTCAACACCATCATCATGGTCATCATTATCATCTGCAGCAGTAGCAGCATCTATCCAGCTAGCGTATTTGCTTTTAAAATATTTCGAAATAAAATCTACGAATTCTACATGCACTAAGTCTAAGGAATTGATTCTCAACCATTTTAAGTAATGGCACATCTAGGCGCAAATAAACATTTCACGGCACACTTAGCAAAATTTTTTAAGTGTCGGGAACAAAAGAGGCATTGATCGGCCTTTTGGACGTCTCTATTGCTTTTTAAATGTTATAAAATAAAACCATGAATTTATATATATATATATATATATATATATATATATATATATATATGAACTTTATTTCAATGCTTCTATTTAACTATTTGTGGAGATGGTTTAATGTGAAACCTGTGCCTGTTTTTTTTTATTTTTTATTTTTTTATTTCTTACGATTTCTTCAGTGTTTGGTCGAACGTACGATAAACAGACCCTCATTTTTTCAGTTGAGCGGAGTCTTTTTCGTTGATTATTTTTTTTATGTTACTTAGGGTTGGGAAACTTAACTGATATAAATAAAGAGTAGAATATTGCAATAAAACTGATAAATGTGTGATAAAATGCTTAATACTTATTCATTTATTGAAATATTAATGCTATACCATTACTACTTCCACATACATACATACATACATACATACATACATACATATGTGTGTGTGTGTGTGTGTGTGTGTGTGTGTGTGTGTGTGTGTGTGTGTGTGTGCTCTGAAAATATTTCATGGCACACTTAAGAATATCACGCGTCACACTAGTGGGTCGCAACTCGGCGGTTGAGAATCACTAAGTTTAAGGCAGCATTTTCCATCGCTAAACGCGCATGAATGATTGTCCGTCGCACACTCAGAGAGAGAGAGAGAGAGAGAGAGAGAGAGAGAGACGAAAATTATGGTTATGATTGTGACAAAGTTGGTCTTTTGTTCATCGACTTAAAAGTGAGCATGCGTAGCAAACTCAATGAATCGCATGTGTGACCAGCATTACCTTTTTGCGATTAGAGAAAATTAGCCTTTCAGAGTTGGTGCATCCCGATCGCAGTAGAGACGTTCAAAAGGCCGATCAATGCCTCTTTTGTTCCCCCCACCCGAATCTGTTACCCATAATTTATTTTGCTTCTGGTAACGAATTGTATGTTGAATTTTATGCAAGACTGAACAAGATTTGAAGTATTTTGTTTCATGACAATTATCAGCCTACAATTATGCTAATCTACTTGCATCAGCAACCACACATTGCCTCACGTACACATATGCATATGCGCGTACACACACCTAAACATGCATATACAAACAGCTACTTTTTAGATAAGTATACGCAAAGATATACACACGTAAAAAAGATGCAATCGCTGACTTAGGTTCAAATACGTTATTAATTTTGGGACAAAGCTTATAGACACAATTAGGCATACACATGTATACATATAGATTTTTACGAGTATGTTTTGAGATCAATAGACTGGGTGCCCCCCGAGTCACATTATAGATACGCTTAAAAATCATTAGACAACTCGACGTCGTGTAATGTTTAGCAAGCTTGTCTCGCTTGAACAATTACGACTGAGTAGTGAGTTCGATTCTCACTGGGTACCATATATTTTTTGCCTTGTGCCACATCTAAACTACGCTTAGTCAAGCACCATGCATATACATTTGTAATAGAGTAAACGTAACAATAAAATGATGAGATTAAACCTATTATACGATGAATTATACTCTTGACCAGTGTGTGGCTGCGGTTGGAAGAGCCTTTGTACGAAACATATGTCTTTACATTCTCCAGCTGCGGTGTATGAGTGACGGGTTCCAATCATTTCTGGAATGGTTTATATACCCATCTGTCCGACATTCTCATTTTCACTCTAGTAAAACTGGATGCATGTGGGATGAAACCTATTTGTACATTCGTTGAGTTTGAGTGACTCCAGGTCGCCACCTTGTTGTAACCGGCTTTTTTGATGATCTGATGTGTATTAAGTGCCGTGTTTATTTCAGCATCATAATATCTATTTACAAATATGGACATCGGAAGTTATTAATCCATAGTTGGTCAATGAGATGAAGCCTATCGGTAATATGTTTATTTTCTAATCATGGCTTAGATGTTGTACAAGTCTGAATGTGTGGCCACCCAATGAGGATCGAACTCGTAACTGTTCCAGCGGGACAAGCTTACTTATCATTACATCACGCCGAGGTGCCTAAACGATTTTCTAATTGTAGATGTATCACAAGACCGAGAGTATGAAGAACCCAGTAGGAATCGAACTCAATACTCAGTCGTAATTATGTTAGAGAGATAAGCTTGTTAACCATTAAACCACGTCAGAGGCCGGAAATGCATAGTTTAGCTGTGGCGTAGGTCTGAAAATATGACGCATTGAACTCGGTTGTAATTGATCTAGCGAGACAAGCTTGTTAACCACTGCCCAAACCTGTAAGTAAACGAATGCTCTGTAGCAATTGCATATCTCTCCTGGCCTCAGTCGTCTCCATTCGAACACAGGTAAAAGAATTTCAAACAAGCCGGTTCTTTCCACTTAGTGCGTCTTAGTGGCACTATCGCCTTGCTTGGGATAAATTCATAAAATAAAAAAAAATGTAGAATAAAGCTAAAGAAATATGAAAATTACACTCAGTACTGTTTACACTTTCTCTAACCGACTGCCAACCACTGTGCATCACGATCGAAAGTTTTCTACTTTGTTCTTTATTGTATCATACTGTCGGATTCCGATCTATATATTCAGCTCTCTCTCTCTTTCTCGCACACACACACACACACACACACACACACACACACACACACACACACACACACACACAATTAGTTTAAAAATCTTGGTGCGTGAAGATTTGTATTAAGTTTTTCAATTTTTGATTAGTAACTATATTTTTCACTTAATCACTTAATAACCTAACAGAGACAGTGATTGGAAGAAATTTTAGAAGATTATTGAAACTATAAATTATTATAATCAAATAATAAAAATGAAAACAGTTATTGTAAAAATTCATTATTCAAAGAAATTTCTTTTTCGGTCTATGATATCCTTAATATATATTATTTATAAAAGCAATTAATAACTTATCTAAATAAAAAATGGCATAGTTTTATTGCATTTTTTTATTTCACTATTCGGAGCAGATTTTCGGAAAAGAAGCAACTTTTTGAAAAAAAAAGAGAAAAAAAAAGGGTGATTTATTTTCCCGAAGGAGTCCTTCATTTCATTAATATAACAAAATTTGCGACAGCAATCAATTTCTAGAAATTTCAGGAAATTAATTTGAGAGGTGGGCAAAAAATGTAAAAAAATATTTTTATCAATTTTATAAAAATAAGGATTTCAAAAATAATTTCATTCATTTGTGAATAAATCGTCAAAGTTTCATTAAAATCTTAGAGTTATTTGATTTTTGCAAGAATTTCCAATTGAATGAGTTTTTCAGCGGAAAAATGTGTTTCGTAATATTACACTGAAGAATAAAAAAAAGAGTTTTAACCAAAATGTTGAGACTGTTAGAAAGGATTAAAAAAAAACAACATAGTTTTTATTTGCTCTTCTTCTTAATAATAGCATAAGCATTTTGACGATAAAACTTTGTTTTATTAAGTTTGGGGCCTTACAAGATCGTGCTATGGTGTTTTTCTCAGCGAGTTAGTGAGGTACCGACTTTAAACTCAATAGAAATTAAAAACTTTTAAAATCATTTTTTTTTCAGTTAATTTAAAATTTTCACTTTTAACTGTTCCTTCCTCATTCCGGACACAAATCCCAATGGTGGATGTTCAATCACCTGATGAAGCGCAGATTTTCAAGCCCTGGATCATCCTGATTCCAAAAATGTATAAAATACCTCTATAGAGCAATTGTGGCCTAAGTTAGAGATATTTTAAATACACGGACGGATAGACAGAATTTGTGGTTTATTTATTTAGATTTATAAATATCTTAAAACTTTTAATGTCTACGGCTATATCGTGTTGAATACACCGGTTCCCGTCCGATCACCGAATTTAAGCAACATCGAGCCTGGTCAGTACTTAAATGGGCGACCATTTGGGAATACCAGGTGCTGTAAACGTAAGGACCAAGAATGGTCCACCGGTCCTCCAGGTTTGGAGGTTCAGGGGTTGGGTACAGGGCTAAAAACCTTGCCCCGCAAAAAACAGTTTGTTACAGAAACAGCAACAAAAGGTTGCTGCCCTATGCATCATTGGGTGTGATAGATAAATGATGATGAAACTTTTAATGCTTTTCTAGTTGTAATACTTACTCTATTCTTGCAAACAAAATTGAGACCCATAATTCCTTAGTCGTTAAAACCTACGAAGAATATTTTATCAAAATTAATCAAATAATTATAGACACAGTTTACATGCAGATATTTTCTTAATCATTTCATCTCAAGCAAGACAATAAAGCCACTAAGAACTAAGGGGTTACTGAGTGTGAGAGAATAATAGAAAAAGAAAGCATTATTTAGGAGAGAGCAGTAAAAAACAAAAATAAAGAAAACAGAAGATCACGAATGACATTGCATTTGAAACTTTGAAGATCACAGTTGACAAAGAAGCTAGAAGCCGAAAGAAAGTTGATCTCTCTTTTTAATAGTTTATTTTTCTCATAGTGTCTCACACTCAGTAGTTTCTTGCGTTTTGTAGTTTTGTGGCCTTGCTTGGTGTGAAATAATAAAAAACTGTTATCATAGAACTTACGGTTACATCTAGCCATTTCAACTGTACAAAGATGGGACCATGCCACCAATCTAGTACTGCGCTTAACTTCATAATATCTATGAACCGAAAAGGAGCAATTAACATGAAAATATTTATGAAATAAAAAAAATCAGAAAGAAACTATGTTACGTAGGTACCTCCACTCATTTTTGATATCTAAATTTTAAATTGAATTTTTAAAAATAAAAAAAACATTTTCTTAAAAGTTTTATTTTAGTTTTAATTGAAAGCTTGTGACAGATAATATATATATATATATATATATATATATATATATATATATACACACATTGAAAAGGTTAAAAATTCTTAGCATCTGAAGAAGACCGAAACTGCCGAAACGTCATGTTATTAGTTTCTTTTTTTAATTTCTATTAAGAATTTTTCTAAACAAATTTCTACTTCCAGATTAATTATAATTAAGAGGATAATACATTTTTGTTTTCACAAATATAAGATATAGAGAGCGAAATAGTCTGCGCAAATATTGAGATCACAAATATCATTTTGTGTTGTTCCAGGAAGTTATTCTCGTCAGAATCCATATTGCACATTTATAAACCTAACATTCGTCCGGATATTGAATACTATTGCGATATCTGGTTGGGTGTTCCTGCTATTCATCTTGAGGGTTCTCGACAAAATTCAAAGAAAAATCTGGAATGTAATCGATCTTTAATTGGCAGCCCACCTTTAATCACATTCTCGCCCAATTAATGTGGCTTTCCTCTATCTTTTCTACAGGTATTTTCATGGCTACTGCTCTGACGAGTTTCTTTCTCTGGTGCCCCAACCTCATTTATGTATGTGTGCTACTTGACTGGCATCAAGGTTTCACCATTTTACCGTCGAAATAGTTAAATGTAATCGTCTCTTCTACATTAACAGTTTCTTTTCTCGTATTTCCCGTATATGTAACTTCTTTCTGTTAGCTTATTTCTCTAATAACTAAAATCACCAAAAGTTAAAATGCCACGTCATTTGGCATCTTTTATCTCCTTGATTGCCATCCTTCTCTTGTCCTTTCTTCAACATTTCCGGTACCTTGTTTTTTTTTTCTGTCAATATAGAATTTTTACACGAATTGTTTGCAAGGTTTAGCGTACTGGACACAATCGTATCGGAAAACGGGACGCAATTCTCAAAGGAATTCTCAAATCTTTGCAAAATGCATACAGTGACTCATTTGGCATTGGCGACCTAGTTTTAGTTTTCCATCATTTTGTTTATGAAGCAATACAGCCCCTAACCCAAAGTTGCTAGCGTCACTTGCTACATATATTTCTTTGCTCGGCTCATAATGCGCTAATGATAGATCAGAAATTAAAACCACTTTCAATTTCTGAAATGATTTCTTGTATTCTTCAGACCATACGCGTTTTTCAACAATTTATTCAAAGGTTCTCTCAGTTCATTCATGTGAGGAATGTAGCTACTATAGTAGTTCGCTAATCCTAAGAATGCTTGTAAGAATGCAATATTTGTAGGTGCTGGCATGTTTTTATAGCGCGTGTTCTAAGAGGATCCGGCCTTCAATGATTTGACCTGAATACTTAAATTTTGGTACAAAGAACTCACACTGGACTATACTAAGCTTAAAACCGTAATCCTTTATCCGTTTAAGCACCTCATTTACGTGCTTCGCATGTTCATTACGTTCTATACTTTTAATTAACACATCGCCGAGATATGACATTGCGTAATCCAAACCACTTAGTAATGTGTCCATGACCTTTTGAAAAATTGCGGGTGCTACTTTTCCTCCGAACGGTAATCTGCTAAACTTAAACAGACCCTTGTGCGTATTTATGGTTAATATTTTTACACACACTTCGCCCATAAGAATGTGTAAATATGCCACAAGTGACAAGTCCAATTTAGAGGATATTTTTCCTCTATTCAGCTTTGCAAATATATCTTCCGCTGAAGATAAAGAGTAATTATGCTGTTTCAGGTATTCATTCAATTCTGTGGAGTAGTCGGTGCAGACTCTGATTTTGTTATTTTTTCCTAATGTATACTGCTGGATTCACCCATTTACAGTAATTTGTTTTTTCTATAACGCCTATTTTTTTAGACGTCCCAACTCTTTGTCTAAGTCTTCTAGTACGTCGAAGGGTACCGGTCGCTTAGGTCGAAACACTGGCGTTACCTTTTCTTTTAACTCAAGCTTTGTTTTAACCTTAGAACAAAATCCTAGGCTTTCAGAAAAAAATCTGGAAATCTTGCCTTTAAATCCCGTTTCAAATTTTCTGCATAATTAAATGATCTAACAACATTGTTACAAAATGTGTAGATAGGAATGTTGAATAAATCAAACTCCGCTATACCGCAGTACCGCAGAGATTTTGCCTTTGCTGCATGACATAGACGATTAATTTTCTCTCTTTTCCAGCGAAACCAACGATTAAATAAATTTCACCAAGAAATTGATGTTTTTTGCCTGATATGCCTTTGACAATTTTTTTTTACATCTGTAAAATGCCGTTCTACCAATTTTATTCCATATGTACGTATTAATAATTGTCAGGTCTGACCCTGTCTCAATTTGAATTTTTACTTTCGTATCATGCAATCGGGCGTTTATGAATCTTCTTTTTCCTGCAACTTTTTCACCTCTGTTTAACGAACCACATTTTTTTAGTTTTCTTTTGACTTTCTTTCACAAAAAGAACTTTTACGACACTTATAACCACAATTAAAGCATATTTTTGAATGGACAATCCTTGTATAGATGTAACTGACCACAACAGTAGCATGGAATCATTTTTATTTTCCTACTTTGAGGTTTTACTTTTCTAGTATATGCTATGTCCCGTTGTTCAATATTTGCGGTATCTTTTTTTAACTTTATAATTCTGAAGTTACTCAGCCAATTTTTGTAGTGTTATTGTCTGGTCTTGCCCTAACTTTGTACGTCTGTTTCACTTGGTGAGGTTAATCCTTGGACAAAAATTAAACACTTAAACATATCCGTGTTTAATTCATTCAGTCGGAACTTTTTACACTCCTTTTTCACTATACGTTGTGAACGTTGTGTAGTCATCATCATCGCTTTTTGATAAATTTAAGTAACGCCATCTCATAGTAAATAAAGAATTACGTTCTCCAAAAAGGTTAGACAATCTGTAGATAGTTCTGCGAAAGTAATTTCTTCGGGCTGTTTTGGTAAAATATAGATTCTGTATTTTTCAGAATCACCAAACTTACTTAACAGTAAACGAATTTTCTTATCGTCTGTCCTGTTCGAGTTGTCTTTAGCAAATGTCTCCCCAAACCTGCGATAATAAAAATCAAATAAAAACTCTTCAGGTTTATATGCAAAATTTCCAGTTGATTTAAAAACAGCATCCTGCGAAAATATATCTGGTTTATCTGGGCTCGTTTATTTTTTTTTTTTTTTAGAAACTTTCCATCAGTATAGCAAGTCGCTTTACTGACCATTTTTGTGCTAATACTTGTTTAACAAATTGTTCTGGGGCTAATTCTTGCTGTTTGAAAAATTCAAGGAAGTATTTCGGGAAATCCTCCATTTTTAAATTTGATGTTGTTCCTGATTATTTTGAAATTGTTGCCAAACTGTTCGTTTTTGTCAGTAAACCTGAACGAATGCTTTTAGGCAAAACTGCTGTCCGAGTTTACAACGCCAAATATGTTATCATAGATTTTACTTGTTTAAAATCTACGAAGCCAAATCTGTTCGTTACAAATAGATTTGTTTGTTGAAATATTCGTAGTAAAATCTGTTGTATACAGTTTTTGTTTGTTGATATCCTCGTTACTAGTTGGTTGTATTGCCGAGGTGGCAGTACAATACGAGATGATGTGTGCTGAAATATCTACAATATCCGTGCTAATGGATTTTAAGTATAAACAAGACAAACGGGGCTAATACAGAACAACAATAAATAGATAATAGAAGAGGTTAAGTTGTTAGAGTCGCAAAGAGCACAGTCCAATAATAATCGTCAATGACACTTCAAATTCCTGACTGCTATTAATCTTTATTTATTTCGGACCACAGTTCATTTGAGAGCGCTAGAGGGATGTCAGCTGCTCTACAACAGATTAAGTTACCCGTTGTTTCGTTATGTTTTAATTCAACATCATCATCTATGCACCGTGTCCCTTCATAACGTTAGAGATCATGGTTTTCCAACTCTTCCTACCATTTGTAACATTTAGGGAGTTTTGATTTTTACTGTGCTTCATAATGTCTACAAGCTTGTTATTTACGATGCATCATAGGGCTTAAAGCTGATTATTTACTATGCTTCAAAGTACCTACAAGCTTACTACTTACTGTGATTCATCCCACAAGCTTGTCAGTTACTATGATTCATAGTGCCTACGCGCTTGTTAAATACTATGCTTCATAGTGCTTAAAGCTGATTATTCACTATGAGTGATAGTGTCTACAAGTTTGTTAGGTATTATGTTTCATAGTGCCTACAAGCTTGTTCCTCACTATGCTTCATAGTACCTACAAAAGTGTTAGTTACTATACTTTATAGTGCCTACAAATTTGTTAGCTACTGTGCTTCATAGTGTTTATAAGCTTGTTCCTCACTCTGCTTCATAGTACCTACAAAATTGTTAGTTACTATACTTTGTAGTGCCTACAAATTTTTTAGCTACTGTGCTTCATAGTGCCTACAAACTTGTTCCTCACCATGCTTCATAGTACCTACAAAATTGTTAGTTACTGTACTTTATAGTGCCTACAAATTTGTTAGCTACTGTGCTTCATAGTGTCTATAAGCTTGTTTGTTACTCGCTGTATTCTTGTCTGCTTTTAGTATATCTTGTGTGTGTCAAATTTTCCAATTCTTCTTTTCTCATTATGTATCGTAGGAGCGATCTCTTTGTGATTTTATATATAATTGTGTTTTGTGTTTACATTTTCCTTAAAATTTCCTAATTATTCACATACTTCGTCCATAAAATTCTCATCAACCTTCTATAGAATCCCAACTTTGTTGCCTCATACACCCTCTCCATCTATAAGTAAATTGTTCAACATTCTCTACCATATAGGACGAACGACATTATTGTTTAGCAGCTGGGCAATTTTTTCTTTTTTTCTGTTTAATTTTTTGTTTGTTTGTTAATGTCTTGCTTTTTTCCTTTTCTTTTTGTTTAGAAAACATCTTTAACGATTCCAATGCGCAATGATTTCGGTGTTTCTTTTTCCATTTTTTTTTTAAAGAATTCCCAGATATTAATTTTCGTACTCCCTTGGAACTCCAGTTCGTAGCTTGTATCCTGCGATGTTCCTCATTTGGCAAACATATATTGTGTTTTCTTACAATTTACAGTTAGCCCTTTCTTCTTACTTTCCTTTACAAGCTTCTTCGCACGAATCACTAACTTATGAAACAGGCTCTCAAGATGATGATTCCCAATCAATACAGTATTGACCTGTTCAAGTCTATGGTTTACTGTTATTTTTAATACATATCTTCAGAAACTATTCCTTTTACTTTGTAACACTCTACCTTGAGTGACTTTTGGGCTTTTTACAGGATGAAAATAATTGTAAAAAACACTTTTATAGGAATTACTGCGGTTGTTTTTTTTTGTGCCTACTATCGGGAAAATGTCACAATTTAAAAAACATAAGTTGATACGCTGTCTCTTTGCTTATATCGTAAATTGGTGATATTAGTACCAGGTCTATTAGGGAGTGTGAAAAAATGTTACCTGCTTGCCAATCGACGCATTGTCTTTTCTGTCCAACCAATATTGAGACACACTGAAAAGACTGTTCTATCGCACACTACAAAATTAGCTCCGCAACTTATTTTTAATGTCAGTGTGACGCTGAGTACATTAGAAGCGGTCAAAGGTTGGAGGCAAGATTAATCAACATATACCAACCAATATTCGGAAGGGAAATTTGAACAATTTACACAGGATCGTTAACACAACTACTTCGGTTATAGGTGAGTACTAATTAAAAGAAAAAGAAAAAACAAAAAAAAACCCTCTTCCTTCGCACTCTTGCTTGTGGGACTCTCTTCTAGCTTCTTACTTTACAATCAACTATGATCTTCAGAAATTTAAATGCAGTGTTTATCTTTATTTTTTATTAGTGTTCTTGGAAGTAGATTGAAAGTACATAGGAACATCGAGAAATGAATAATAAAATAATCTGTCAAAGTCACAGCTCATTTCTTACATCTTTCAATTATAATGCACGGAATATTATCCGTGAGTATGAACGGATATTCTTAAAAACAACCAGATACAGTGTTTGCAATTTATTTAATCTGACATGTCTAAAGAAAGATTTGCTGCCTAAATACACACACACACACACACACACACACACACACACACACACACACATATATATATATATATATATATATATATGTTTGATTAAATAATATAGACATCATTTTATTTTAATCCTCTCGTAGTCACATTGGTTTTATTTCTATTTTTCTAGTTCTAAGTACTTTCAATCTTGTCCAAGATCATGTTCAAGGGGTTGTTTTTTAAGAAATAATTGATGTAGTTGTCCGTTATGAAAAGTTGTCAATTATAGAACTATAAAAATAAAAATAAAACCAATGAAAATGCATATAGCGCCTTTCTTGCTATTTGTAATCACCATACAAAGAAACTTATTCCTGACTACAAAAGAATTAAAATAAAATATATCGACACTGCATGTCGAAATTATTTAGTCAAACATGATTACATAAAGATATGCTGCATATATATATATATATATATATATATATATATATATATATCTGCATATATATATATATATATATATATATATATTCTGTGTCTTTATTTCAGGTTGTATTTTTTCTGGAGTATATATAGTGTTGGGGAAAATGGTATATAAATGTTGGTGATGCTATAGTATGTAAACATGTAAACTACACGCCATTACGGCGTACAGCTAAAATATAGACAGGCTATATTTAAAATTATAGTGTATAAATTATAAAAGCTGCTTTGGTTTATATACCAAACCAACCGGAAGTCAATTAAAAACGTGTAGTTTTACAAAAGGGCAGGCGGTAATCTTCAAAGTATGGGGCTTTAATTGAAATTTGAACTGAGAGAGAGAGAGAGAGAGAGAGAGAGAGAGAGAGAGAGAGAGAGAGTGAGTGAGAGAGAGACTGCAGTTTAGCACTCAGCTTGCATTTTGAAAACATTAGACATTGTTTTAGATCACAAGCTATACCAAAAACATGCATGTAGATCACATACTATACCAGTACTTAAATGTTTATATACCAGGACAGTGCTATGGATTTTTTTTTCGTGTAACACGTTTCATCTTTTTGAATTTCATCGAATTAAAGGACGAAACACGTCACACGAAAAAAATTTTCACATAGTCATTAATTTTCCTGAAATGTATGTGTATATACATGCGTACACACACAGACACACACACACACACACGTATGTATAAGTACATATACTGTATCTTCTTTATGTGTCGTATCCTTTCAGGACGTAGGTGATCACGGACCTCTACTTACCCCTATCTCTTGTTACCCTTTAACACTTTTCCTTTTGGTCAGTCAATTAAGTGCCATACGTGATAGACGCTTTGGGCGATCATATCTCGAAAGAGACATGACTGTCTGGGCAGAGGATTATCGCGCAGTAGATTGTCATTTGCTTTTTCCAGTAGACTGGTTGTCGGCCAATGCTATATAATCCTATCTGTCCTATTATTCAACCCAGAACTGGAGGGAAGAGACGAATTAATACCTTTCCCGAAGGTATTTGTGTATAAGTGAATGCAAGGAATTCAATTGGAATTCAAACTCGGCTCCCCAATTTGTCGTTCCGAACTGATACCACAACGAGCATCCTGCTCTCTTGGTATCTCTCCCAAACATTGCTCCGTCATCCACTGGCTCAAGCCCATCAAGTATGTCTCGCAATGCTTTCCCCTGTCTCTCTTTACCTGTCCCGTGAGTATTAGATTTTATTAATCTCAGTAATTATCTATACAGAGAGGTAGTGAGATGAGATTTTTTAAAAATTATTTCTACAAAAAGTTTTTAAAGACGCATGAACGTCAGCAATGGTAAAATAAGATATGACCTCCTCATGTAATATTTGACAATGCCGAATTCCACGACACATAGCGTTCACTCTCTTCTGCCCACACATATTATCTTTATGTACTTATTTCTCTACCTCTCTTTACTTTCATCCCGACCCCAAAACGCGTAATAATAATAATAATAATAATAATAATAATAATAATAATAATAATAATCCTTCACAAGGCACCTTGCTTTCGTTCACTTATATTATCTTTGGAGTGCTAGATATCATCAAAGGTGATGGCAGTCAGTGTCACTCTCTAAATGGGCACATATCCGTGACACAGACTCATTCCCTCTCTTTTTGTTTCTCTCTGTTCTCATAAATGTGAATGTGTGCGTGTGTGTGAGAGAAAAAAAAGAGTGAAAGAAAAAGAGAGAAACTATGATAGAAAGAGAGATTGAAAGAGAGATAGAAAAGAAGGAGAAAAAGGGAGATAGAAAAAAGAGGGAGAGAGGAAGTGAAAGAGAGATAGAAAGAAAAAGAGAAAAAGAGGGAATGAGAGAGAAAGAATTAGAGAGAGAAAAAGAGAGAGAATGAGGGAGCGAAAAAGATGAAGAGAAAAAGAGAGAGAAAGAGAGAGTGAGAGAGATAGAAAGAGATAAAAATAGAGAGAAAGAGGGATAGAAAGAGGGACAGAAAGGGTGAGAGAGAAAACAGAAATAGAGTGAGAAAGAGAGGGTGAGAGAAATAGAAAGAAAAAGGGAGAAAGAAAAAGAGAAACAAAGTGGGAGAGGGGGAAGAGAAAAAAAGAAAGAGAGAGAGATAGAGAGAGAGGGGGGGGGGAGAGAGAGAGAGAGATGCCCAGGCTTCTCCCAATCTCACATAACTCCTATACTGCCCTTTCATAACACGCCTCCTTTTTTTATTTTTATTTAACCTTCTTATGCGTTTATTGTGTGTGGGTGTGAGACAGACAGACAGACTATTTACGCAAAACTACCTTGGTGTGCTTCCCCACCGCACCCTGTTCTTTTTCATTGTTTTTTCTTTCTTTCGTTTTTCTTTTTTCCTTTTTTGTGAAGAGAGATGTCATTTTTCATAGGTTTTTTGGTTTCACAGGCCAAACATTGACACGGTTCTTTAAAAATTAACAAATAAACATACCAATTCGGATACAATTGAAATATAGTTTCATTTAAAACTTATATTACAATTACAAATACACATATTCCAAATACTTATTTTTAACTTGCAGCGTTTTTTACAAACGCACACACGTTATTGTATTTTTGACGTACTTTTAAAAAGTTTGCTCCATTGGTATTTTGCTCTCGCCTCGGGCCAGGCGACCCACACTCGGAGCGAGATAGTCGAGCCACACTGCGTATACCTGTTACGTTTACGTAGGCCACTATACAAACAAGTGGACGAATAGTCGCGCAGTTTGCTGGCCGACCAGGGTAACAGGTAATTCGACTGGGTTATTAAAGGAAGGATGGGCCTGTAGCTAACATTAAACGCAATTCAGACACACTCACACTTTAACATTGGCAAGTAATTCTTTAACCCCCTCTCCCTTCTCTCTCTCTCTCTCTCTCTCTCTCTCTCTCTCTCTCTCTCACTCACTCACTCACACTTCTCTCACCCGCGTTACGAATAAGCAGATACTTTTTTTAATCTCACCAGGCGACACAATTCGGTTTAGCTAGCAGAATTCACGTGGAAATTTATAAGTTCTAGAAAACAAATAAACACCTTCCTTTGCAACTCAACTGTTTTGGAGCTAGACGCGTGGATTTTACCAGATTCGTGGATTTTATTTGAAATTTATAAAAAAAAAATATACAGAGACAACTTTTATTTGCTTGAATTCCCTACTGAGAGTAACTACCTCATTGGTGACGGTACTCCACACACGGTACGGTGAAAGGAGCCGACGACCAGATTAAATGAAAGAATCTGACCAGAGTTCTTCCGTTAGAAAAAGAATGCCGTCAGATTTTCGGCAGTGGTCCCAGACCAATTTGGACCGAGGTGACCGTTTAAAAACTCGAGTTTTCTTCTTTCTCGTCTTCTGTTTACTGCTCCTTAAGGACGGAGCCGGAGCGAACACATGCCGCGACGTAGACTTGAAAGAAAAAGTGGAAAAATCGAACGTGGTTGTTAGCGGTACTATCGAACGCAAATATGGTAGTCACCGGTCGAATGGTCTGTACAAGTGTGATCTGAAGGTCATGCTTATATTTAAGGGACAAGGACTTGTTACCAGCAACAAACTGAAACTCTCTAACAACCTTATCCGTGTAGAAGGATTTGGGGACGAGCACATTTGCAATAGCGATGTTCATGTCAACGATACAAAACTCTTCTTTTTGTCATGTGACGGGAAAACTACAGAGCTTAATTCAGGGATTTTGCCAGTCACCATGGAGATTTTGCAAATCACCGAAGCCGTAGCCAAAAGTAAGTACTTCTAATAATTATTATTTTAAGAAATATAACAATGATGCTAATTTCTTGATTTACCATCGGGATAATAAGGGATCAGTGTTTGGTAATTTGGTTCCAGCTTACACGGAACGTTTTAGCAACGTTACAGGCTCGTATTTTGGTTGAGGGACATATCATTGAAGTTAAGCAACGTCGAGTCTGGTCAGTATCTTGGTCGGTGACAACTTGAGAATATAGTACTATAAATTTGTATGGGCAGGTGGGGTAATTGGATAATAAGTCAGAATTATTAATAAGAAAACCGAGTTCCAATTGCCGTTGTGTTCCACTTACGCGTAAATACACCCGGGAAAGGTATGAATTCATCTCTTCCCCAAGGTATAGGTTAATTAGTAAGACTTGTATCCCAAAACATTATTAGCTCTAAAAAAATGTTCTTACCATATAAAAATATTTTCTAGCTTTAAATAACCTGCAAAATGTTGATAAACCGTAAAAAAATTGTAACATCATTTTGTTAACTTGGTTAAAGGTCAGGATTTCAAATGTTGCAGATTCTCTACCATTGTTGGGAAATTAAATTAAATTAAAAATTAAATTAGCGTATAATCTTACTGTCTTAATTTTTTTTCTTTTATTTGACTGTACGGGATTAACCTAAGCTTAGTCAATACCTTTAGAAAGATATAATTCTTTCCCACTTATTGTCATCTTTTTCTTTTCACTACTTTTCTCAGCTTTCTTATTCTTTTCCCCTTTTTTCACTTCGTTGTCTTTTTTCAACCATTTTTTCACACGATTTTGAAATTCCACCTGCATTCCCTCACTTTCATTTGATCTACCATTTTGTCAGGTAAACATAACCTGGTCATTCCCGCAGTTTTATTTTGGTATCGTACTCTTCCAAAGCAAATATTCTTTCTGTTGCTTTGTATATTTACATTTATTTATCAAGCATTTTAAGTCACAGCGTTCTTCTGACCTTCGTAAGGTCACGATCGCAACCAAAACTCTACTTAAAATGGCATACATAGAAATTAAGCCCAATTTTATATTAAAGATAATTATTTTCTGGTTCTTATGTTTGTAGGCTCTTCAGAAAGGAAGAAAAATGAAATATTTCGAAAAGAACAAACATGGTTTACATTATTTATGTATTATTATTATCTATGCCTTCTTCTTCTTCTTTGTGTCGTATCCCTTGATGACATTCCGGCGGTAAGGCCTCTGGTTGGGAGGTTTTAGTTGCTGTTGTTCCCGGATCCACTGTGACCCGGGGTGGGAGCACCTTATAGGGTCCCACCTTATAGGGTCCCACCTACTGGTAAATAGTTAACCTTCAAACTGGAATCAAAACGCTATGAAAATATAAATATAAAATCTTATAGTTAACATTCTAGCAATACTTTTTTGTGGAAGAAAATATTACCAGCAATACATTTATATTTTATATAAAAGAAAAAAAAATATTACCAGCAATACGCTTTTGAAAAAAAATATTACCAGTAATACATTTTACTCTTGACAAAAAAAAACCCCTCTTAATAAAAATTCGTCAATGAGACCCGATCACATATTCCAAATACTTATATTTAAATTGCAACGTCTTTTAATAGACAGACACAGACCTGTTACTGTATTTTTGACGTACTTTTAAAAAGTTTTCCCCATTGCTATTTTTACAAATCTACTGTAAAAATCTTCTCAGCATTAAATAACCCATTGCACTTGAAATGCTGTAAAGCAAAACAAACGAAATAAAATCTTTAGGACTTTGTCGATTATAGCTCTCCACGATTTCGTGTCCATTGTAGTTTGTAATAAAATTTGCGCAGGTTACATGTCAGTAGCTTTGACTAGCTATGACCAACTTCGACAGTTAATGACCAGCTCTGTACCTAGTTATCGCGTAAGCAGGGACTGGCTAATCTTTGACCAGTAACCATGTTCCTCACGTTAAAAATAAAAACTGACTCTGTGTCACAACTCGCTCCAGTTGGGGAGTAGGGTAAATCCCGGTGACATGTCAGTACTGTGATAAGATTTGCTGGTGTGAGGCCAGGTTGAAATGTCACATGAAAGGACACTAGTAGAAAATCACTTTCTTTCAAGACTCCCTAACGTTGAAAAAATATATATATATATGTATATATATGTTTGTGTGTGTGTGTGTGTGTGTGTGTGTGTGTGTGTGTGCATATACACTTTCTTACCGAGTTGACGGAGCTTCCCTCTGTTATTTCTACAAATATTTTCATGACAACTGCTCTGACGAGTGTGTGTGTGTGCGTGAGAGAGAGAGAGAGAGAGAAAGAGAGAGACAAAGTCTTTAATAAAGGCACTCTATAAAAGACTTTCGAAAACACAGATAGGTAGACACTATTTATTTTTAATCGAGTTCACTCAAGCAATGCATTAAAGAGCCACTAAGACACAACGGGTTACAGTGTGTGGAAAAATTCGAAAACAGGAACATTAAGGAGCGGTAATAAACGAAGAGGAATCAGGAGGACAGAAGATAACTATTGACATTGCAAGCGAGAACTGCAAGAAAAAGAAACCTTTTGCATAAAACTACGGTTATATATATCAAACTCAGCTGTAAATTGATGAGATCTTGACATTGAGCTCTCGGTGAAGTCTCGTATTGTGCTTAAACTCTAGGTAAAATAGCAAACTGCTCACCCGAACTATTACCATGAAAATATTTATAAAAGGCACAGAATGGCAAACTTATAGCTGATTTTTCTTTAGCCTTTACCAAGGAGCTCTAAAAAATAGCAGATCACTGAAGCATATGTGGCTGCAGTAGTCTAAGGATGGACGAATGGTAGAATTATAGATATGTAAGATAGATCCCACAAAGAAAAAAAAGTATCTCGCTTAACACAGTGAATCAATTTTCATAGCAGCTGACCTAGCAATGGATTCAACATAGTCTTTTCACTTCACGTCAGCCGAGAACGTTAGCCAGAGAAAGCGCAACGAGTCACTTTCCTAAAGGTTAGTATCAGCTATTCTGAAGATAGATGATTAATGGTAAACAGTTTAGTTTTGGGGCCATTAAAATCAACAAGCCCTCATTTTTCCCAGTTACCAACAGACTAAAGATCGTTTTGGACATCAGTTGCCAATTTGACCCAATCGAACTGATCAGAATTGCTATCGAGTCAGGAAATGGTTGTCATCAGTGTAGAGAACAAATTGAGGGCTGATGTCATCAGGAAGGTCCTTAATAAAAATTAGAAACAATGTAGTATAAACACACCTGAATTATTCTGTTAGAAAAACGAATTATAAAAAGGATATTCACTTAATATAGAATTTACAATATATATATATATAATGTGGGGGAGCTTTTCCACTTGATTGAGCAGTGTTGTGTTAGTCATGGTGATTTTGAAGTTTTGTGAAGACATTATTGTGATGTCATCACTTTACATGTTTTTTTTTCTGCTGAAAAAAACAAAAACCCCGAAGAGTGACGACTTTAAAATAATGCTTCTACGAAACTTTGAAGTCGGCATGACTAAAACAACACTGCTCAGTAAAAGGGAAAAACTTCCCACATTAATTCTATTAAGGCTTTATCTCTATCTTAAAATTGAACTTTTTATGACAAGAAAAAAAAAAAAGAAAAGAAAAAAGAAACCTGATCGGCAAAAACTTCTTTCTTTCTATCAGTAAATTATTGAAAAAAAAAAAGCAGTTTTGTCATTATTACAATTTAACACCATATATATATGTGCATTGCGATGTAATGGATATCTTCTGCGTCATATTTCTTATCATGCACACACACACACACACACACACACACATATATATATATATATAGTTTTAAGGCATGCTATATTTATGAATGTTAGCTCGGAATGAGAAATCGGAGAGCTGAGGTTGAATTCCAGTTGAATTCACTTACGCACAAAAATAATTAATCTATCTCCTCTCCATCCAACTATGTATTGTGTTGCAGGACATATTGGCTTCTGTAGCCTTTGTTGACAACCAGTCTACCGCAGAAAGCAATGGCAATATACTGCGGGAAAATCTCCCTAGTCAGTCACGGATCGTTGGGAAAGGCTATGACACCATTTCTTCTTTCTCCAGCTATAGGTTGGACAGCTGCTTTGGTTGGCAACCAATCTACCATAGAAATAAATAGCAAGCTTCTGCAGGAAAATCTTCTGCCTGATCCGAAAGAGACAAGATCGCCCAAGCGTGTTTTACGTATCGCACTTAACTGACTGATATATATATATATATATATATATATATATATATATCTTAATTCGATACTTCAATCCAAAGGAAAAAAGCAGGAAGGTAAATTCCAAAAACCCGATCATAATTAATATTAAAAATGTTATTTTAATATTAAAAAATGATACAGGAAGAGAGCTCCATGTAATAAAAAATTACAGAGCAAATATATATATATATATATATAAAACCCCAATATAACTTGGAGCATAGTAAAAACAACCAAACCTTACAACAGTAGTAAAATATGCAGAATATGCCCGGAGGAAATATTGGCTATTATGTTGTTCCCAGACAAAAATGAATTACTAAATGAACGAACAAAAATTAAGTCCAAGTGTAACCATACCAATAAATACCTACTAGGATCATATAATCATGGATGAACGTGTTCTAAGACCTTTCAGTAAATTCTAATTTTGAAAAGTGCGCATTCATAAAAAAATTCATGTTACGTGGGCGTTGAAAACACAGAAAGATAGAAACCTAGGTTGCGAAATAACTCGTTTCCAAATTAATATACATATATATATATATATATATATATATATATATATATATATATATTAATCTACGAAACTGGCATTAGCCAACATATTCGAATTATTTTGTTTAACATTATTATTTTTTTTAATGAGTACCCGTGTGGAAGTTTGCTGAATCAATTCCTGTCGGAAGATATTTGCCAAACAATTTCTCAAACGATTAAGGCCAGTGGAAATTATAATGTACTATTTAACTATATATAAATGTATATATATATAAATAAAAACAGACTTTCCACTCAAATACGAATATCCATTAAAAAATAACAATGTTAAACAAATAAAGATTCAAATATATATATATATATATATATATATATATATATATATATATAGCGCGTAATTGTTTATACATATATATATATATATATATATAATATATATAATTGTTTCTATATATATATATAAGCGCGTAATTGTTTCTACATATATATATATATATATATATATATATATATATATAAGCGCGTAATTGTTTTTACTCGGTAGATGATTCTATGAAATATTTTCTTTTTGCGGCTGCAATCTTTGAATTCAAAATGGCGATGAAATTTTTGGACGACGAATGGCTTCAATCGTCTTTCCTGCTTAGTCTATCGCCAGTCATTGGAATTAATGTTACTTTTTTTGTCTTCGTCTTTTGCTTTATCATGATTTCCTTATTTTTGTCTGCGTATCTTTCAGAAATCTCAACCTAAAACTGGTCGGCTTTGGCCAGCACCATTGACTTGATTTTAGTTTTTGCTAAAAAGAGACATTTTTACGTGAGAGAACCACTTATTTTCACCAAAGATTGTCATAAGATCAAGCAATTTATAATATAAACCACTGTAGAATTCCTATATCCCCAAATATTGCGACTCTTGAATATAACAATTCGCCGGTAGTCGCTCATTTAAATGAAAATCATCTCCTGCGCATCTCGATAGCAAAACTCTCTTCCTGTTTCTTCTTCTTATTATTATTCTTCTTCTTCTCTGTGCCATGTCCCTTCAAGACGTTGGCGACCAGAGCTCTCAGCACTTCCATGTTCTTCATAGCTATTAATAAATGTTCTCTTTTTATCGCTCTTAAACCCTGTTCCACCATCCATTTACTCAATCTCACTTAAGTATAAGTGATTTTAGTTTCCATTTTCTCTAAAACTTCGATGTTGTTCATACACCCAAGCCATATTATTCGCAGTATCCTTCTGTAGAACCACATTTCTGACGCTTCAAGTCTCTTTTTCATCTGTGCAGAGATTGTTCAGCATTCACTGCCATATAGGATGACCGATATTATCCAACAAGCTCAATACACTTTTCTTTGTTTTTAAAGATCTTCATAAAGTCAAATGCGGTGTCAATCGTCATCTTCTTTCACATTTTATCCCGTTCTTTTCTAGGTATCTGATACTTTCACTTTTTGTAACCGCTTGCATCTTAGTGTCTTTATCGTTTGGTTTGGAGGATATACCTCTCCGCACACGCCCCAAAAACAACAAAGAGATTATTGCTTAATTTGAAACATACCGATAATCAGATCCCTAATTTTCAAAATTTTAACCTTTTTTTATTTTATTACGAGATTCAAGGTCTTAACTTCAATACTTTGCTTAACCTGATGATCTTGCAAGCTATTCATCGGGAGTTTGTTTTTCACTGGTCGCAGGTTGTCTCTAAATGTCAATTATGTTCTGAAAATCTTCTTTCGTACAAAAGGATAATCATTCGAGATTTGAAATGTGTGAATCTTCTTGTCTAGAGGTTTTATGTATTTGGCCGCTTTCCAAAGCTGGCGTCAAAGATGACAATAAATATTTAAGATAAAATGAGATGTTGACATCGCGTCAGATATACGGCCAGGAATACTTAATCATTTATAAGATATATCTATATGTACCAGAAACAGTTTTATAAAATCGTTCAGCGAAAAACTTTGAGTAGTTAAACAATCCCTGTTGCAGCTGTTTGCTCAGGCTTATTTGTTCAATACCCACAGTGCTATATACTGCAACTATGCTGAGTGGACCTTTTTGAGAGTGAAACGCATAATGTATAATCAGCAGTTTGAACGAGGTCAGTACGCACAAACACTCGGTCACGATGACTGGTGGCTTCGTGTTAGCACAACCATCGATGGCCACCGAACAGTTTCATCTGCCAAATTTAACTCACAAGGCTTGGGCAAACAGGTGGTATGATTTTTCAGGCACTCTCCAACAATCACCATACGATCGCCTCATCCCAGACCGAGGAAATCAAGAAATAACTTTTCAGGTAAATCAACTATGATGAAATTCGAACCCGAATCTCATGGTCGGAAACCACGCGGCATAACATCTATAGATAGATAGATAGATAGATAGATAGATCGAGAGAGGGATTACATTTTTTAATCATTTCATACCAAGTAAGGCGGCAATACTACTAGTAAGCAGAGGGCTACAGGGAGTGAAAATGAGAAAAAAAGACTGAGTATGGGGAGGATTGAGAAACAGATAAACGATGAACGGGATTTAAGAAGATAGAAGATGGCGATTGACATTTCAATTCTACAGTTGGGAAATGCAAGAAAATAAACTGTTTGAGTATAAGTAGCAGTTATATTTAATTATTTCAACAGTAAGAGAATGAGACCTAAATGCCAATCTAGTATGACGCTTAAATTCATGTAGTCTGACCAGCAGGGGAAAAAGCTCGTCAGAGCAGTTGTCATGAAAATATTTGCACAAAAGACAGAGAAACCCAATCACGTCGGTGAGAAAGTGACTGAAGTCGAGATGTCAAGTCCGGATAGATTGCATTACAGATTCTTCTTTAGATTTTGTCAAGAACCTTGAGATGTAAAGCAAAGGCACAAAACAAGATAGGACAGCAGTATTTAATGCACAGATGAATGGTCTATTTGTAAATGTGCAAGATGGATTTTGACTGTCCCGACACAGTGACCCAAATTTCCTTTGAAGCATCGGAATATTCGATTGTGAATTAATAACTGTTGGTCTTACATGCTTTTTGACAAGTACAATTTTCTTTCATTTCAACCCAAACGAAGCAATAAAGCCACTAAGACACAAGAAGTTATTGAGCGTTAAGTGTCAGTCAGTCAGTTAAGTGCCATACGTGATACACGCTTGGGTGATCATGTCTCGAAAGAGACATGACTGACTGGGCAGAAGATTATCCTGCAGTAGGTTGCCATTGCTTTCTGCGGTAGACTGGTTGCCGACCAAAGCTATAGAACCCAGTCTGTCCTGTTATTTAACCCATAACTGGAAGGAAGAGACGGATTAATACCTTTCCCAAGGGTATTTGCGCGTAAGTGAATACAATGGATTCAAATGGAATTCGAACTCGGCTCCCCGGTTTCTCGTTCCGCACCGATATCCACAGTACCACAAGGGTAGAGAACTTAAAAGGACAAGAATTAAAAATGCAGTAGATAATGAATTCACAAGAGTTAAGCTTAAAACAATCGTTTTTGTTTTATAAAACGTGACAATAAAGGGAATAATAAAGGTGGTTGTCGTTAGGCTTATGACAGGTACTACCACTCATTTTCGATAACTAACTTTTAAAATGAATGTTTCAAAATAAAAAAGTTTTATTGAAACTTTTATTTTAGTTTTAATTGGAAGCTAAATGTTTAAATTTACTATTTCTAGTAAGCAAAATATTCTGGTATATTTTTAAGTAAAACTTTTTTTTTTAATTTTTTTTTTAATCATTTCACCCCGAGCAAGGCGGAAACGCCACTGATGTGCAGGGGTTACATAAATGTAAAAAGATTAATTAGAAAAGAGTGAGGAGTACAAGCTAGTTAGAAAGGAACAATAGAAAGCTGAGAAAGCAGGTGCGATGACAGATACATAGGTGGAGAGAAAGGGAAGGTTATACAGGGGAGGGGAGAGAGCTAGAGGCCAGTGGTTAGTAGATGAGTATTAACTTTGCATTTAAATTTCTGGAGGTTGTAGCCGTCAGGAAAGCAAGAATACGGGAGTGAGTTCCACAGGCGGGAAGTGCGAGAGAGGAAGCTGCAAGAGTAGAATTGTCGTCTGCATTTGGCTAACCTGACTGTGAATGGGTGGGACCCAGTTGCCAGTCTGGTTGCACGGGTATTGGAATCTAAAATCTTGATGTTTTAAATTAAATTTTCAATTTTTCGGACATTTTTGAGTGATCGACAAATTTATAAACAAAAGTTAATTCTCGGTTTTAAAAACTTTGCAGAACTATAATATATATCTGTGACACGTTATTTTCGGAAAAGTAGCAGATTTAATGTTAAGTTAATATGGTTTAAGTAAATATTACTTTTTTATAGCATGAAATTTAAAATAAAATTATTTCATAAACAAAGTGTTGATCTTTCTGACCTTTTTAGACAGAAGCGAAATAAGATAAATGTATAGCGACCGGAATTGTTTAATTTTATTTTTTTCTGTAAGGGAAAGAATCCGTGAAACACATGACCTTTTAATGTATACATAGAAATTGCAAACAATAAAAACATTCAAATACACACAAATATGTTTAAAATTGTTTTTAAAATACGATGGCTCAATGATTTTTATTATACTTTTGAATTTTCGATTAATAAATATATTCTTCATTTAATAACTTAATTACCTAACGTCTGAAATTCTGTAACCAAAGATTTGCTAGGTTGTAGTGAGTAGCTAAACCCACAATCATGTCGGTACTCCTGTTACATATCGCGAGATTCTCAACAAAACCCAATGTAGGGTTTCCTGATCGAGCATCTCGACTTCAGTCCCTTTCCCACCGCCCTGACGTGACTTCCTTCTTTCTATAAATATTTTCATGGTAATTGTTCTGATGAGCTCTCTTTTTTGGCACCTTGACCGCAGGAATTTAAGTGTACTACTTGATTGAACGTTAGGGCATATCGTTTTTTTCTGTTGAATTAACTAGATGTAACGAAGTTCTATTCCAACAGTATCTTTTCTTGTGATTCTCACCTGTGGAACTCACATCCGGTTTCTTGCTATTCTGCCACCTGCAATCTTCAAAAGTTTAAATGCAATGTCAATCGCTATTTTCTTTATCCCAGAATCCAGTCCTTTTATTTCTACGAGTCTTTACTTTCTTTTTTTATTCTCAGTATCTCGTTACGTCTTTGCGGTATTATCGCCTTGCATGGGGTGAAATGATTAAAAAGGAAAAATAAAATATAACAATTTCTTTAAATTTTATTCTAGAGTATTATGTTTTGTTGTTACTGCGAAATTCCTTTTAGCTCATCGGGAGTTTAGCACTACAAAAAATCTATCTTTCTCACCTTGTCGCCAAAACTATAATGGCCAATTTCTATCTATAGCGATCACCTTGTGTTGCAATTATTATCAAGTTAGACTTGTGAGTAATGAAGATTTAATCAAATTCTCACTGAGTACTTCATATGCGTGGTCTTTTAACAAAATTAAACTATGCTTGGTAAATAAGAATACCGATACATAATAATAAAAAAAAAAGCTTAGGTTCCGGTTTGATATGACACAGCTTTAAGAATAGTTCTGACATATTCCAAAATAAGTGGTCATTAAATTTAGCTAACTGATTGCATTCAGTTACGCACAAATACTCTTGGGAAAGACATGAATCCATCTCTTTTCTCTCCAGTCATGGGTTAAATAGCAAGATAAATTGGGTTTTTTAGCCTCGGTTGGCAACCAGTCTACCGCAGAAATAATGGCAATATACTGCGGAAAAAACTTCTGCCCAGATAGACATGTCCTTTTCGAGACATGATCGCCCAAGCATGTATCACGTATAGCATTTAACTGCCTGACTGATACAAGTATGGTCTAAAATTCACAGAGTAAACAAAATTGAGGTTGAAAATTACTTTATAATAATTAGGATATTAATTCCATTCAGACATGTTCTCATTTTAGCTAGTACCAAATTATACTTACTGGGTGATTGCGTAAAGAATCTAAATTGAAGATGATATTCTTCTTAGTTGAATATAAAAACCCGTAAAAAAAAGAGGATGCCTTGGTGGGTAAATAACATAATGCCGCAATTTTCAAAATATCATAAAGCTATTTATCTAATTAACATTTATAACTTATAATTCCAGGGAGAATTAGAATGCATTTGATTTTAATTATGCATTAGTCTTAGAAATTTAAAATGCTATGAAAATTAATTTTTCTTAATATCAAAAGTTTTAACTGCCGAAGATGCGAGATACGGATTATTAAAATCAAGCAAGCACAGAAGTCTAAATATTTAGGAAGAGTCTCAAGAGATTACCAAAAATGTGGCAACGAAATCAGAAGGAAGATACTAATATCGAAATATGCTTTCCAGAAAGTAAAGAAAATTTTAATAAAATGTTTGAGTAAATGAAAGATGCGCAGGGCCATGATCGCCTACGTTATGAAAATACCATGGACCAAACATGTGAGTAACAACGAGGTTTTGAAATGGGCACAAAAAGGAAACTGACACTTAACTTCAAGAAAAGGTAGTTGAAGTTTCTGGGGCGCGTAATGAGGAAAGAGGATTGGAAAATCTGATACTCACGGGACAGGTTGAGAAAAAGAGGGAAGCAGCAAATAACATATTTGATGGACAATTGGATGAGAGAACAGGGTTTGGGAGAAATAACAAAAACACAAAACTTATTAAGAGCTATAATGTACAGGAAGATATGGAGGACTATGATCACCTATGTTCTGAAGGGACACAATATATATAAGAAGAAGAAATTAGAAACAAACAAAAGAGTGATGAACTGCTATGTAATATCACTTCTTTATATCAAGTGAATACTGAACAATCTCCTCAGAGACAATGAGAAAACTTGGGGCAACTGATATATGAAAGCTGCCGAGAATGCCATGAGATGAGCACTTAAACAATGAGAATATTTTAAGGAAAATGCAAACAAACAAACAAAAAAAAACACTTATATTTACAATTAGAAAGAGATAATTGATATTTCAGGGACACGTAATGAGGAAAGATGCTTAGAGAATTTGACGCTCACGGGATATATTGAAGACATGAACTACAGCAAGAAAAACTTTGAATAAACTCCCTAACAAGTTTGTGTAAATGGATGGCAGAATGAATGATAGTAAAATGACAAGCATTATTAAAAGCTTATAAGGGACAGGAAATTGTGGAGAGCTATGATCATCCACGTCCTGAAGGGACAAGACACATAAAAGAAGAAAGAAAAATAGTGACGATCAGCTTCATAATAACCATAGATTGGCTCTTGTTAAGGGTGTAGATTATTATCTAGGTGTTAGTTATGGTAGAATGGTTTCCTCAGATAGTAACTCACTCTCTTTCTTCAGGTTCCAGCCTCTTATGATTTTCGTGAAGAGACTTTTTGGTCATGTCATCCACCATTTTGTATACATAATTACCACTCATTTAACATTATCATTTAAAATTGATCTTATTTCTCTGAGATTTTCGTGAACAATTGTACCTTGTATTTTTTTAATAGTAGAACCACTTATTAATTGTTGTTATTTCCAGGTCCATCCTGACCCAGAGTGATAGCACCTGTTACCTACGTGCAAATAGGGAAACCCTAAACAAAAGTCAACAAGAAAGTATGAAAATACATTTTTATAGAAAAATATTAGCAATAAATTTTTATTAAAAAATGACCAGCAGTACATTTTATCTGTAGTTGAAGGCATACAATTAAATTCAAATTTAGATTCTGGCATTATATAACCTATGTGCGGATACGCGTTGTGGCGCATTGGTTATCGGTTCAGAACGAGAAATCTAGAATCCGAGTTCGAATTCCAGTTGAAATCCTTGGAAAAAGTATTAATCTATTGTTATTAATAACAGGACAGATTAGGTTCTGTAGCCTTGGCTGGTAACCAGTCTACCGCAAGAAGTAATGTCAGCCTACTGCGGGATAACCTTCGTCCCAGTCAGTCATGTCTCGAAAGAGACATGATCGCCCAAGCGTGTATCAGGTATGGCACTTAACTGACTGATAACCTATGCAGGTGATAATATTCCGATAAATAAAAACAACTAACATGAAAGAATTTTCATGACATTAATTCATAATATTCTATAATTTCTTAAAGAAAATAAACTATATTCTAAAATATACCTTTAACAAAGCTACATCATAAAACTCATATCACTGCCTCTAGTAATTATGTCCACACAAACATTTATATGCACAAAAGTTGAGTATCACCTACTATGTATTCAATTGTGAAAGCAGAATAATATAATATTTTTATTACTTCAAAGCTTTCAAGAAAATTAAATTTTGGCCTTAAATGACCCATCAGGAGTTGATATTCCGTTAGACAAACAACAAAAACAACAACAATGACAACAACAACAAAAAAAGAAGAATCAGCAATATTATTGGCCCTGATTTGTCGACTCGAATTCAGTCACTTTCCCACCGCCGTACGGTTAACTCGCTGTTTATTTTCTATAAATACTTTCATAGTTGTTGTTCGGTGAAGCTCTTTGCTGTTGTACCTAGACATTTGAATTTAAGTGCACTACTAGATTGGAGTCAAGATCTGATCAATTTGCAATTGAGCTGGATAGATGTAGAAGCAAAATTTATGCAAATATTTTCTTTTCTCGCACTTCTCACTTGTCGAACTTCCTTCAGCTTCATGCTTTCCAGCCAACTTTAATCTTCAAAATTTAAATGCAATGTTAATCGTTATCTATTGTTCTCCTGATTACTCTTTCCCCTTCCCACTCATTATTAATGTTCCTCTTCTTAATTCTTCCACACTCTGTAAGTCTTTGTGTCTTAGTGACTTTCTTATCTTGCATGGGGTGATACCGATTAATACAAATACAAAGAGTAGAGTTAGTAAAAAATATCTTGGACGTAAGGTTTGATTTTTGGAAAACTTTTTTTTGTATAGAAAGACAAACTATTTTGAAAACAAAATATTTATAATTGTGTCAAGAACAGTGCTATTTTTATGCTTTTTTTACCTTCGTCAATGAAACATCGAATGAAAGAGCTAAGACTCTTGTGCCTTTCGTTGAGAAAAATACTATGGTCGTAGATTTATTTTTAACCCTACAGCTGTTAATATAACCACAGGTTCTACTTTTACTGTGTCGTTTTAAAGACGTTGGCGTTCATGGCTCTCCACTACTTCCTGTCCTTTATAGCTCTTAATAAATTGTCTTTTTATATTTATCGTAAATCTTGTTCCCCCATTCATGAACCCAAGCTCACTAGGTAGGTTATGCGTTGTTTTCCTCTGTTCCTCTTGCTTTCAACCTGCGAATATCAAATTTTTCCAAGCCCTTTTACATCATTACATGCCCTAGATATTTCAATTCTGTCTTTTTTATGTTACGTATAAGTGTCTTTTTGTTTCCATTTCTCTAAAACTTCGTTGTTGTTCACATGTTCGGTTCATTGTATCCTCTGTAGAACCGCATTTCTGCCGCTTCATGTCTTTTCTTTGGAAAGCATTTTTGGTTAGTTCAACGCCCCTTCGGATTTCAGTGTCAAACTTTTTGTCTTCTAATATCTGTCTATATTTCTGAGAAGTTGAATTAAATAAAGATAACTAACACATCCGGAAGTGAATGACTCATGGAACTAGAACAATCTACCCTAGTGATCAAAATAAAGGGTTTAGTTCAAATTTCTAATCATCTGAAGAAAGTCGGAGTGTACAACGGCCGAAATGATGTGAATATGGCATCAAAGGTGAGGACAACAGTCCGAACAATGTAAATAATGTAAATAGTTTCCCTCCTCTGTTGAAAAACTTCTTAGATATTTGAATGTACTTGTTTGATTTTGGTATCCCCAATTTATAATGTACATGTTGGGATGCCCATTTTGCTAACAACCATGCATTTTATTTTCTTAGTAACCTGAAAAGTTATATTTAACTTGCTGGAGTATCCAACAAAATATGAAAAATTTTATAAACATTGAACGTATATATTAATACCGTAGTACCTACGTGTGTCACGCTTTAGAAAGAGATATGAACGCACACATACACACAACAGATAAAACTTAGGAACGCCTGACGACGTATACACAAACAAACGTCGAACAAGAAATATAAAGCGAAAAGAGAATTACTGTAAAATATATATTATCTATTATAAAAAAAGAGAGTATTAATGTATATACAACGGTTTTGTGCTTTTAATAATAATTTCAAGTTTTTCTTTGCTGTCTTCATCTTCATTCTCCTTCAACTAAGAAAAATACTTTTCATCCGTTTATTTTGATCTATTGTATTCGATCAGTCTTTCAGTTCTCGCTGTAAACAACATAGCAAGTCGTATTATTTAATATTATAATTCAGTAATACCTACTTACGTGTGTTACGCTTTTGCTATAATGAATGAAATTAAATGTATTTTGTATAGGTACCTCTACTTTTCAGTATAAATTTTCGATACCTGATTTTAAAATGAAATTTTTAAAATAAATAAGTTATATTTTAGCTTTAAAATTAGCTTTAATTGAAAGTCAAGAGATTAAATTTAGTAATTCCAGTAAACCGAATACACTGGCGTATTTTAAAGCGAAATTATATTGATTGGAATTAAAAAGTTTTCAGATTAAAAAAAAAGTTAAAAGTACCACCATTTTTTGATTGATCGACACATTTTTAAACAGTAGCCACATTCCTGATTTAAAAATCTGGCAAAAATAAAATATACGTCGCTGACACATTATTGAAGTCAATTTTTTAAATTAAAATTTACCTTTATCTGATTTCAAACTATGTACTTGCTTACTCTCTGAAATATTCGCTATAAGTTCTTATCAGTTACGGTAATCCGAGAATGAATGCTTATCTCAAGTGTTGATAGACATAATGACAACCGGAAGTTATTAACAAGGCTAAAGTAGAGAGGCCAAAGGCGACAAAAATATACGAATGTAATTTTTTATGTAAGGGAAAACAACTCTTGAATCACGTGACATTTTAATGATAAATATCACGTACGGCCACCCGTACAAATAAAAATACTTGCAATCAAAATGCACACAATTAAAATGTTTTAATTATTTTAAAAATCCATTGGCTCAATCATTTGTATTAAGCTTTTAAATTTTCGATTGGTAATTGTAGTCTTCATGCATTAATTACATACCCTAGCCGACCCCATTGAGAAAGAAATTTAACAATAATTTTGAAACTTCTATATATAATTTTTATATATAATTAAATAATTTAAAAAAATGAAAATAATTCTTGTAAAAATTAATTATTCATTGAATTTGTTTTCTTTTTAGACTATGATACGCTTAATTTATATTGTTCATAAAAGCAATCAGAAGTTTATCCACATAAAATTAGCATAATTATTGCATTTTTCGCAATTCGGACCTATTTTTTAGAAAAAGGGCTCTATTGGAGAAAAAAATAACTGTTGATTAGCATTCCCCAATGACTCCAGAATTTAATTATATTAGACTTGTTGTTGCCCAAAGTAGAATTTTTAAGCGTTTTTGGAAATTAATTAGTGGGAGGTAACATATGTAAAAAAAATATTTTTACCAATATTTTATACAAAATAATAATTTCAAAATTGATTTCGGTCAATTAGGAATAAGTCTTGAAATTTTCATCAAAATCCAACCATTATTTGATTTTTACAAGAATTTCCAAATGAATGTGTCTTTCACGGTCAAAAAAGTGCATTGTGCAATATTACGTTTTTTTTTTACTTAATAAATGTTGCGGCACAGACGTAAGAAAAAAGACTTTCTACAAAAATTTCGAATGTGTTAGAAATAATTAAAACATTTTAAAAATAATTTAAAAAATTCTTTGATCTATCCTCTTAATGATAATATAAACATTTTGCCGATAAAACTGTTTTTATTTAGTTTGGGGCCTTTTTCCTTCATACTATGCTGTTTTTCAGCGATTTTGCAGAGGTACCTAATTTTGTAAATGCCTTATATTTCCGGAGAAAATCATTGTAATGGAAGAAAGAATAAGACAACAAAAAGAGGCAGCAAGAGAACTGCAGATAAGAAAACGAGAACAATTAGGAGCAAGAGAGAGACAAGCAATCCGTGAACCTAATAGAGAACGAATGCAAGCAAGGAAGAATGATATGGACGAAGAAGAGAGAATTTTATATTTATGATTGTTATTGCTATATTTTGTTGAAGTTGTTACATTTAAATATTTAATGATGCAAAAGGTGGAATTCTACGGATATTTTATCGTCATAGAATTTACCGTGCGCTTTTTCAATCATTAATTGAAGAATTAAGATTTATCAGAATTTTAAAATAAGAAAACCGTGAAATTTTCACAGGTTAAAACTAGTATTTATAAATACCTATTAATTTTCTTCTTGCTTTTGCTTCTTCTCTTCTTCTATGTGCCTTGTCCTTTCAGGACGTGGGTGATTATGGCATTCCACGTCTCGCTCTGTGGTGGATCTTAGCACACTTTCTCCTGTTACATCACGCAACCCCCGTTCTGTCATCCACCCTCTCAGGCCAATCCATTATGTCACACACTGTTTTCCCTTGTCTCTCCTTTCTTCTATCTGGCCTGTTAGTATCAGATTCTCCAAGCTCTCCTTCCTCATTGCATGTCCCAAGAACTTTAGCTGTCTCTTCCTGATGTTCATTATTAATTGCCTTTTCGTTTCCATCCTTTCTAAAAACTCATCATTGCTCATATGCTCGATACATGATATCCGCAGCAAACTTCTGTAGAACTGCATTTCAGCTGCTTCAAGTTTTTCTTTCATTTTCGACAAATTTGTCCAGCATTCACTGCCATATTGAAAAACTGACATCACATCGCAATCCAGTTTACTTTTGCTACCCTTCTATTTATGTAACCTCCACCGGATAAGAACTGCTTTGAGTTATCGACGTTGAGATATCACTAGAAAATATTTTAAGGAGTTGTAAAAAACAAAAAAGAAATAGTTACTCATTAACGTCTACGTTGGTGAGGCTCATTACTATAAAAAAGATATGAAAAAATAAGATATGAAATTAGAAAAAAGGCCAGATCATATTTTTATAACCATATTTCGGAAAATCTAAAACAAGATGGAAAATGTTTTTGTGTGACGCGTTTTGTTTTTTTAGGATTTCATCAAACTAAAGTGATGCTTATTCTGATGTGACTACACATGTGCACGGAGAAGAGGGTTGCTGACATTTTAAAATCTAATTTTTTAAAAAGCTTTTTTTGCGTGTATTGTTCAGATTTCATTCAATTTCTTTTTGTTTTTGTTCTTATAACTTTTGTTATTAAGTATCGCACATTGTGATTATAGAAGATCTACGAAGAAAGATTGACTGTTGTAAGAACCTTGATGTAAATTTTCTGTGAATATTCTAGCGATTAAAGTACTTTCTATACATTTTCGTCGAAGTATATTGATTTAGATTTTAATTATAGTAGCACTTTTTAAAATCAAAATTATAACCATATTTATAAAACCAGGAATGCATTTGATTATCTTAGGCACTAAATACAAAGGATTTTAGATCTTAATAATCTGTAGAGGTTGGAACTTTTCTCAATATTTTTCTCAAATTAAGGGACAATTATTAATAAAGAAGGTAGAGGGTTCCTAATAAAAGCTGAAGTTTAACAATCCTTTAAAGAGCCAACACATGAGAAATTAATAATATGGGGTGACGTCTGAAAATTTCCTAAAATATGTAACCCCCCTATCCGCAATGTCTATTAGACACTTAGTCTTTACTTTTTTTTGGCCTTGTAATACCAAAAGCCTCCATATATTCAGGAGTGTTCACATACCTATATAAATATCTATTAATGCATGCTGATATATCGACATACTTTTGTAAGTCGTCATCTGATAATCTAGCAAATAATTGCCAAATTGTCTATCTTTTTTCCCGCCAATTTGTTTTTGATATTTTAAATAAGTGTATATTTATCTGCAAACAGAGAATAATTTCCATCCCTTACCTTGCCCTACAGTGGAACATTATCATCACGTGATCTCCGCTCTGTGGGAAGAGTGTTTTATTTTTTTACTTCTTGTAATCTCTTGCGTTTCTAAGGAACAAATCGACATTCGCGCCATTTTAGTTTGACATAATGGTATTAAATGTTGTGACCTGGTTACATACTTGGAAGCATTTTGGCGTTTAGTTCTCGTCTTCTTTGAATATATTAACTGATAATCGCAAGTAGTGGAGAAAAGAACACTGATAATCTACATTCGGGAAGAAGTCAATCTTTTTCGAGGTGGAAATTCGGTCTATTTTAGTGTGACCTTTCAGCGGTTACTTGACGCAAACATGTTAATACACTCGGCTGTGTGCTTTAGAATGCATTAATAAAACCTATTTTTTTCGTATAATGACCAAATAACCAACATACATTTTATCGAGATTAGTGGAAGCTCACCATAAGAACATGACTACGCTTAGTTAAAGTGGCTCGTCATGTATTATTTTCTAGATATGTTACCCGCGCCTTTTTAATACTTCAACTCAAATGTAATATTATCCGTTTCCCTACAAGGAAACATTTGGCATTCATTAACCAAGCAGACAGTACTATTTTCGGTTGAAATTTATGAAATACTCTTAAAACATTTATTTTTTAGTAAAACAGTTTTTCTAGTCCAGTAGCTGTTATAGCGCTTACCATTACTGACGGGGGTTTCCTTATTCTATTTGAAGTGGTGTGGAATGTTAATATTATTAATAATTATGTCATTATTTTCTTTCCGAGTTACATGTGTTATCCATTTTCGTTGTCGCTGCCATTGGTATTCTCAAGTGATGTGGTTTCTGTTATTTGGTATATTTTTAGTTAGAGCCAATGCACAAGGTTCGAAAAAGAATGATCTCTGCCTAGACCATTAACTTTATTTTTGATCAAATTATTCCCACCCCCATTGGTTAGAGGAAGCGGTTGTATACAGCTGATTTTCTAGATATAGGTGTTATGTGATTTCAAATAAAATATTCTCTGAGAGCTTTTAAATTAGCAACGGTTTAGCATCTTGTCTCATGTTTAATTACTTAGATGTAAAATCAATTTTAATTAATTTCTGATTTCAAAATACTAGGAATAGAAATAGATGCCTTTAAATAGAAATCTTTTGTAGCAAAGAAGATGAAAATTGTCTTTGAAAGACCTTGATTAAGGCTCGGCAACCGATTCAAAGTTGAAAATTGGCACCTGAAAGATTCTACTTAAAGCTGGGTAACCGATTCTAAGCTAGAAATTGATTTCTGAAAGCCTTTTTTTTAAAACTGGGTAACCGATTCTAAGCTAGAAATTGACTTCTGTAAGCCCCCTTTTAAAGCTGGGTAACCGATTCTAAGCTGAAAATTGACTTCTGCAATTCTCTTTTTAACAGAGTAAATGCTATTAATCTGGAAATCGTCTTCTAAAAGCTTCTTTTTTAAAGCTGAGTAAACGATTCTAAACTGGAAGTTTAATTCATATATCTGGAAGTTCGTAACTTCAAAGGTTGTAAGTTGAAGAAAGAATGTGTATTTAACCAGGTGAAACTTGATTTATTTCACCGTCACAGGGTGGATAGATGCTTATGTCTGTCAATGTAGGTCACTAGGCAACTCGACTTCCACCGACGAGATTCGAGTTAGGGTGGAGAGGAAAGAATATAAGAAGTGGAATTGCAAGGTATGCGGCCTTTTGACCTCCACTTATTTCTTTTTTCCCCTTCTTTTACTCTCTCATTCCATTCATCAGATGTTGTCAGTTATTTACTTTCTTCCTTAGTGCCATTTTCTCTTCTTCTTTAACTACTTTTTTTATGTCGTCGATGACAGGACATTTCTTCATAAGGACGGAGTTCTCAATTGTCGCGTCCAACCGACAATCATGTCGATAGAAATTTGCAACTTTTTTCACCCTCGTGTGTGTGAAGGTAACAATAAGTCAAGCTGTATTGTAGGTATGCAATTCTCTTACCTGAATGCCTCAAGGACAGAGAGGGCCGATTGCGTCTATTTAGGTGCGTGTGTAAGTGCGCGCGTGAGTTCAAAAGACTGAAAAATCGGTTTCGTTAAGCTATTCCATGTGTACATAAGCGCACTTGATAGAAACAAAGGAAATATTGTAACTGGTATTTTTATCAAGGAGGTCAAGCCTTCTGAACTTTCCGCTTTATTCACAGGCATCATTAGAGGTAAATTACTCAGAAAGTGACTTATTGAATGATGTTTTAACCAGGCACGTATGACAGATTTTACTAGTACACCAATGTATTGATTCTTTGTGTCATGTGTTACATGTATCTTGTTTGTTGGTTTGCTTAGGTGCACCTTACATTCTAGTGTCAGAGGACAGTGTTCAAATCCGAGTAAAAGCAAAGATAATAAATGCATAGTTTATTTTGGTATTGATTTTTGTACCTGTCAAAACATATGACCAAATAACAGAACACTTCCATTATTTAGATTATTTACATTCGGACTAATCTCCACAGCCAAATTGTTATTATCACAACATCCAAAAATTTCAATATAGCAAAATATTTTCATTATTCGGACTATTGTCCTCATCAAAGATGAGAACAATAGTCCGAATAATGCAAATACTGTAAATACTACCTCATCTCAGAAATATAGACAAAATTCAATATAGCATATTTAGTATTGATTCATTCATCAAACAGATCCATGCTTCTTGTATCTGTTAATATATATGATTAAATGACAGAGACCTTCTGTTACATGTTTAATTGATGTTGAGGAACAAAATACACCGGTGTGTCCGAAAATTCCGACATCACATTACAATCTTTCTCTTCATACTTTGGTTTAGTTCGTGTGTGTGTGTGTGTGTGTGTGTGTGTGTGTGTGTGTGTGACAAAGTGTGTCGTATATTTTCTGCAACTGTTCTTAATATTTGAATTTTATATATTGTTTACCTATGAAAAGTTCATTCTTAGAAAGTGGAAAAACCCATATATAAGTGTGATGTGTGTGTGTGTTTGAATAAAATATTAATGGGTATACACGCATATATAAAAGTCTTAATAAAACAGTTCTCAATGTAGTACAAACAAAGCTATAAATTATATATGCTACATCTATAACAGGAATCGGAATTTCATGCGTTATGCAATCATCAGGTGCATATTACGAACTGTCCGTTGAAGAGATTTGAATTTAAGTTCACTCAATGTTCATGATAGTTAAATCTTATAATGTGAGGGTATTCTTTTTTTAATTTATCAAAAGTAAAATTTAAATAGACAAAAATTACACGGAGAGAAAAAAACATAAAATTTTAAATTAAGAAATATTAAAATGCAGGGAGATTAATTCAAATTGGCGAAGTTCGTAATTATTAATAGTATGTTTGCGGAGAAAGAAAGAAAGAAAGAAAGAAAGAAAGAAAGGGGGTAATGGAAAGAGACAAACGTATAGAGGAATCTGTATCAATCAGGATTTAAGAATTTAAGTAAGTACTTTTTTCCTTGGCAGCATGTGGTCACTAATGCACTATTTTGTTATGTAGGTTAAGGTAATTTATGTGATTTAAGATGAAAAGTTTTTCTAAAAGACATAAGTTACATTTGTCTTTTTTTCCATTATAAGATTTTTGATCTTAGCTACGATATTACAGGTAGTAAATGGGTTGTTGTTTTTTAATTTCTAATAATATATTGATAAAGCGGCGCTTTTGCTGTATTTACCGTTGTTTAATAACAACATGTGGTTATTGAATCAATATTTCCATATATTAGCAGTTGCTCCAAAATAGAATTTAAAAATCACCATCATCCAACTGGATGCGACGTCTATAAATAATATTTCGGACATACACTGGCCATATAATGGGCAGGTCATATTTTTTCAGTAGTTGCAATTACTTTTTAGAAGTGTCTCTACTAGTAGTAGGGTAACTAATATTATTCAGGTGAGTCAAGTATATATTTGATATCATATACTTATGCTGTGAAATATATTTATCAATGTTCTTAACGTAACTTTAACATTATTTTCATGAAAAGTTTTTTAGAGTTGGTGAATGATGGAAATGTTTGCCAATTAGATTTAAGAAGAATTTTATCATGCTTGTTTGGACCTCATGGTCGAATTGTGGGTTAAACCAAATAATATTAGCTTTTTTTTTTTTCATTATTAAGACCCGAATTTGTTTTACTGGTTTCCAAATATTCGCCATATTTATATAAATTTCTAGCACGTATAGTCGACCAAACAAAATTTTGTCTGCAGTGTAAACGCCATGACGGACGTCCGATAATGCAAATTGGATTCTTTTAAGTATTTCGATTTATAAAGATTATCTGATCCTAATGAGATTAAATTATTCTGGTCAGCATTGCACGTCTCATCTCTCCCGCTTTTGTCAATTTCTTCTTCCTGTTCATTTAAATAATCATACGTTTCATGTCTTATATCATCACGTAGAGAAAGGTGGACCTGTTTATATCGTAGTCATTTAAAGGTTGATATAACACATGTCTGACCTTAAAATCACACCAAAAATTAAAAAGAAAAATGCTCATTAATGAAAGTTATTCCAGGTTAGTGTATGGAGACGACTTGAGCGATTATTACAATTTCCATTATCCTCTTTACTTTTACTGTTTCCTCTGATATTTTGGGGCACCGTTTAATATCTAAGCCTCCTTAAAAAGAACAAATTGCATTTGAATGAAAATCGCTCTTTTGAATTTTTGACTTGTCTTCTTTATCAATTACTTTAAAAATTAAAAACAATTACATTTTACAAACAACATGTGGTTCTACAGAAGGATGCTGAGGATACTATAGACCGAACGTGTGAACAACGAGATTTTGGGGAGAATGCGAACAAACAGGAAACTTATACTTAACATCAGGAAGCGACAGCTGGGACAGGTAACGAGGAAGGAGAGTTTTGAAAATCTAATACTCAACAGACGGATAGAGAAAAAGTGGGACAGGAGAAAACAGCATGTGACATACTTGATGGGCTTAAGCCAATGGCTGTCAGAGCAGGGTTTGGCAGAAATAACAAGACAAAATGTATTAAAAACAAGAAGATGTGGAGGTTATGATCGACTACATCCTGAAGTAACACGACATATAAAAGAAGAAATTTTGCTACTCATAAACATACTTCGCTTGGGTACTTCAACGTGCTTTAACTGTTAGCAGGCTTGTCTCAGGTCTTTTGCAACTGAGTAGTGAGTTCGATCCTCACTGGGTGCAACATACTTTAGGCCTTGTGCCACATCTAAGTTACGCTTAGAAAATCATTTAGGTGCATCTTATGTGGAGTAATGATTAGCAAGCTTGACTCGCTTGATCATTTACAAGTGTGTAGTGAGTTCGATTGTTACTAGGTGCTCCATACTCTCGGCCTTGTACCACATTTAAGCTACACTTAGTAAATCGCCTAACATACTTTCCTATCTGGAATTTGCTGTAGGACAAGAGATCGTGTGCTTATCTCTCAATACATTGATAATAGGCTTATTTCTGTTGTTTTTTTAGTATATAGAACCAAACTTTGGGCCAGTAGAAAACTGTAATCAAATATTGCAGAGACGGAAAAGTGTCATTTAGAAAAAATTGACCTAAAACTCGAAAACAAAATTGTCAAAAATTAGCGAAGACTAGTTTAAAGACTGGTATTTATTCTACTTCGCTCATAGGATTGTGGTTTTAATGTTATTCTTAAACTTGAGCCAAACACTAAGGAAAGCGTTTATAACTTAGGCTGTGTTGTGGCTAGCAATTTTTTTCTCTCGTTGAACGTTGACTTTGATGCAAATGAAATGAAGTTCGGGACCGACAGTATCTGCTGTTTGTCTCGATTAACAAAGATTACCATTTGTAAACATGACGCGTTGAATAAATCCACAAGTAGTATAATTTGTGGATAGACCAAAGTTTGTGTAAATCTATTATTAGGGGAGACTCGACTCTGAAAAGATTGGATTGGTGAGGTACTGGCTAACCTGTGATGCACACTTAGTCATTTGCAAACTGCGACTGGTGTGAGAATAAAATAGATAAAAATAATCGTGTCAGCGTTAACAAGTGTCATGTCTGTCCGTTTAACAATGGATCCACCTGTTTTCTCGTGAAGATGTAGAGTAGAGGGAAGCGTTATAGATCTGATGATTCAATTTTAAGCTTTGAACTGGGTATTATTTACTAATTATGTCACATAGAGTTGTACGACTTTGAATGTTTTACTTGTTTTAATCTGTTTGTCATCGTTGACAAGAGTTATATTTGCTATTTTCATACTTAATTTATTGTTTTGGGAGTAAATTACATAAAGTGTGTTCTGTGTTTTATGGATTCCTCTTAAAAGACATTTTTATGTAAGTAATTTTAGTTGTTAACACTAAACTTGAAATCTTTGTCAATGTTAGTTTCTGAATTGCTCGCAAATGTTTTGAAAAAACAAGTGTTTGATTCGATGAATTTCAACCACAAATCCTTCATGAAGCAAATATATTATTGATATATCAAATATATATCAAATATATATTATTGATTTAAGTACACGAAACAACGTGTTCGTTTATGTGTGATGGATATCGGCTCGGAGAAATCGGAGAGCCGAGTTCAAATTCCAGTTGAATTCGTTGCCTTCACTTACCAGTCTGCCCTTCAATAGCAGGGTAGACTGTGTTTTATAGCCTTGGTTGGCAACCAGTCTCCCGCAGAAAGAAATGGCAACCTACTTCGGGAAAATCTTCTGCCTAGTCAGTCATTATTCTGGCACTTAACTGAGTGAGATGAAACAAAGCACAGCTAGTTACAAAATTAAATAAGATAGATGAGCTACAATCATTTAATATAGCGTGGGTCAAAAATAGTGCTATATATATTTCATGTTTTCTGTGCATAAATTATGTAGAAATTGTTAAAATACTATTTATGAATTCACATATCTCTTAAGGAACTGTATTCCTGATCAATCCAAATACATAAATAATTTCATTGGTTATGCTACAACATGTTTAACAAGAAGACTCACGTTACATCTTTCTGAACATAGCACAACTAGGAGTCATTTAAATACATATGGAGACCGACCAAACTCTATCCGCAGCATACTGGTTGATAATACAAATATAATATTTTCATCTACATGTAAAACCGGTTATAGATAATGGAAGAATTATCAATAAAAAAGAAAAAGGCAACACTCAATAATATCAACTATGAACACGGCCTCAATGTGCTGACCGTGTTTGGAAAATATAATAATTCCTATAACTCTAGATACATACATAAAACAATCCATTTAAAGTTAAAAGTAAAATAAAATAATTTTTGATAATGAAAGTCTCGAACATACAAAACAATTTCTATATAATTCACGTTCAGAAACCTTAATCGTAATTCCTTGTCAGTCGTTTTTAATGATATATATATATATATATATATATATATATATATATATATATATATATATATGCATTGTCACTTAGCTGATAAATGTTCCCAACTCCAGAGTTTTGAAGACGAACCCTCCCGGAATCATTGCATTCAATTGTCAGAGAGTAATGATTTCTTTTTACGGTTTATCAACTCTTTGCGGGTTATTTAAATCCAGAAAACATCTTTAGATTTCGTGGAAAAGATAATGTGGATTTACTGATGCAAGCAAATTCTGCTAAGTAACCCGTTTATGTACCTCCACTAAATCGCTGAAAAAACAGCATAGTATGAAGGAAAAAGGCCTCAAACTTAACAAAAACGAACTTTTCCCATTAAAATGCATATATTATTATTAAGAAGAAAGTTAAAGTATTTTTAATTATCTTAAAATTTTTTAATCTTTTCTAACACGTTCGAAATTTTGGTAAAAATCTTGTTTTTATTTTCGTTATCGGAGAGCCAAATCGTTACGAGAGTTTACAATGGGAAATGTAATATTACATATCACAGTGTTTTTCCGGTGACGAACACATTAATTTGGAAATTCTTGCACAAATCAAATAATTGTCGGATTTTAATGAAACTTTCAGGACTTACTTACAAATAAATGAAATTATTTTTTCTTTATTTGAAAGAAATATTGGTAAAAATATTTTTTACATCTGTTACCTCCACGTAAATTCATGAATTTAAAAAAATTAAATTCTGTAGGTAAAAATGGTTTTATTAGTTAAATGCTGGACTCATTGGGGAATGTAAATCATGTATTATTTTTTAAAACCATTTAGCTCCTTTTACCGCAAATATTTTAAAACTATTTGCACGACTTGTAGACGTTAGTAATCTAAAATTGAAAAGTTTAATACAAATCATCTGGTCATCATATTTTAAAAATAATATTCAAGTTTTTTGGTGAGCATTTGTTTTTTTTTGTATGATAATTTCTATGTGTACATTAAAACGTCATGTGTTTTAGTGTTTCTTCCCCTTACCGGAAAAAAATGATACAATTATGTCACTTGCGATCGCCATACACTTATCTTGTTTCGTATCTGCCAATTATAATGGAAAGGTTAGAAAGGTCAACTCTGTGTTTAAAAATAGTTTTATTCTAAATTTCATGCTATAAATAAGTAATACTTGTGAAAATCAAATTAAATTAACATTAAATTTGCTAATTTATTTTAAAAATAATGTATTACAAATATATATTTCATTTTTGCAAGATTTTTAAAACGAAAAAGTAACTTTTGCTTACGAATTTGTCGATCGCTCAAAAATGGCCGAGAAATCAAACAATTAAAAAGAAATCTCAAAATATTATATTCTAATCAATACAATTTCTGTTTGAAATACACCAGATTATTTTGCTTGCTGGAAATAGTTAATTTAATCATTTGCCTTTCAATTAAAACTAAAATAAAGTTTCAACAAAATTTTTATTTATTTTAAAAAATTCAATTTATTTATCGAAAATGAGTGGAGGTAACTATATAATGTCTATGACAGGTAGTTTCATAGTTTTTCCAAAGGTTTTTGCACGTAAGTGCATATAACAACTCGACTGAAATTGAAACTCGTCTCTCCGATTTACAATTCCGATCCGTTATACATTACACTAACCGCATATCTAAGCTTACAACACCTAGTTTTCCCAATCGGTCACTCGTCTAGCTACGGACCAGACTCGACGTTGCTTAACATCAGTGATCGTACGAGAACCGGTGTTTCAAAGTAATATATCCGTAAGCCTACAGAGTGTAGAGTATATTTGAGCAGCAAGTTTTATTGATGCCTTTTGATTAAAAAATAAAATATAATTCCCTGTTGATGATATATTCGATGTTTCTAATATTTTTTATCACTTCTTGATTTCTGGTTCATATTTGTAAAAGATATTTCTTATTTGTAAGCACTTTCCGCTACATAAATGTAAAAAATGGAAGATACAAACTCCCGCGTGAATAAACAAAAAGCCATGTTACAAATATTAACCTGACAACATAATAAAACAAGTTTTATTTGAAAATGGCTAGCGTTAGCCGAAAGTACTTAGACATGAGAAAATATATTTACAAATACGAAAAGAAGATCGTAATAAAACATTTGTATCATTAAAAAAAATCAACAGAACTTTTGTTGTGCTTTTAATCAAATAGATTTAAATGAATTAAATGTACGGGGTGATTCAACAACAGCGTCCAATTTCTATTTTTACGGCTATCAGTTGATTGTATGTTTGCCATTCATATTGCAATGGACAAAAAGATAGAAATCAAGGAAAGACATGTTTTCTAAACATTTATTCGGTGAAAAATTATTAATGATCTTCACTAAACTGTTTTACTCACAATGTTCAAAATTCCCCACTTTGTGACTCATGCGCAGTTACAACCAAGCTGAGCGTGGAACACATTCTTGAAGAATTCGATATTATTTTCCCAAAACTTTGCAGTGTTTTGAACTTTCAGTTTTTGAATGGAATGATACTTACCGTGATAGTACGACAACGAGAACAGTGATCAAAATAAAAGGTTCGATTCAAAATTCTGGTCACCCGAAGAAGGCTGGTTCGTATAACGGCGGAAACGTCGTGAATATGACACAAAAATGAGGACATCAGTCCGAACAATATAAATAGTCATTAATTTTTATTATTATTTTTAGCTTATCAACCCTTTGTGGGTTATTTAAATTCGAAACATATTTTGGATTGTAAGAATAAGTTGTTTTTTTTTTTGCGAGTAAATATTTAACCACTTTTTGAGAATAAAATTATTTTTCCAAGTACAAGTCCTACTAGTTAACCCACAACTGGGGTAGAAGAGATGGCTTAATACCAATTCGCGTGTAAGCGAATGTAACAAACCCGATTGGATAGCAGTTATCTCGGTCTTCCGTTTCTGAATGCTACAAGGATTTTCCCGATAAAAAATATCTTTTAATGAGACGCTAAACTGAAAGAAATATGGTGACGTGAAGTTGGGAAGCGTATCAATCCGGGAACTGTTTTCATCAATCCATTGACTAAAGAATTAACAAAAAAAATTAATAATTTGCAAGTAAATAATGGCAGCATCTTTTTGCAAAATATGGACGGAATATTTGATTCACCCAGTATCACCTCCTGTCTATAAAAGTTCACATTTGATAATCTTCTGTACTATAAAAATCCAGACAGGCCGACGAGAACGGATACACGTATTAAAAAATCTATACAATTACGACAAAAGGTCATAAATTTTGTTGCATGCATCACATATTTAAACTTATTAAGATTCTGATAAAGAGAGATCATAGAAGAATTAGACCGGAAATAGGCCATGAACCTAGCGGCTTTGTTCAAACACTGTAACAAGGAAAGCTATCTTTATGATCAGAATGCTGTCAGAGCAAGCAGTACAAATAAAGAATGACCTATAACTATATTTCTTAGATTACACAAATACATTTGATGACATACGACGAAAAGACCGACTTGAAAAACGTGATTTACACGGGAAAGGTATTCATGTGATCCCTTACTGGAAATAAACAATCAGAACGTGAATAGAGAAGGAGTTCAGTGAATACGTAAATATAGAAAAAAGGGTAAGACAAGAATGATTTTCGTCATTAGATTGACTGATTCGTTTTTTACCGTTTATCAACCTTTTGAAAGTTATTTAAAGCCAGAATTTATTTCTAGATTGTAAGATTTTCATATTTTATTTTTGGATATAATAATGGTTTAGTGATGACATATGACGAAAAGACCGACTTGAAAAACTTGATTTATACGGGAGAGGTATTCATGTGATCCCTTACTGGAAATAAACAATCAGAACGTAAATAGAGAAGGAGTTCAGTGAATACGTAAATATAGAAAAAAGGGTAAGACAAGAATGATTTTCTTCATTAGATTGACTGATTCGTTTTTTACGGTTTATCAACCTTTTGAAAGTTATTTAAAGCCAGAATTTATTTCTAGATTGTAAGATTTTCATTTTCTATTTTTGGATATAATAATGGTTTAGTGATACAAGTCTTACTAATTAACCCAGAGCTGAAGAGCGATAATGTAGACTTATACCTTTACCGAAGGTATTTGCGCTAAAACAAATATAACAAACCCGATTGAAATTGAAACTCGACTCTCCGATTAATAATTCCGAGCCATTATTCATTGCATAAATCTCATATCCAAGCTTATACAATCTAGTATTCCTAAACGGTTACCCATCTAAGTACTGACTAGGCTCGACGTTGCTTAACCTCTGTACGTGATTTCATTTGCTGTACAAAAAGTTTATCCTGTCACTGAAGGTGACTCTTATTCTTGAACAGCAATGTTTGAATTTCAAAGTTATGTTGTCATACCCTGCTATGGCAACAGAAAACAACTTTGGGTGAAATTAATAATAAAGTGGCTCTGAAAAATAATGCAGCGGAAAAAGGTGTCATATTAATAATGCAGCGGGCTAAAGATTAACGGAACCTTTTTTTTGCGTGATGTGGCAATAAGCACCTATTTTTTTCTATCTATATAGCGAGACGCTCCGAAGGGGATTAGAAGACTGATCAAGATTTATCATCAGAGACCAGTCTTAACAGCATAAGATATGCAAATTACATTACCTTGATGTCAGGCTCAGAAAGAACCATGAAAGAACTTTTGGACAAAGTGGTATTGAAAAGCAAGAAGAAAGGACTAACTATTATCTGTAAGAAAACAGAATTTCTGAAGCTAGCAAGAGAGAGAGAGCTCAAGTTGTCAGCTGCATATTGAGCGTGTCGAAATGAAGCATTTACAGAATTTTACCTATCTGATTAATGAAAAATAATAACATAGAAATTCAAAAGCACATAGGAATAAGCGAAAGATGCCTTTCATAAAGTAGGTAAAGTATTAAAACATATTGAATTATCGTTAGAAACAAAAAAGAGTACTGGATTGTTATGTGATATCCAATATTTTGAATACTGAAAGGATCGCCTACATATAAAAAAGAGATTTGAAGCGGCAGAAATATCATTCGACTGAATGATGGGAATACATAAAACATGAGTAACGAGAAAAAGTTAAGGAAGATGAGAACTACAAAAAAACTGATAACATACAACCAGGAAGAAACAGCTGAAAGTTCCGGAATACATGCTAAGGAAAAAAGGCGCTGATCATCTAACACTCACAAGGATATAGAGAATGCAAAAGAAACTGAGAAAAACAGTGTGTAACCTACTTAACGAGTTTGTCTGAATTGATAGCAGAACAGGGGAAAGAGGGATTATAAAAAGAAAAAAGGACTGGAAGGTGTGGAGAGCCATTTCCGCTGCGTCTTGATTGGACTTGGCATATAAATGAAGATGATTCTGACATTGAGTTAGTTACCCGTGTCTCAGAGACATCAAATTCTAGTGTCGTGTCAACTCTTCATTTTACTTTATACTGAGACTGCAATGAGTAATGATCTGTGGGAAGGACTGTTCAAGCTATGTCAGTCGCGATAGATAAGAGATTGAATAGTAAAGTGCCGAGTGATCACTCTTCAAATACTTGTTCAGATAAGCTATAAAACTTCTTTTATAAACCAGAAATATGATCGATCTTGTTAAATTGTTGAACCCTGGGTAAAGTCAAATCATTTTTATTGCACGGAAACCGCTGATTTTATTATCAGCGAACAGGGCTTGGAAGGTGTAGAAATTGCAAAGGCGTAACTTATTGATAGGAGTCATTTTAAGAAGTCGTTCATTGACTCTTATTGGTTTATATTCTTTTCTACGTTTTTATAGACATCTAACTAATTTCTTGACTAAAAAACGTCTTAATCGTTGTCGAATTAAAGCTATAAATTTAGTACAGGATATTTAATTAGATATTTTACTAATTTCTTGACTAAAAGATTAATTATAGTTTGGAGATTTTACTTGTTTCAGTTCTTGTCAAAGAAAGGTTTCAATCTTTGTCGAATTAAAGCTAGGAATTTAATGTACAGATTAATCAATTTTCTTCTTTACCTCTTAGGCCAAATCTGTTAATGACGTTTTACACACCTTAAAGGCATAATTGATAAGACTGACCACGAAACCTTTTATTTGATTACAAGTATGAAATGTACTAATCAGTTGTGTAACTGTAAGGAGAGATTCAAACCTTCCTTTCTTTGTGGGACTGGCTTTGACTAATCTGACAAAATAACTGGAAGCAAATTTCGGAACCTGTTTTCTTATATAATTTAAGTATATGAATACTGTGTGTTGTAGTGCAGTGAATATCGGCTCAGAATGAGAAATCGAAGAGCCGAGTTCGGGTTCCAGTTAAATTCGTTGCATTCATTTACATATAAATGCTCTTGGGAAAGGTATTAATCTGTCTCTTCTCCCTCCAGCTATGAGTTAAATAGCAGGACATATTGGGTTCTGTAGCCTTGTTTGGCAACCAGTCTACCGCAGAAAGTAATGACAACTTATTGCTGGAAAATCTTCTGCCTAGTCAGTCTCTTTCAAGACATGATCCCCCAAGCTTGTATCAAGTATGGCTCTTAACTGACTGAGATGAACATTACATTAGTTCTATATGCAAGTATCAAGATTGACCTTACGTTCATCTTCAAAATGTGCTGACGCTCACCAAGGCCGATTAGACAATGAAGTAGTAAGGCAAAAGAATTTTCACGGCGTTATATTAGGAAAATATTTACAAGTGTTACTCAAATGTTTTCTATCGGTGTTTTAAACTTCTTTTAGTTCAAATATCAAGATAATATCTTACAGTCCTCTGAAAATTTATCATATATCTGTCTATGCAGAACATCGCTAAGGAGCCCTGAAAGATGGTCAGGTACACCCCAAGAGTAATTTAAAAATTATTTTTATATTTAAAATATATTTATTGAAAAAAAACAATAGAGACATTAAACACATGTCTAAATCAAGTCTTTGTCATTTAATATTTCAATCTGTTTGCTAAATTCCTTAATCTTTAAGAGGAAGTGGATAATCCTTTGCCTTTTGCCTTCCTCAAGGGATTTAAATCAGGCGTATCAGTCATACTAAAAAATAATAGTTTCTTTGTTAATTTTCTTTTTTGAATGCTGAACCGGTCCGATGCCATCAACGAAAAACTATAATATATAAAAATAGTTAATAAAGTCTATCAGAGACAAAAATCATAGTGGGAAGTGGAGAGAACACTATAATAATTGAAAAAGTAAATGGAAATGGGATATTAGATTGCAATATGATAGCGATAAAGAAATGTATAGTGAACCTGAAAATAATGAAGGCGAAAGTCTTATGTCAAGGCAAGACAAACTCGATAGTGAAATCGAGGGGAATATAAACTCTGAAAATGAACAAGAACAATCGTTAGAGGAACACTAGCAACACACTGCGTCTCCTTGGCCTCTTTTTTAACCGAATTGGCACGACTACATCGAATCTATAGATACATTTACTCTTAGGAAAACTGGATCTCGGTGTCAGGTCAGAAAGTTTTACATGTCAAAATCCATCTTGCACATTTATAAATCTACCATTCGTCAGTACATTTCTGATTGATTGCCATATCGAAAAAATCCAAAGAAGGATCAACAATGTAATCGGTCCTGCCTTGGCATCTCAAATTTAGTCACTTTATCACCGACCTGGCTTCCATCTGTCTCTTCTACAAATATTTTCATAGTAACTTCTCTTAAGAAACATCTTTTTCCCTATACCCCGACAATGCTATTAGATTGGGATCTATGTCCCACCATTTTACCATTGAAATAGTTAATTGTAACCCTTACGTCTACTAGATCAGTTTCTTTTCTCGCACTTCCCGACCCTGGAGCTCTCTTTCGATTACTTGCTACAATCGCCAACAATTTAAATGCAACGTCACTTCCCATCTTCCATCTTCTTGAATCCCGTTCATCTTTTATCTTTTCTTCAATACCCTCTGTATTCAGTCTTTTCTCTCACTTTAACCCCCCCCCCCCCCCGTGCACCAGTAGCGACTCTGCTTTGTTTGGAGTGAAATGATTAAAAAAATATATATAAAAAAATAAAAAAGGTCAAGATCTCCCTTATTTAGAAGTGGGAGGAAAATAGTGAGGAGACAAGAGCTCCCTGAAGAAGTACCAAGGAAAACAAGAAAATAAAACCTTTTCGGTACAGGAGGATAAAAAATCAGAAAACCTATAAATAACTACAGTTATTACCTACGAGGCACTTGAGTGCATACTACTCTCAGCGAGTAGGTAAAACTACACAACAAAACAAAAACTTTTTTATTTTAAAATTTCATGACTACTTCTTTCTTATTACAATTTAAAGATCACCTCAGAATTTTAGCTAATCTACATACAAATGCGCCCTGAAGTAAAAATTGTTGAGAAACGCTGATAAAGCGGTTCGTGAAGCCATGTATAGAAAGAAAGGGTTGAACTTGAAGCTATATTCTTAACTGCTTAAAAAATTTGATTGTCAGATTTTGACGAGTCTTGTCTAATCTCAATCTTAAAAGAACCGAAACCAGCTACTTGAGATAGGAATGAGATAAATACGGAATTATCGTCATTGAATAACTTGTTTAGATAATGAAAGAATGGGGAGCTCTTCTATACGATTGATCTTGTTAACCTAAACATTTTTTTTTCTGGGAAATACTGAGATTTTGATGTTTTCAATCTCTAGTGCTTGTTGAGCTTGTGACATGAGATATTTTACTTCTATTAAAATGGTTAACTGGAAATGTCTAAAAAACGATGCGTCCATGTTGGTTGCATGGCTGACAGCATTCTACGTGCAGAATGGTGATCTAACGCAGTTAACCTCTTCGGATATTTATCATTTACAGGGTCAGTTTATTCTGTCATTATTAGTTCTGAGAAGAAATGGTGGAATTTCATTTATCTTCAACGAATCTACAATTTCCATAATACGATCCTCTCTACTATAATAAAAATCGTTGTGTATTTATTGTATATATATATATATATATATATATATATATATACCTCCTAGAGAGATCAACAACTGCGAGGTACAGTCGAATCAGTTCATTTTCTTTACTATCAGTTATTAAACTATACTACCAGTTATGAAAGCTCTTACCGCCTGTTTGCCTTATTATTTTAGTTTTTGCAATAAATATTTCGTCGAGTAGTGAAAAAAAAATTCTCTACTATAATAAAAACCATTATATATATATATATATATATATATTCTTTGATATAACAATTCCGTCCGATCTCATTTAAATATACATGGAGATCTACTCGGACCTATGTGTGATATGATTGTTGACAATACATAGATATTAGCCTCAACCACATGCAAAAGAAGATTAAAAAATAATAAAGGCATTACTAATAAAAGCCAATCCTACACTTACTAATGTCAATTATGAACACAGTAATAATATTCTTACCGTGTTCGGAATATATATATATATATATATATATATATATATATATATATATATATAAAAGGCAATCTGTGAGTCTGTGTGGGACTGTTCCCTATGCACGCCTACATTTTTTTAAGCTACGCCATTCAAACTTTATATGAACACATATCCACAGGAAAGCCAGATCAACACATACTTTTTGAGTTTAAGTTCAGCAATTTCCTCTTTTGCACTTTTTGGCAAATGGAACCGATTGTTTACATTTGCTCCGTAAAACATCTAAGATCTAAGATGGTTGCTAAACTACGTCACAGAAATCAAATCACAAGTGTCAAACATGACTAAAATATTTTTTATTAAAAAAAAACGTAAATGATCGTTTATATTTTATTTTTATTCCGACTTTTTAAAAATTCATTTGGTCACAAAAAAAATGTGAATATTTTCCCCGTAATTTTGAAACAAAACTATATTTAAAAAAAAGTGTTTTTTCAAACAAAAAACAAAATATGTAAAAAAAGTGCTAATGGTTAATTTAATTTTTTAAGCTTTTTATTTCAGATTTAATATCTCATACTTCAGAGAAAAAAAAATAAAGGGTTTTTTTTCTCTCATTGACCATCTTCTACTACTAAAATGTTTGAGTTGCATGGGCAACGCCGGGCTATGATGCTAGTATAACATATACATGACTCTATGCACATAAACTTTACACATATTTATTTACATGTAAAACCAAATTAATTTGTGATAATGCTAAAAGTATAACCGAAAGCGCTCGGAGATACAGAAGCTTTGAACCATTTTTTATATTATTTGTCCTGACAGAAAAAAAATTGTAAGAACAATGAAAAGTTATATAAAAAAACTTAATGATAATATCTTGTCTGCCATTTTCGATGAAACCTGCATAAAAGAGAGATTCTTGCTCAAATACCCAATATATATATATATATAAGTCCCTCTTAGGGATTTTTATATTATTTTTTCTCATATTTTAGTGTAAGATACTCAATAGGTAGGTACGTCAATATATTTGTTGTCGTCATTTTAGACGGCGTATCGATATAAATATTTTGTCTTCCTTTTTGACGGCACGGGCACACACGTTATTATTGAGAGACTATTGAAGTTTTCTTTAAAATTTTCTGAAAGGAATCATTTCCGTTCATAAACATGCCGAAATAAAAACATGGAACTAAAAGTACAATCTTATATCGGTTTTCTACAAATATATTTTAAAATATTACTTGAACACTTTGAGATATCTTGCCTAATGACAGACACCAGCAAACATGCCTTAAATATGTTACTGAACATCTTAATTTGTGCATATTTATTTAATCAATTTACTCCAATCAAGGCGACAAAGCTCAAGTGGCTACTTGGAGTGAAAAAGAATTAAAAAATCGGAAACCCAGTCCTTAACAGGAAATAATGGATAAATCCCTACTCCTGCTCAAAAAACCGAAGAGCCAAAGAGGTAAAAAATTAGAAAGATTAAATTGTGATTGATAAGTATGGTCTCAGGAACATTAGGGTGGTCCATTAAGACGAATCGATGTTAGCAGTAAATTAAACATCGTTATTGGTGAAATTTTATTGATTTCACCATTGGTTCATGTTATTTGAGTCATGGCAATTATGCGCAAAAAATAATATCTCCCAAATATTCACCAAGGCTTTAGTGGTACACTTCAACACGATGGTCAAAATTTTTGATGACGTCTCCGTTAAAAACAATATGAATAAAAAAGGCCCTAAACTTAATAAAAACGAACATTTTCCATCGAAATATTTATGTTATTAAGAGCAAAGATCACAGTATTTTTTGATTGTTTTAAAAAGATTTTCGTCCCTTTTAACACGTTCGAAATTTTAAAAAAACTTGTTTAGATTTTAGTTAGCGGGTAATGAAATCATTACGAGAGTAAACAATAGAAAACGAAATATTACATAACTCAGTTTTTTTCCGGTGATAAACACATAAATTTGAACATTTTTGCAAAAATCAAATAATTATTAGATTTTAATGAAACTTTTAGAACGTATTCACTGATAAATGAAATTATTATTGAAATCATTATTTTTTAAAAATATTGGTAAGAATATATATTTTTTAACACTGTTACCCTCCCACTCCACGTAAAGTTATGAAATTTCAAGAAATTAAATTTTGTCGGCAAAATTGGTTTTAATAGTTAAACGCAGGACTCATTGGGAATATTAATCATTTGTTATCCTTTTTAAACATTTTCCGAAAATCTGCTCACAATAGTAAAATAAAGAATGCAATATAACTATGAGATTATTTAATTTGATAAGCTTTTAATTGCTTGAATAAATAAATAATTTAAGGAAATTATAGTCTAAAGAAAATTTCTTTCCATTAATAGTAAAACGTTAAAAAATTACTTTTATTTTTTTAGTCATAATAATTTATAAAGTTTCAAAAATATTTAAAGAATACTTCAAAGATTTGTTGTGGTTAGTTTAATAACTTATTAACTGAAGATTACATTTACTAATCGAAAATTAAAAAGTTTAATACAAATCGTTGTACCTTCGTATTTTTAAAATAATTTTTAATTTCTTTTTGTGTATTTGAAGTTTTCTTTGTATGATAATTTCTTTTAGCACATTCAAAGGTCATGTGTTTCAGGGTTTCTTCTCCTTTCAGGAAGAAATGTACAATTATGTCACTTGTGATCGCCATATGCTTATTTTATCTGTCAACACATTTGAGTTACGGTAGAAAGGTTTAAAAAAGTTCAATTCTGTGTTTAAGAAATAGTTTTATTCTAAATTTTATGCTATAGATAAGTAATACTTATGTAAATCAGATTAATTTAACATTAAATGTGCTAATTTTCCAAAAATAACGTTTCACTGATGTATATATTTTATTTTTGCAAGATGTCTAAACCGAGAATTAATTTTTGTTTATAAATGTTTCGGTCGCTCAAAAATGGCCGAAAAATTGAAAAATAAAACAAATCTCAAAATTTTAGATTCCAATCAATATAATTTCTGTTTGAAAACACCAGAGTATTTTGCTTACTAGAAATAGTAAATTTAATCATTTAACTTTCAATTAAATGCTTAAATAAAAGTTTCAAGAAAACTTTTAAAAATTCAATTTAAAAGTTAGTTATCGAAAATGAGTGGAGGTACCTACTGTATAGTTGCACCTCGATCTCACCAATATGTCTTATTATCTCATCCTTCAACTGTCGAATTGTTGCCGGGTTGTTGGCATAGACCTTACTTTTGAGCTAACTCCAAAGGAAGAAATCTAAATACGTCAAGTCGCACGATCGTGGTGGCCAATTGATATCACTGCTTCGAGAGATGATGCGACCTGCGTACTTTTCATTAAAAAAAAAGCCATTGTTGTATTGGCTGTGTGGCATGTGGCGCAGTCCTGTTGGAACCACAAATCTTCGACAATTTAATTCAGGCCATAATTTCTATGACTCTAATAACAGGATTCAATAGTGAAATTAATAAAATTGCACCAATAACGCTGCTTTATTTACTGCTAATTTTGATCCGTCTGAATGGAACACCTTATATAAAAAGAAGGTTTAAATGTAATAGATTAATGAAACTGAAATCAAAATAGATTTTTTCTTTTAATCTTTTTCCGATAAAATAAAATATGAGATTAAAATATATGAAAAAATATAAAGACTCCAAATGAAAAAAAAAAAGGCAATTCTTTTCTTTAAAACCCTTATCTCTTTTTTTCTCACTCTCTCCTCTTCCTATATTTCTCTGTCAACGAACGAGAAGGCAACCCTCAAGTAAAAAAGAGGAAGAAAAAAGACTGAATCTGGTCGCGAAACGCCGGAGGTTTGCGAGACCAGAGTCTACTTATTTATGACTATAATCTACCAAAAGAAAAATAACTCCACGCATAATATCCGCTATAGTGTTCTGGGGAGGTTCGAGAAATGTTGCAAGGTCGAAGGAGGACATTCCGAGCAATTACGAAATTAAACAGTGTTAAACAAATGTAACTTTAATTTAAAAAAATATACAAATGTAATAAAAGGTAAAAAACAAATAATAATCTGTAACGTGATTATCTACTTTTGGCCCATCTTGTATATTGGAACCTATAATCTGAAAATTAACCAGACGAAGACTGGTTAATAAGAAGATCGAATCATGTTGATGCCAAGAAAAATTAAAGGCTTGAAAAATAAACTTCCATGTAAAGATGTCTTATTTTTTAAATTGAGGAATTCAGGTGCCAAGTACAAAAGCGATTCTCTAAGTGTTAAAAGAAACAAAAGCTATTTTGTAGGTGGTTTGATCATTTCATACCCATGCGCTGAATTCAGTCCATCATTTATATAATGAACTTAAAGTCGAAAGAAATAAAGTAACTGGAAAAACATCAGGCATATTTAATTAGAAAGTCAGTTAAGTGCCATACGTGATACACGCTTGGGCGATCATGTCTCGGAAGAAACATGACTGACTGGGTAGAAGATTATCCCGCAGTAGGTTGCCATTACTTTCTGCGGTAGACTGGTTGCCAGCCAAGGCTATAGAACCCAATCTGCCCTGTTATTTAGCCCATAACAGGAGGGAAGAGACGGATTAATTCCTTTCCCAAGGGTATTTGTGCGTAAGTGAATGCCATGAATTCAACTGGAAATCGAACCCGGCATCCCGATTTCTCGTTCCGAGCCGATATCCACTTCGCCACAACGCACATCCAATTAGCAAGTAGAATAATTAAAATCTTTTGGTAAGCATTAAAAATATTTAAAAATATTTTCAGTCCAATTTCTTTTCCCGATCACTCATATTTGTGTATATATGAAATTTTATCAAATGGAAATTCGATACTATTTGGCTGCAAGAAAGCGAAATTCTATCAAAAGAAATTTCACACAATAGATTTTGACAGCGAAACTGTCGACTGCTGTAATTTTCTGATTACGGATGACAATTGATATTGCCAGAAACAAAGAAACCTACTTGAAGAAGCAGTTAAAATTGGAAATTCTAATGTTCAATCTGCTCGGAATCTTCTGCTCGGCTTTCGATTCCTGGGAGCTTTTGGGTATGCAATCAATTGTCAACGATAAAGAGCATGAACGGTGATTTTTTAATATAAAATTTCCCGTGTCCTGTCTGAAGAGAACATAGTAGTGCTTTTCTGCAACCATATTTTCAGTTAGGTTAAACGTTGCACAAGTAACTGAAGCTGGATTTTAGCCAAGAGGTTTTCTCAGTGAAATCTTATTTTACTTCATGTGAGAAGATAAATAACTTAACTCAGCGGCTACTAAATTGTTGAAAAGTTTACAAGTCTGTCCTATAAATAATGTAACAATCTGCTTGCACATTTTCTGTATAATCATGTGAGAATTGTCTATTTTGCCAAATGATACAGACTTTGCAAGATCCATGGCACCAGAAATTAAAACGCCGTTCGTTTTGCTCACTTATGTCGAAGAATAGACTTAAATATTTGTACGTTATTACTGTATATCAGTCAGTTAATACACGCTTAGGCAATCATGTTTGAAAGAGATATAACTGACTGGGCAGAAGATTTTACTGCAATAGATTGCCATTACATTTTGCAGTGAACTGGTTGCCAACCAAGGCTATAAAACCCAGTCTACCCTGATATTTAACCCATAGCTGGAAAGAGAAGCGACAGATTAATACCTTTCCTCAAGGGTATTTCCACGTAAGGGAATGCAACGAATTCAACTGGAACTCGAACTTGGTTCTCTGATTTCTCGCTCTGAGCCGATAACTACTGCACCACAACGCACCACGCATTACTGTATACTCGAGTATAATGCTAGTTTTTATTATCATTTTCTTCAACGCACAAACATTGGGATCGCGTTATACACAGGTAACTTTTGAAGAGGTAAAAAATCATGCATTTTTGTGAACTTGTAGCGAGTCCTGAGAAAATAAAATAAAATTAGGTACTTCCACTATATCGCGAAAAAGCTGCATAGTTACTTTTAAAGTAAATTTTCAAAAATGAAAAAGGTTTTCTTGAAACTTTTATTTTAGTTTTAATTAAAACCTAAATGATTAAGTTTTCACTTTCGGAACTACCCATTACCGACCCGAAATGGACTTTCTCCAGACTTTTACTAATCTCTGTCTTACAAACCTGAATAGTGCTACAAAGGACTTTTGGGAACCTGAATAGTGCTACAAAGGATTCACTTTAATGTAAAACTAATAAATCAATATATATTATTTATTTTATACCTTTGAATCTGTTCGTTCGTATTCAATAGTTTCCGATAAAATAATTATTCATAATATCTGGCACTGTAACATCACAGTTAATACACAGGTAATCTTTTCGAGCTAAAATTAATTCCAAATATTTCAGGGGTTGGACTATAGATGAAATCAGCTTATACACTAGTATTTATGGTAAGTCTTTTTCTGAATACGCTTCTTATTTATCTTTGTAAATTCTTAGTAAATTTCAAAGATAGTATTCTTTACAGAAAGGAGCTATTTAAGGTTTGCTTGAAATTGTTTTTAATGCCATGCCATGTTCTAGGCGTAGACGATCATGGCTCAGGGTTCCTTGCTTTATTATCTAGTACCATGACTTGGGAAAGATAGTGGAGTGGTCTTCCACTGCCTTCTCCACGATTTGAAATTCAAAGTTTTCCTTCTCTTAGACTGGTTACCATTCAATGTCCAGTCTGTTCCACTACTTTGCTCATAGCTGGGGGATAAAAGAAATTAACCTTCTTCCCATTTAAATATTCTCATAAGGAATGAATATAGTTACTAGTTCTTTAGTATTTTTCAAATAATATAGTTTTTTCTTTTAATATCCACAGCATATTATGCGGCACTGATATTTTTATGGCTGTAAAAGATACTATCTTTCAGTTTCTGTGGAAGCACTTGGCTTTTTTAAGCTGTGTCAACTGAGCAGTGAGAAGTCAAAAGGACTAATAAAAATAGAGAACATATTAAAACGAATTAACCAGATTTTATTTGTGTGAGAAGACACCAGTAAAGAAATGTAGAACTACTTGTGAAAATATGAATTGATATACCGTTTGTGCAAGCAAATGCTTTTTTTATATTTGAAATTTTTCATAGAGCCTGTAAAGTAAAGAAGATTACAGAGAACATCCTTGTGAATAAATGCTTCTAAGTTCTGTGTGTAAAATATTAATGTAAATGCTCTTAATATTTTTATTACGTAAATATGAGCGGCGTTGATTCTTTGTGAGAATTTTTAAGGTGAAGTTTGGCTTTTAAGTGTAACTGTGGAATTCAAAACTGAGTTTTTCTTGTTTGTGAGACTATATGCGCATTGCATACTGAGTGGCAAAAACTGTTCAAACTAAAACAGATTGTGGTTGCTAGTTACAATTTTTCTTCATTTATGTGCCGTGTCCCTTCAGGACGTAGATCACGTCCCTCCACATCCCTCTAACCCTTGTAACTCTTAATACCTTTTCTCTTGGTATTCCTCCCAAACCCTGCTCTGCTATCCACTTCCTTAAGTCCATCAAGTATCTCACGTGTTGGTTCCTCTGCTTCTCTTCCCCTCTGTCCTTCCTTTGAGTATCAGATTCTCCTAGCTCTCCTTTCTCATTATATATCATAGAAACTTCATTTGTGTTTTCCCGATGTTAAGTATAAGTTTCCTTTTCGTTTCTATCCCCTCCAAAACCTTGTCGTTACTCACATGTACGGTCCATAGTATCCTCAGCACCCTCTGTGGAACCACATTTAGGTTGCTTCAAGTCTTTCCTTTATCTTTGATGAGATTGTCCAGCAAAAGGAGGACAGATATCACATAACGGTCCAGTACTCTTTTCTTTATTTCCAATGAAATTTTCTTGTCTCTCAGTAGACTGTTTAACTTTTGAAAAGTGTCCTTGGCTATCCCAATACGTCTTCGGATCAGGGTAGTTAGAAATACAGAAATCAATTACTAGGATTGCCATGAAGTCGCTTATTGCGAGATGAAAAATCTGGTTTGAAGCATATAAGAAATCTGTCTTGGGCACCGGGATGTGGTGAAATGGTTAGCAAGTTTGTTCCGCTTAAATCATTATAATTGGGTAATAAGTTCGACCCTCACTGAGGGCCCCATACTTTCGGTCTTGTACCACATCTAAGCTTCGAAAATTATTATAGAAAATCTGTGTTGACGTACATTTTTCTATTTGACTGACAAGCCGTGTGCGTATTGCTTTTCTGTTAAAAAACAATAAAGATATTTCTAGGCGCATACGGTCTGGGGGTGATTCGGCTGTTATGATGAACATTCTGCTGATTGACTGGGGGAAAGACAGGTTTTGGAGATTTTATACCTTGAAATCAGTTCCAAGAGACTGTCAAGAAACCATTTTCAAGTGTTGACTACCAAAAGATAAGAATAAACAAACATAATAATAATAATAATAATAATAATGATAAAAACATTTGATTTGAAATAAGTCAGTCAGTTAAGTGCCATATGTGATACCCGCTTGGGCGATCATGACTCGAAAGAAACATGACTGACTGGGCAGAAAATTTTCCCACAGTAGGTTGCCGTTATTTTCTACTGTAGATTCATTGCCAATCAAGCTTACAGAACACAATATGCTCTGCTATTTAACCCCTAGCTGTAGGGAGTGAGACGGATTAATATTTTTCCCAAGAGTATTGGCGTCGAAGTGAATGCTAGGAATTCAACTGGAATTTGAACTTGGCTTTCTGATTTCTTGTTCCAAGCCGATATCCAGTGAAGCACGACACACATCCTTGCAACACAATGCACATACTGTGGTCAATACACAAATTATTCACACAAATTCTGTGTGTGTTTTATTTTTACCGAATAGAGAGTTGGACATTGCCAATGGAAGTACGCAATGCTTCCTCTTAGAAGTTACAGCAGCATCTTTTTGCGAGACTTTGAAATGATCTTTTTCTGATACACGCGTGATCTACCATTGAACTAGACAAATTTCATCAGTACTTCTACTTTTTGTGGGAGAAGAGTTCATTTCCCAATGAACATTCAGTCTTATTGTCCCATAATATTTTTTGAGTCTTATTTTAACTCATTTCCATGGAGGACGGTATTCCCAACCGCTCCCTTCACACTTGATCAGTCATAGTTGATTTGGTGCTACTGCAAACATGCACACACGGCCTCCACATAATCTTTTCCCGGCTTCTGTTTTCCGATACTCGTTTGCGTCAGTTTACAGAAAAGAAAAAACCTGGAATGGTGTGGTGCAATTTAACAAGGGAACAAAAGGTGTAATAACGCCACAGCAAGAAAAGAAAACACGAGCACTGTTTTCAATATATTGGGTTATTTTTCTCGGATTCATCATGTCCTCAACCGGAATTCTTAAATACGACCCATCATTAAAGATGCAGAACAATTGTCGGTTTCCTTTACCGCTCCTGTAAGTATCCAACTCCTCACGCTATCCTCTACCTTTTCAAGGTTGAAACTGGATCACTGTTATCATATTTTGACAGGAGCATCCCAGTCCTCACTTTGTAGCCTCGATAAGTCCAAAAGCGTTTCCACGTCCTTGTGGGTGATAAGTTATTTACCATGCTCCAGCATATCTCCCACAGATGGGATGTGGCAAGTCCCTCACTGCTCCATCGCTTCTTCCATGAAAAGTGCTTGAACGAACTGCATTCCTTCGTTCTGCAAGTTCTAACCTTCAGTTAGGACCCACTATGCCACGCATATTGTAGCAAATCACCCTTATTTCCTCTGTATTCCATTCGTGAAAAAGTAAGTTCTGCTCTAACAGCTTCTTCTCGTGAACTACTGCTCTGGGAAACCGACTCTCAAGAGGTTGTTTCCCTGATCACTACAATTTTAACATTTCCAAGTCTAAGATTAACCATTATCTTTCCCTCCTATCTGCATAAACAGCCTCTTTGTAACCCTCTACTTCGAGTGGCTCCCGGTCTTGTACAGGGTGAGCCTCACGGTAAAAACAAAAAGCACAGTCTGAAGTAGGTAAGTGATGCTTGGACATCTTAACTACTATTTTTTTTATCGCGGCAAACTAACGATGTAGATCATTCGTACGACCAGCAAAAAGATCGATCTACCTCAGACTACATATTTTCTTACACTAAACGTCCCTTCCGATGTTATGTAGGGTATGACGATAATCTAGATGTGGCAGCAAGGCCTCTGATCAGGAGGTTTTGAAGATTATAGAACCATCTTTTAATTGCTGTTGTTCCCAGGTCCACACTGACTGGGGTGGTAGCAACTGTTAGGGGGTCTCTGATATGAACAAATAGTTAACTCCGAAACTGCCGTCAAAACGCTATGAAAGTATGAAAATAGATTTTTTAGTAATATTACCAGCAGTACATTTAAAAAAAAATTATTAACAGCAATACATCTGACTCGATAAAATCTCTTTTACAAATATATGTCAATGAAACCTAATCTACAAACTGATTTCTTACAAAGAATACATATTCTATTCATACAGATCTATCCTAAAATTATTGTCGACATTAAACTATTGAGGTTGATATCTCGTGCAACAAAATAAACCAAACCAAACCTTTTTCCCGTCACTCTGACAGGTACACATCTCCGACTGAATCCTTTTCTCATTTTTCCATCAAGACACTTGATTTCCTGGTTACTCTGTGACTGGCTATTCACTGACTGCTTGGCATTGACTTATTCTCTAACCATAAATGTCCACGACCAGAATTACAAATCTTTAGGATAAGTGGCTCTTGATTTCGAATTATTTATTACCTTCATTTCTTATTTCCGGACTTGTGAACAGCAGGTAGTTGCTTTGACGTTCTCATATATAGACATTACTGTTGATGATAAAACACCAGTCGCTTCAGGATTAAATAAAAACCTTTACTGCATACTTTGTCATACTTTCACAGACAATTTCCATTGTATCATATCGACCATGTGAGCAACTACGAGGTTTTAAAGAAAATTGAAACGAAAAGGAAAATTATATTTAACACCAGGAAGAGGCAATTGGAATTTCTGGGGAACGTAATGAAAAAGAAGAGCTTGGAAAATCTGATACTCATAGGACAGATTAAAGGGAAGAGGGACAAGGGAAAGCGGAGTGTAACATATTTGATGCGCTTAAGTAAATATATGTTAGAACAGGGTTTTGGAGAAATAAGTAAAATAGATTATTAACAGCTATGACAAGAACATATGGCCATGATAGTCTCCATCCTGAACGAACACGGCACATAAAATAAGCTACAATCCATGCATATAGAACATGATCTCTGGAATGGAAATGCTGATGAAATGTGCCTACTTCAGTCGAAAGCTACAAGCTCAACACTCGAGTTAGTAGAGAATTGTTTGATTAGTCTCCAGGCAGAGACATCAGAGACTAGGAATGTAACGTGCGTGTATCCTTAGATTAAGATTTGAGATTCAAAAACATCACGCACATTAAAAAAAAAGAATAAATAGCTGATAAAAAGTGACTAGTAAATGTTACAACACCTCGTAAAAAAATAGAAGAATAAATTATTTATTCATTTACCCTGCTCCCCCACTGGAATGAGTTGTCATACAAGGTCGGATTTTAAAGTGGAGATCCCGAGCGCGGATGCTCGGACCACTAATAAAAAATTACCCAGCCTCCGCTTACGCGGTAACTGGGTACAGAGCTTGTCTTAGCATATTTAAACTTGTCTTCACATGTCTAAACTGGTCTTTTTGGTCGTACAGACACCCCAGGTGATAGGCAAAAGTAAAATAAATAAAGATAATATCAATTGTTTTTACTTTTCATTGGCGTGATTTCTATACTTATTTAAATCTGTATTTGTCTATATTTTTGAGATCTGGTAGTATTTACACTATTTACATGATTCAGACTATTGTTCTAATCTTTGTTGCCATTTATACGACGCTTCGGTCGTTGTACGCTCCGGCTTTCTTCAGGTGCTAGTCATGAGTTATCTCCCTCTAACCGGACACTAAGTTACTTGTTCACCACTGCTGTAGCCTGGTATTGAACTCACAACTCTTTGGGTCAAGTCACAAGAACTAACCAACGTCTATATCCACTGGGCCATGTGTCCTTAAAAGAGGCTGCACGCAAAAAATGAGAATGATATACCTCAGTGATTGTAATAAAGGGTTCGGTTCAAAATTCCTAGCACCTGAAGAAGGCCGAAGCGTACAACGGCGAAACGTCATTCAAATGGCAACAAAAATGAGGACAATAATCCGAATAATGTAAATAGTGTTACTTGAATCTGATATAAAATGTATTTCACATATTTCATGATAGTATCTCCGATCACCTCGATATGATATCTAGTCTCTGTCGATTGCTTTGTTGAGTTCAGTCACTCTTAGAGTAAGTCCAGCTGCATATTACTACTGTATTTTCTCAGAAAACCGATAAATACGGCTTTTACTGTATCGGTATCTAACTGTACCTCCCCACAAAGACAGGATGTGGCACATGGCTGATTTTATATTCGGGCATTCAGTGTGTGTACACTCGGGGAAAAATATTAGTGGACCCCGCATACGGGTCGTCGGGCTCTTGTCTGCTTTTTCCAAGACAAGACTTTGCTCTTCAGCGAAGCCTCTCTTTGCCCGAAGGAAAACAATCCGACAAGGATAGACAACGTTTGATAACTTGTTATTTAACCAAGCCTTCCCACGTAGACAAGATGTGGCACATAGCTAATTTTTACGTGGGTCATTTCTGAGCGCGTACGCTCATTCAAAAATTCCCTACACGAGATCAGGTTTTTGACAGTGTCCGAAAAGGATAGACGGCGTCCAGTCATAACTCTCAGCCACTATTAATAGTTGAACCCTAGATACTTTAAAATTTATCTGCAATCTGATGCAGTAAATGACAATTTCACTACTGCCATGCTGACCCAGCTCACAAGACTTTGTGTAGAGTGCTGGATTTGAGCAAACCTGCATTTCTACAATTAATCTTCATTTGATGTGTGCAGAGAGAAAGCAATCGGTCGTAATTGTAAAAGCCGTTAAGTAATTTGGATTGGAGACGCGTTCGCATTTCTGAACTCAAATCAATTCTTTGACATCTGGTTGAGGCTAGAAATTGAGCTGCGTCATTAATTTAGTTCGTGTGCAGAGCAGTATTTAGTCATTAAAACTCCAACGCCAGGACTCTCTCTCGATTCTATATCAAGCAATCTTCCACGACCCCGAGTGTGCATGCGATCGTGAATGTGAGCGTTTGGATTTCTGTCTCAACCGCCTATTTTTATCGAGACTTTACTCTCTTGATGGTCTGAATTTCTTCATATCGCCTCGGAATCACTGAAGAAGTTTTGACCCCTCATCGGTCAGTCCTTCTCTGTCCTTCATCGTTCTGATCTGGACGAAAGAAACCTTTACTCTTCATTCTTGTGATAAGTTTCTTAACTTGCTTTTTTTTTCAAATAATTGACTTTTCGTGTTTTTTTTTTATGTGAAATATTTATCAATATATTGGTTTAATAGTTGAATATATGGATCGGAATCCGACAAGATGATAAAATAAAGAACAAATAGGAAACCTATCTAAATCTGATATATTTCACTTTTATTAAAGCTTCGTCAAAGATCGAGAAACAAATAAAAAATCAAATACATACAGTTTCCTGATATGTTATGATTTGGGGTTAGTTCTTATGGTTAGATACGTCTCACGTGTACTAAAACAATAGATAAATATTTTTAAGATATGTGAGGAATATTTTTGACGGTAAAGTGTGTAATAGTGTTTCTGTATTTGTTAAGAAATGCTTGTCTGTCTAGGTGTATGTTGAACGCTAACGTTAGTTCATATATATATATATATATATATATATATATATTTGTGTGTGAGAGAAATGTCTGTAGATTTCATTTCCGTGTATGTCGGTGAAATGTAGTGATGTAATATAGTTTGTATTTGATTGGATTTTTTTATATTTACGTGTGTGTGTGTGTGTGTGTGAGAGAGAGAGATAGAGAGAGAGAGAGAGAGTAATATCTGCTGTCGTCACGACTGTGTGGGTCAGTGATACGCAGTTAGATGTGATGAAAATATTTTGATTGGATTTTTCATAAAAGTATTTCTGATGTGTTTTTGAAGATGAATTCCCACGTTGTTTCGATGCAATACTCTGGTTTGACAACAAGACACATTGTAACACCGAAGAAGAATTGAAGGCAAATTTATGGCAGCAGCTTAAACAAGGAGACCATCTAGAAGAGTTTGAAGAGATTCAGAAGTCTTTTGGAGGTCGTGGTTGAAGCCAATAGTGATTTTATTGAATAATATTACTCTTTAACATTTCAAAATATTTTTTCTGTAATTTTGGTAAATACATCTGTTAAAATGATACGTCAGTGTTATTTTCATTTTTTGCGTAATTTAGACGACAATTTATCCATCTTACCCTATATATATATATATATATATATATATATATATATATATATATATATAAAGCATGCTTGGAATTCATAGACATGGGTTTTCCAGACCTCTCTCTTGTTCATCATGATCTGTTGCTCGTCAATATTGTTCTCTGGATCCTGTCGTAGTTGCTTGACAATTTTTTTTTCTAGTCGACCTCTACAAATTTTACTATGAGTTGGTCGCTACATCAATACATGAACAAGTTCTTCTTCATAGGCACCGGTAGTGTCTTCATCTGTGCTTCCATATACTTTCTTGGATGGGACTGATTTTGTCATTTGACAGATCTTGACTTTATATTTTAAGTACAGTTTTATATATTTTTTGTATTTTATACATTTACTGTGTTTTATACAGTTCCTTATTCCTGATTTAGAATAATCAATTTTATACTGGCGACACCAAGTGGCTGTGTCTTTGTTTTGTCAAAAGTAAACCCGTCCCAGATAGTTATGAAGCCAGAAGTAATGGTAAAAACCAATCCGTAAAAGACAGAGAACATCAGTCGTTAATGAAAAAATAAATTTCAAGACTTATATGTGAAAATCGTATAATAACAGCAAAAACGTAACAAAACAACAATTTCATAGATGGAGTTATTTTTGACGACCTATGTAAACTATTTTGCTAAATTATCGATACACACAGGATTTTCTTTCGCTTTCCTGAATTTTCTGCTTATTACTCATCTACTTCCTCCACAGTTTTTGTTATACGTGCACGCCTGATTTATCTACTGTTTAAAACTCGAGACAAATTCAACACATAATTGAATTTTAATGGAAGCTTCTGTACTTAATGCATCGATGACTAAATTTCTTTAAAGATTTCCTTATGAAAAGAAAAATATTTTTCTTCATTTTTTCGTGATTTTTCTTCATTTTTTCTTCCTCTTCCTCTTTCTCTGCATACTCTTCTCTTTTTTAACACTTTAAAAAAAATTCCCCTTACATACACAGCACCGATAGTTGGTCCTTTACATCTCACCTCAGCCTTTAGCCACAAGACTCGTTGAAGAATAGCATAAAATGTCTTTCAAGCACGTCTGACTGTCTTGTCGCTTAGCATATTCCACAACGTTGCTTTTGACTGACAACGCTTTCAATACGCAACGCTTTCCAACGCTTCTGCTGATCTGTGTTCATTGCTCGAGATTTTTGGTTATTCCAATTAGGTAAAAGTTCGTTCAGCATTAATCATCTGCTGAAAAGGTGAATGGAATAAAGTGTTAAGAATCCGAAAAATAGAATCTCTTACGCCTTTAATAAAAAAAAAGGATGAAGTAAACTTCATCAGTTCGATAGAGTAAAACTGAAAAGACTGAGTGACCATCCCAAACATGCACATGCTTAAGTAAGAGCAACGAAAGGGCATTATAGTCAATGACGACTTTGGAAATGATTTAGTGTTCGCTTTTTACAAACTCTCTTATCTTACGAGCGCGCGCGCGCACACACACACACACACACACACACAATGTCTTTCCTTTTTCTTTCGTTTCTTTTTTTTCTTTCTTTCTTTATTTCGCAGAATTATTATTCATTTTGTTCTATTCGGATTGCGCAATCTATTCCTCACCCCTTTTTCATTCTCGCTCTCGTTCTTCTCTCTTGCAGAGAGAGAGAGAAAGAGAGAGAGAGAGAAAGAGATAAGAAAACTCGCGCGCACACACCTTCCTTTCTTTCATCCTTCCTCTTTTCCCTCTTTGTTTTTCTTTCTTTCATGCCTTTTCAGAAATATTGTTATTGGTTTTTATTGTGTTCACGTTGGGCAATTTCTCTTTCGTCACCCACTCTTTCGCGCACACCCACACCCTTTTTTCTTGCACACTTTCTTTCTTGGAAATATTTTTATCGTTTTTATTGCATCTCGAAACTGAGAATTTATAACTGCATGACCAAAAGTAAGTTAACTGTTTTCATTTTAGCTGTTGCATCTCTCAGAGTCCATATTTTGTTTGTCAACCAAACAGTGATAATCCATGAAGATATTTTTCCAGGATTACCTTTTATTCTTTGCATTAGAAAGATGATAGTAAACGGGGAAAACACGCAACTATTATTATTGCTTTTTCAGCTTTCTATTCCATTCTTCGACAAAATGAAATTTCTTTCTTTTTTTTTTTTTTGTTTTCTCACGACCAGGAATCTTTATTCTCGGCCCTGATTGCAATTCTCTTTTTCTCTGCTGGGCAAACTCTTGGGGTTTATGCAATATTAGTCGATTACTTACCGACCACCACAGAAAGAAATGCCAATGATCGTTATAGTCAGTTGCTCGGATTTTTCATTAAACTGTGAATCGATTGGTGATTTCTGTTTTCATATTGAATCTTCCTAATTTTTTTGCTTTTTATTTATCTTTTAATACCGTATTCTGTCTGAACATTACGGTTTTCGATGGATTTCTGCTCTGGGCATCTAGACCGTAAAAAGATTCGTAGAGACTTTCGTATTTCAAGAGGAAATCATTAAAAATACAGGTTTTTATTTAAAAAGATTGAAAGATGTTCTTTATTTGAGGTCATTTATCACCATCTCCATAACTAGACGTACCACCGTAGGATTACTGACTAGTTTCCTCCATGGGTCTTGGTTGAAAGCCGGAGTGGTATTCGGCACGTGTAAAGCAGTTCGACTTGGTCACAAGCCTGTAGACGCTGATTCTGTCGGGGACCCCGTCACACGCTGCCATTTGACTTCGTTAAATTCATTATTGAAGTCAATAGTTGCAATAAATTATCCTGTATTTATAACATGTTCTTTTAATAATAATAAATTTTTTATAATACAATATTGCTTTTTCCAGAATATATATTACAGAAAGGTGAAAGAACACGTAGATTAAAACCCACTGTTCAAGCATTTACGTTTATGAAGAGTGCTAGATACAGAGTAGAGTTTAATATTGTAATTTTGTTATTACAATGGTTTATAAAAGCATAATATCACTGCACAAAAATTTTCATGTTTCAGAACAATTCTGTTCTTCTTCAGGTGATATGTTAAAATAAATGGTGAAAATGACTTATTTTAAAATATAAGATGAATTCATGGTTATTTAGAAAATTAGGGAGTGGTAGATGGAGAAAATGCTTTAGGTGTGTCAATATTGTTCAATCAAAAATGAGAATTATGTAACCATGGAGAGTTAATATTTGAGTTATGAAAGGTGGCAGGGTGGCTTGGATTTAGATATGTCACTTTTTAATTTTGTCTGAATAAGATACATAGTAGAATCTTAGTTTTTTAATTAATAGACAATTTTTAGGAAGAGTTTGGATTTGATTTGATTTTTTATTGAACAATAGATTTTTTAAAATACTGTCTATGAGTAAATGGGCTGGAATGTTTAGGTTAGAATTATGATCAAATAATTATGGTATACTCAGATATATTGTATTAAGAACAACAATTAACTATGGTGTGGGTCATTTATTTTGTAAAATAATTTTCGTTTTTTTTTAATTATGTTGGAGTATAAGTTATAAATGAAACATTGGAATTAATTAAATTTTAAAGAAAATTATTTTGTTTGAGTAAGGTACTGTAGTGGTTTGTGAGTCGATGTTATTAAATTGTTGTGTTGGAATTTGTATCAGAAGGTTAATTTCTTAGATTATAGTGTGTTCGTTGACAAACCACACAATATAAATTAATAGAAACTAACATGAAACGAATTATCATACAATAAATGACTACATGAGAGAGTAATTAAAATTCAACAGTAAAAGTATTTTATATATGCGATAAAAGATACACGCATGTATAAATGAATTATTGTAATGAATCACAAGTTAGAAAGGGTACGAAGGATTGTTCATGCGAAATTCAGTTCAGCAAAGTTACTATTCGAGATTTGACAAAGAAATAAAAATAAATTGTTGCTGTAAGAGAATTTGACAAATGTGGATGTGTATGTGTTGTTCTATTGTGTAGAAATAAGTTGTTAGGAGTTATTTGCCTTTAGCTGTTACTTTGGATGAATTTTGTGTACATTAACTTTGTTCATGGGATTGAAAGGATATTCACTTTTTCAAATTAATTGCAAGTTGAGATTTTGGCGCGATAGTTTGTTGAGTCAGGGATTTAACGCGCATGGAGAATTGTCTTTTTGGAAAAGAACAAGACAAGATATTCTAGTGAAGCAAAAAATAAGAAATTTCTTATTTAAAATATTGCAGCTAAAAATAAAATTTGAATTATTTTAGCTGCAATATTTTAAGTAAAAGATTTCTTATTTTTTACTCCACTAAAATATCTTTTTCTTTACTTTTCCAGGTTTAATAACTTGTCCTGTTCTTTTCCAGGTCTAATATAATCTTAAGAATATTACTTTTCATGCGCGCATTTTTTTCATCTAATAATAATAGTATTTTTATTATACATAACTTGTTTCTACCTTATATTTATTTCAAAATAAATACCGGTAGCAAATCAGCGTGAATCTATTTATTTACCATCAAGTCATGACACAATTTTCATACATATTGTTTTACAATGATGCACCCACGTTTCACGTCCGAGAGATATTTTTTTATAAAAAAGTTAGGGAATTGTATAAATTTATGTTGCGTTATATATAATTATTATATATATAATTGGGGTCTTATGAAGTATTATGAATGCTATTTTTCACCCATATGATATATGAATGCGTTTGTTTATAGAGGTGGATTAATTTAAGAATGTATATTGAAAACAAATACTGAATCACCTATTGAAATGTAAAAAAGAAAAAAGCTATAGCGAAACAACCTTTTGTCTAATTTTAATGGAATTTAACACTGCATTTGGAAGAGGATCAAGATACAATATCCTCTTAAATTGGTTGAAGTATTATCTATCGTATAAGTTGTATCTCAGGAAAAATTTTACATACATACATACAAGATGAGTATTTTATCATGATATAGATAAAGATGTGCGTTGTGGTGCAGTGGATATCAGCTCGGAACGAGAAATTGGACAACCGAGTTTGAATTCCAGTTGAATTCGTTGCATTCACATACTTGCAAGTACCCTTGAGAAAGGTATATATCCGTCTCTTCTCCCTTCAGATATGGGTTAAATAGCAGGACAGATTGGGTTCTATAGACTTGGTTAGCAACCAGTCTACTGCAGAAGGTAATGCCAACTTACTGCGGGAAAATCTTCTGCCCAGTCATTCATGTCTCGAAAGAGACATGATCGCCCAAGCATGTATCCCGTATAGCACTTAACTGACTTATAGATAAAAACGCGAATAGGAAAGCAGAAAAGGAAAATAATTTTTTGAGATGAAGATAATGTATTTTTTTATTTAAAAATATAAATTCTCTCTTAAATGATCTGTATTCGCGTCTCCATTTTACGTGTAATAAATGATAACTTCTGAAAATAACGTTTCTCAGTTCCAAACGAATACAATTCCCAAAATGTCACCGCTGGGCAAATATCCAAAACGGCATAAACCGGCCGAGAGGATCTGGATAATTTTAATGACAAAATATCAGTGTCCAAGGAATGGTCTAATTATTGCAAAACGTGGTACATGTATTTCTGAATTATTAAACCAGTCATTCGATAACGTCATTTAAGAATGAAATTTGAAGAAAAAATATTTTAAAATAATCTATCTTTTAGAAATTCATTTAAACTTTTCAAAATCTTTGCGAAAATATTTCAGCATTTTTTTACTATCATAAAGTTTGATATTAAAAACGAAAATATTACCTTGCTTTGTCTTAAATATTCTCGTTTAGAGTATTATTTCTACATCACACGTTTTTCCCACCAAATGTAATCTAATTTTAAATCTCCAGGTATTTAAAACGTCTAAAACTTATGACCAAGTGATTTTTAACTGAGACTTCATAATGTGTGACAGTACGTTGAAACATTTATATTAAAAAAAAAGCAAAAAATATTTTGAATAAATGCAAGCATCGATACTGTAACACCCCAACGGACGGTCCGAACAATTTCTCCGGCGGCCGTTCTCCACGCTGTGATGTTTGCCGGGAGTCTGTAGAAAATGTCGGAGCCTCAAGCTGGGAGTACAAGATTAAACTATAAGGAACGAACTTCCACAACTTGGATGAGTTGAAAGGATGCTTTATTTCGTTTAGAGCTAGCCTTTTCGGTTGGGGCAGGCCAATGTGATACACAGCTCTAACTCTAATTAATGGGGATCAACAAATCCGAACCGACCGAAACAAGACGAACGGAGGTTCACTTCACTCAACTGACCGACTAACTTAACTGACTCTATTTATTTAAAATTAATCCGGAAATCCGGAAATCCGGAAATGCTTTGGACCACCGGTGATAAACATTGGCGACTGTAAGTCCGAAATTTCAAGGTACTTAAATTTTCCTTCTTTTGATGTGTAAACATCTTGCGGACTTAGTATTTTTTTCAGGAATTTTTAAAAATCTTTTTATCTTAATAAAGCTTCCGCCGGAAAAATTCTTAATGTGTGGTCAAGATACAGTAAAAGACAGCCTTTGACCTGGTCATTTGAAAACCCACCTCCCGAACTCTATTTCCTGAACTTTATCTCTTTATCACAACAAAAAAAAATTGATGGTATCCCACCATGAATTTCCCAAACATTAGGCTGTTGAGCGTTCATATATCACTAAACACGTCATAAAGCTCATTCTTCGTCTTAAACAAGATGCTTTTCTATGATATTTTAGATTAAAAGTAATATTTATTTCAATTCATATTAGTAAAATTTTAAATAGGCTGATATTTCTAAAATAAATTTTCAGAAAAGTATATTTTATTTTTGAAGATTTTTTTTAATAGAGAGAATCATATTATGTTGACAGATCTGTCAATATGGACGAACTGATTAGAAAAAGAAACAAGAAATCAGTCTAAATATTAAATTGATGAAATGGGAGTGTAAACTTAATTTATTAGCTTATAATAAAAACTAAAACTAAAGCTTCAACAAAGTTTTGAGTCTGTTTTTTACAGTGATATTCATTCTTTACAAGTCCTAAGAGTCACTCGAGATAGAGAGTTACAGTGCAAGAGGCACAGTTTATCCGAATTTGTTCGGAAGATAATGATTAACCCTAGACTAGAACGGGTTAACATTAAAGCGATCGGGGAAGCATCCTATTGGGAGTCGGTTCTACAAAACAGCGGATATGTGACTTGAAATATATTAATTAGTCTGTATTTTATTGAAAAATGCATCATAACACTTCCAGGGTTATTCTGTCCTCTTTCTCTCCAACTATATATGTGTTGTGTGTGTGTGTGTGTGTGTGTGTGTGTGTGTGTGTGTGTGTGCGCGCGCGCGCGCACTTCCCTGCGTTTAATTTAGAAAGTTATTGATAAAAGCTCTGGCTCTAACTTTAGCTGGAAGCAATTTTTTAAATAAAAATATTTTTACAGCTGGATAGGATCTCTTTGAAGCAAACTGCACTGAATATTCTCCTTAAACCACTTTTAATCATCCATTTATACTTGGAAGATTCATCCTGGCATCATTTCTGTTGCCGTGGAAGCCGTAAATTCAATGCTCTTTAGAGTGACTGTAAAAATAAAATTGATGTTTTAATGTGGAGAGAATCGATACATTTAAACGGATGATTAATTCAAACGAATTTAAAATACATTTCCATATTTTTAAATTAATGTTAAACATTTCCGAGTTTAAGCTTAAATGTTGATATCTAAATTTACTCAATATATTCCAAATGGGTGCAATATAAAAACTGAAATTCAGAGGAATCTCTAAAATCAGGAAGAAACTTTCAGACTAATTGTGTTTATACACACCTCATAGAACTGCTGATATCATTTTTTATAAAATATTATGTCCCTTCATGACGTAAGTGATTATGGCTCTCCACAGGTACCTTTTCTTTATCATCTATGAATTGTAATACCTTCTTGGAAAAGTTGAGTAGTTTCCGGTTGCTTTATATACTGTTTGGAATTCGGTTTCCTTTACATAAATTGGTTACCACCTAAAGCTTGAGAGGGAAAAATATGCATGGATATCTTTCTCAAGAGTATTAGTGCGAAAGTGAACGAAACTGACGAGGCCGGAATTTAAAATCGGTTCCACTTATTGTGCTCATAGCCGTCACATCACACACACACACACACACACACACACACACACACACACACACACGCACATCCACTATTCAAGTCAATGGGTTCAGAATTATCAGACTTTTCCCCCCCTCTGAATATCATGCTAAACAAATATCAAGCACACTTCAAAAGACTGATTTGTTTGTTTAACAAATTAATTATGAGTTTTTCAAACCGAATCTTTTATTTCGTCCACTGGGATAGATTGTTCTAGTTCCACTTACCATGCCTTATCTAAATATCTTAGTTTCAGTTATCTCACTTTAGTAACTCAACTCTCTAATTTTTTGTTTACCTCTGCTATGGCCAGGTATTGAACTCATAACTGTTTTGATCAAATCTCTGGATTACTTCAACCAACGCTTCTATCAACATGGCCTAGTGGATAAAACTGTTGGTTGATGTAATGCAAGTTAAATTACTAAAGCGAATGAACTGTAGCTGAGATATTTTAAAAAGGCATAGTATGTGGAACTAGAATGATCTACATCGTTATGAGTCATTTAATGCCGAAATTTAATTTTATTGAGAGCTTTGTAGTAATAAAATATTATATATATGTTATTCTGCTTTCACATTTGAATATATGGTAGATGATACTCAGCTTTTGTGCATATAAATTTTTGTGTATACACCCAATTACCAGAGGCAGTGATATGAGTGTTTTATGCTGCAGTTTTGTCGAAATTTTATTTTGATTTCTTAAAAGAATTGTAGGATATTATATGGGTTAATGTCATAAATGAGTTCTTTCATATTGGTTGTTTCGTTGGTTGATTTGTTTAGCGGCATATCAGCCTCTAAGGTTTATTTAATAATGAAATATTTTGGACACAATTTTATAGCTTCAACTAAATATATATTTTAACGTAATGGTATGCTTTCAACTACAGATAAAATGAACTGTTAGTCATATTCTATGAAATGTATTAATGGTAATTTTTATATAAAAATGTATTGATGATATTGTTACAATAAAAAGGTATTTTTATACTTTCATAGTGTTGTGTTTTTGTTTGGGGATTCACTATTTACCCATAGCTGGGTTCGTAACAGGTGCTGTCACATCGGGTGAGGATGGACCTGGGAACCATAGCAATTAGGAGGTAGTTATGTGTTCGTCAAAACCTCAAATATTCCAATCAGAGGAGTTGCTGCTTTATGTAGTTTATCGTCATACCCAGGACTACACTTCAAAAGTCTTTTAGCCTAAAAAGGAACAGTGTTTATATGGGATGTGCGTTGTGGCGTTGTGGTGCAGTGGATATCGGCACGGAACGAGAAATCGGGGAGCCGAGTTCGAATTCCAGTTGAATTCCCTGCATTCACTTACGCGCAAATACCATTGGGAAAGGTCACTCTAGTTATGGGTTAAATAACAGGAATAATGGGGTTCAATAGCTTTGAATGGCAATCAGTCTACCGCAGAAAGTAATCGCAACCTACAGCTGGATAATGTTCTGCCCAGTCAGTCATGTTTCTTTCGAGACATGATCGCCCAAGCTTGTATCACGTATGGCACTTAACTGTTTACGTCCGTGTATGTTTGTAAACCCACCTGTTAAAGCATTTGTGCAAAATCTTAAAGTCCAGACACTCATAAAATCAATATATCAAAGTAAATTGAAAGACTGGGAATCATCCTATCAATGCAGTGTTTCTTTAACTCAAAGCAATGGCACAACTAGGCAAAGTCAGTATTTGTTTATACTTCTGAGATGAGGTAGTATTTTCACACTATTTACACTGTTCGGACTGTTGTTTTCATCTTTATTTCCATATTTACGACGTTTTAGCAGTTGTACGCTCTGGTCTTCTTCAGGTGCAGGGAATTTTTAAATTCTTAGCACCTGACGAAGGCCGGATCGTACATCAACTGAAACGTCGTAATAAAGATGACGGCAACAGTCCGAAGACGTAACTAATGTCAGTTTGACTAAATTAACATAAAATTAAAATAAAACTAGAAAGACTAAAGTAATTCTAATGAATTTTAAAATATTGTTGCAATTTGCACAAATTGTGAGAAGAAAAAAATCAAATTTTACCTAGGTATCGACTGGCAAACCGTAATAAAAACGTGTTCAAATTTCTGAATTGTCTTTTAAAAAATGTGAGTTAGACATTTCAGAAAAAATATTCATTGATGATTTTTCTCATCTTCCCAACCTCAGCAATTGTGAAGTTTTCCTCGTGTGGATTTAATCAAAATGCTAAGTCTGTCACTAAAATTTTCCAGGTCGCTTTAGCTTCTCTTCTGTTTCCTCCGTCTATCATTTTGGGAGCGGATAAATTGGCAGAATTGATATCTCTTTATTCTCCACTCAAAGAATGTTGGAAAAATTCTAGCAACGAGAGATTTACGCCTTAATGGTGCTTATTCATTACGATGGAAATTAAATGCCAAACAAAATTATCATTTATACAGACTATTTGAGCCAACAAAATCCGTTTATTTTGCAACAACCGTGATTGGAATTGAGAATCAGAAAAAGCTAAGAACGATGGCGCCCATTGGTCAATATCTTGACTTCTGTTTTCTTCTTTTACTTCATTTCGCCGAGAATTCTGGGATTTATTTGCTGGGCTTAATGAGCTTTTAAAAACATTTAACTAAATCTCTCAAGGGTAGACAATCAAGTTTGCAATAGATTTCCAGGAACCTTTCATAGAATTAAAAGAAAACCCCCCAATTTCTCATAAGGAAATTGGAACTCTCAGAGACGATGTTGTATCAATAATGGTTACTACTCTAAAAATGTTTATTCATCCTGATGTATAGCGATCCCTCTTTAACGAGTTCGCTGCGCATCCACACACACACACACACACACACACACACACACACGTATATATATGCACTCTAAATATAGACATAGACTCATGTTTAAAAGTGTGTCTTTATTCATATATACACATATACAAGCATACATATGCACACATCTATCTAGCTATCTATGTGTGTGTGTGTGTGTGTGTGTGTGTGTGCGCGCGCGTCTGAGAGAGACTACCTCTCTCTTCACTAGGGCGAGTGTTTATATAACTTTCCATAACATGAATCTTTCCCACACTTGCAAATCAGGTGAAGCTGTGGGGTTATGTGATTTTTAAAGGTTATCACAGGTCAGCTCTTCACCTGGCTCGATACTTTATCAAATACAATGTACTTAATTTTCTTAATTTCACTAATAATTATAAAACGCCATAGAGGTTCAGACAGAATGCTAATATGAGACGTAATCTTTCGCATATATATATACAGTACTGTGCAAAAGTATTAGGACAAGAACTATTTTATCTTTTATGAGGCATATTGACAGAAAACAAACAATTTAATTAAAGTAATTTTATTTGACTTACTCAACAAATGCTTTAACAAGAAAAAATACTTGTTGCAAAATAAATTTGATGTTTAGTATAATAGCTTTTTGCTTTGATCACAGCCTTCATTCTGTCAGGCATTGACATCACAAGCTTCTTCAATGCATCTAATGGTATCTCCTGCCAAGCAGCTTGTATTTGTTCCCAAAGTATGTCTTGCAAATTAACATTAGATTTATCAATTTTTATCTAAACTATCCCATAGATGTTCAATAGGATTGAGATCAGGGCTTTGTGGGGGCGAATTCAAATTCCGAAGCCTTCCTTCCTCTTCCTTTTTAGTTAAACAGGTCTTACAAAGGTTTGGCTTTTCACCCTGTATTTGAATTTCAGTGAGATTTTTAGGGAAATCACGCCTGTCCTAATAATTTGGCATATTACCGGCAGTGTGCAAAAGTGTTAGGACAAGGGTGATTTTAAACGTTATTTTGATGCCTCATAAAGATAAAATAGTTCTTGTTTTAACACTTTTGCACATTACTGTATATATATAGTGTGTGTATCGAGGCAGCAGATAATTTTCTAAACATAAATATAACAGAGAATGAATTTCAATTATGTTTAATCATGAGCCGTTCTAAACAACGTATTTTGGCTTTAATTTCAGGTAAAAATAAAGACAAAAATTGTTCAACATTTGAATATTTTTATTAAGCTGGTTCTCACATGAGCCATCTTCAGAGAGGTTACAAGGACGTTAACATAAAACATCCACCATTAAAGATGATATTATCTCGTGTTGACATAATCCTACACACACACACACACACACACACACACACACACACACACACACACACACACACACATATATATATTCCGCCACCGTAATGTTGCTTCCTAGTGTCTTTTCTATAAATACTTTCATGGTAATTGTTCTGAGGTACATAGACTTTATAAATTTAAGCGCAGTACTTGATTGGCAACAAAGGCTCATCATTTTACAATTGAAATGGATACATGTAACCAGAAGTTCTATGCTAACAGTTTCTTCTATCGCACTTCTCGGTTGTGGGACTCTCTTCCGACTTTTTGCTTTGTAGTCAACTTTGAACTTTAAAAATATGAATGCAATGTCAATCGTTATTTTCTGTCTTCTTAATTCATATTATTTTATAGTTCTTTCTCCTTAATAATGTTTTTTCTTTATATTCTTAGCAGCCCATATGTGGCTTAGTGGCTTTATTGCCTTTGCTCGGGGTGAAATGATAAAAAATCATTCACGCAATCTTGTTTAGATATTTTTCGATCCCTTAAAACTTTTCTCGGTTTTTTGAAAGGGAATTTTTTGCCATTTATACTCGCCTTCGGATTTCTGTACCACAGTGTTCACTGTCTTTTCGTACAGTTACAATTTTGTATCTGCTTTATTTTGACGTCATCAGTACGCAGCTCACACTGTGGGCTGTTTGTTGCTTTTGCTGTCAACCAGGAATTCAGTGTTCTTTCACCTAATAACCAGTCCTTTCTTTTAATGGTGAATTTAAAGTGGGGAAAAATGAATATAGAATTTAGTGGTGAAACATTTAAAGAAAATCAGAAATAACAGAGGCTTTAGCAATTCAAAACTTTTATATATACTTTGTAAATCCTAACAAGTAAACTGAATTCGTAAATCCTAACAAGTAAACTGAGATATGCTAATATAAACATTCACACATTGAATAGCAGCCGTTGCCTAACTTATCCAATAACAACGTAGAATACGATTGGTCCTATGCTTTACAGAATTCAGATATATTAAACCAAGAAGTATTCTTGTAAAACTTACGTCTTATATGTCAAAATTATGTTTAATAAATACTAGCATCATAGCCCAGCGAAGATGTCAATGAGAGGAGTAGATGGAAATCATTTATTGAACGTTGAAAAGGAGAGCTGAGGCTGTTAGTAACCATTTTCAGCATTAAGAAGAAGGCATTGAATGCATGTTGCTGTAGTATTCAAACGGAGTATAAAGTGTAGTTTTAGTGCCGGTCATACTTTTGTCTCATTCTAAGGGGGTGGGGGTTCTTTGATCTGGAAATGAATAGAAAACATTTGCAGAAAGTGGAGTTAGTAATAAATAAGATAGAAGTTTACCTGTTTTAAATGTAGATATTCAAACTGAACCCAGTTTAGCAATCTCAGTGCCGCAGCAGTAACGCATGCATAAGGAGTTTAGCCAGTAGAGTTTTGGTTACAATATTGTGCATTCTGTTCCTTTCGACACCATTCCCCTACGCCTAACTAGTCTTGGCTCTAACACACAAAGTATCATCAAAAGGAGATTTCATGTTGCAAGGCACAGTCGGTTATGTTTTGACAACAAATAGATTTCAGCTATGGAAAATTATGTTAATCTATGGAAAGAGACTTGGGAGCCTATAGTAGGCAGAATATAATCCCAGTCTACAAAACTTCCCTATATACTATATTACGCGTTATTCCTTCACATGCAAACGCAAAAAGGGAAGCCTTGCTTCCAACACGGGAACAGGCCACGTACAGTTGGCCATGGGCGAAGCATAGCTCGCATAAAAAGAATGCTCATGGTGGTAAACGTCTGTCCCTGAGATTTGTTGATGGACATTGCGAAACAGAACTTTACCGGAAATTTAGAACGCTTTAGCGGTCATATGCTCGAGCTCTTTTTTTAAGAGGCATGTAAAAAAATCTACAAAAACTGAGCACACCTAGTATGAGTGCCTGTTACTTTAATCGAAGATGGCTGCTAAATTACTTGGAACGCAATGTTTACAATAAACACACAAACATCAATTCTCGTTATGCAATAATGTTCATAATATTAAATGGATAACTTCCTTTAAAACTCGGTTATATAAAAAAATAATTATATAAAAAATTGTTGTTTCAAAATTGTTAAAAAATTCCATTAAAAAATCTATTTTCTTTTGTTTTGCGTAAACGTGATTTGATGTCTTGTGTGACATTGTAAACAACATTGCGTTTGATTTTGTTTCAAAATTACGGAGGAAAACATTTTCATATTTTGTTGACTAAATTATTTAAACATAAAAATAAAAATTATTTATTTTGTTTTACTGAAATTAGAAATATAAAAACTATTACGCTCTCAGTTCAGAAATTTTTGAAGAATATTTAAAAATCTAGACATTTAATTTTTGAGGAAAAAGTTACATTAATGCCACACAGTTGATTTCCAGCATGAAAGCTTTATTTTTTTTTTAATTTTATTTTCTGAAGTATAAAATATTAAATCTGAAAAAAAAAGTCTTAAATGATTAAATTAACCATTGGCACTTTTTTAAAAACATATTTTGTTTTTGTTTGAAAAAACACTTTTTTAAAATACTTCTTTTGTTTCAAAATTACGGGTAAAATTATTCACATTTTTTTGTTGACCAAATGAATTTTTAAAATGTTGGAATAAAAATTAAATATAAACGCTCATTTTTTTTAATAAAAAATATTTTAGTCCCGTTTGACACGTGTGATTTGATTTCTGTGACGTAATGTAGTAACCATCTTAGATCTTAGACTTTTACGGAGCAAATCTAAACAATCGGCTCCACTGGCCAAAAAGTGCGAAAGGGAAAATTGCTGAACTTAAACTCATAAAGCATGTGTCGACTTGGCTTTTCTGTAGATATGTATCCCTAGAAAGTTTGAATGGTGTAGCTTAAAAAGTGTAGGCGTACATAGAGAACAGTCGCACACAGACTGACAAATTGCCTTATATATATATATATATATATATATATATATATAGATCCATCTGTTTGGTTTTCGAAGAATAGATTTCATTGTTACAATAGGTGATATAATATAAACCATGTTTATTTTGTGCAATTTCTATAATGTTTTATTTTACTAAGATTATTTCTCTTTAACTGACAACATCTAGTGGAAGTGTTATGACAATATGAAATTCAGAAAAAACATAACTGTAAAGAGCAGAATACAGCAATAATAATAGGAACAAACTTATTTCTAGTTAAGGTAATCGATTTAAAAATATATCCACCTTTGTTTTATTCAATGTTGAATATAAGAGAAAGATCAGAGAGAATTATTAGATAGTTAAACACAGGCCCGGAACACACAAGAGGTAGACACAGATTTGGCCTACACTAGTCCCAGAGGCAGACATATGACCTGATTAAACTCGAGTACAAGAGGGAGACGCAGGTTTGGCCTACATTAGAATACAAGAGTTAGACACAGGTCCGGTCTACACTAGAAGCCAAGAGACAGGTACAGGCCCGGTCTACAGTCGAACCCAAGAGACAGACACACATCCTACTTTTGCCACAATAGTTATTTATTACTGACACTGCGACGCTAGGTAGATTGGTCAAATATCATTAGAAAGTCAAGAAGTGAAAAGACTGACTTATGAAAGAGAAGAGTACGACAATAATAATTGAAAAACATATTTAAAGATCCACACTTAAGAAGAGTATAGGACATAACAAAATATCAATTTCATATGTGCTGTCATTTTTACTAGCATAAGTTAATAAACTGTTGCGGTCGAAACTTTCTACGATTGTTATTTAATAAACTTATACTTAATCTGTAATGATGTAAGGCGGCTGGTGAAAATTGAATTCACTATAGCTTATTAATCATTGCTTCACAAGTAAACACCGTTTGGTAGGTTGTACACGAGGTGAACGACAGTCTTATACGTTTACATAGTTTACAAGTACAGAGAGTTTTGTGGTTAGGTGAGGAATGACAAACTCAGAACAATTGCTCCAATGAATGTAACAATAATGAACGAGACAATACCAATGATTTTTCAATTTTTTGTGATCATATTCTTGATAAATCTCTGGATGGTAATGGAAAGGGTAATAATAGCTATTTCCTTCCAAGGAAACATTTGATATTCATTGATCAAATAGCTATTACTACGTTCGATTGAAATTTATAAAATCTTTCCCTTCAATTTTTTTTCAATAAAATAGATTTCTCAAGTCCAGAGGCAAAAGAGCTTTAGCAACTAACAAAAACTACATCACTTCGCCAAGTCTAATAACAACACCAACTTAAATAAATAGCACACGTAACTAGATGGGAAAATAATAACATAATTAAAATGTTGACTTTCGACATTACCTTAAACAAAAGGTTAGGATGGAAACTTCTATCAGTACTAGAAAGAGTGACAACAGTAGTGTCGTTAAGTATTTTTTTCCTGAAAAACTGTTCCAAAAGAAAAACTTTATAAATTCCAGCTTATGACAATGCTTCCTGAATGTTAATAGTAATATTAGCTGTTTCCTTATAAAGAAACATCTGGCATTCATTAACTAAGCAGCAGCCACTACTACTTTCGGCTGAAATTTATAAAATCTTTCTCTTAAAACAATTTTTCCAGAAAATAGATTTTTCATGTTCAGTACCTGTTATAGCCTTTTCCAGTATTAATGGAGATTTCCATCCTAAACTTGTATTTGAATTAGTGTGGAATGTAGAATCTTATAAATACAAGAATTACTAAATAAAAAATATGTTTTCATAGTTTACAAGTACAGAGAACATTGTGGTTAGATGGATGTCAGAACAGTTGCTCCAATGAATGTACCAGTAGGGGATGGAGATAATGCTAAGGTTTTTTCAATCTCTTGTGATCATATTCTTGATAAGTCTCTGGATGGTAACCAAAAGAACAATAATATTAACCGTTTCCCGTATTTACATTATTCGGACTATTGTTCTCATCTTTGTTGCCATTTGTACGACGTTTCGTCCGTTGTACACTCCGCTAGGAATTTCGAACCGAGCCCTTTTTTATGATCACTGGAGTATATCATTTTTATTCCTTGTGCAAAGCCACTTCTGGTAGTCATGAGTTATTTTCCTTTAACTTAACTCTCTAAGTTATTTGTTCACTACTGATGTAGCCTGGTATTGAACTCACCACTCTTTGAGTCAAGTCACTGGAACTAACCAACCTCTATATCCACTGGGCCTTCCTCGGAATGGGAAATCTGTAGGGCCGAGTTCGAATTCCTGTTAAATTCGTTACATTCACTTACGCGCAAATACCCTTGGGAAAGGTATTAATCCGTCTCTCCCCCCCCACACACACAAGCTATGAGTTGAATCTCAGGAGAGGTTAGGTTCTATAGCTTTGGTTGGCAACTAGTCTACTGCAGAAAGAATGGCAACCTACTGCAGGAAAATCTACTGCCTAGTCAGGCATGCATAGAAAGAGACATGATCGCCCAAGCGTTTATCACGTATGGCACTTAACTGACTGACTGAGTATGGACTGTAGAAACTTATAAATAGAGGCGGTTGTAAAATAATTTCAATCAATTTTGTGGTTTTATCTTATACTGAACAATCGAACTTCCGGTAATCGATGGTTCATTACCCTTTTTTAATTTATATAAAAATACCATCAGGTTTTTGAATTACATGCGATTGCAAGACGAATTCGCCAGGCGACTACAGAAAGTGATGTGTTGTAATAAATATAAACTTCGAACAGTTGGTGATACTGTAGAAATACAAGAGATGAATGATGAGTTAGAGGATTATTATTGAATTTTTATTACTCGACGTTTCGTTGATCCGGTAGAGGAATAATCCGGGACATTTCAATAAGCAAGGAAGAACAGATTAAATAAGGAGAACAATGTAAACATAAGTGACTACAAAATATTTCTATTTACATTGTTCGAACTGTTGTCCGCATCTTTATTGTCATATCCACGACGTTTCGGCTGTTGTACGCTCCGACCTCCTTCAATTGACTGGAACTTTGAACCGAACCTTTTATTTTGATCACTCTCGTTCCATGAATCATGCCACTTTCGGATATCTTAGTTATCTCCATTTAAGTCAACTTTCTAAGCTTTTGTTCGCCACTACTGTCGCCAGATATTGAACTCACAACTGTTTTTGTCAAGTCACTGGATCCAAACAAGGCTTCTATCCACTGAGCCATGTAACCAGTCACTTGAATATGGTCGGAGCGTACAACGGTCGAAACATCGTGAATACGATAATAAAGATGAGGACAGCAGTTCGAACAATGTAAATACCTCATCTCAGAAATCGAGACAAAATTTTTTCTGGTTATATATTACCCAGCGCAAATGACGCCATTGTAATTACAATATAATAACAATTTTCAGTACCTGATTTTCTTCCTTAAATAATATATTTTTCAGTTCTTATTAATGTTAACTTAGAGTACAAATTTTGAAGTGCCTGCATGTAAAATATTTCAAATAAATATTTATATTTAATATTTTGTTGATATTTTCCAAATCGGGTATATAACATTTCAAATCTTATTAAATTAAATGAGCTCTTAATTTCATCTAAGAATAACTTCAATTATGTTTTTGCTTCAATTTAATTTCTTTCGAACAGAAGTAGAGGCTTATCCCTTTTTTCTGTTTAGGACTGGGTTTCCGGTTCCTTTTAAAGTTTTCTCATTTTCTTTAACTCTCAGTGGCCCCTTGCGTCTTAATGGCATTATCACCTTACTTGAGGTGAATTGATTATATATTAAATATATTATTGTCAAGAAGACAGGCGATAGGACTGAAGTCATTTCTGGCAGCATGACCAGAATTTGAACTCTGATTATGAGTGTCATTTTCATTACCTGTCGTGTCTGTTCGCAGATGCCTCTCTACTTGCATACACATATCCGTAGATATAGTCTCTCTCTCACACATATACTTGGGTATGTGCACATGTGTGTGCGTAATTTTAGGCGCGCACTTCATTGCAAAATTCCTGATAGAGATCACTTCGAAACTGAAAGAGAAATTTATTAACGCGGCTGTTTTCTGTGTTAAACGTAGTTGGCTTAGTCTCCTTTTGAATGATATCGGGGGCGGGTATTTTGATCACAGCTTTCGTACCACGGTTCACACGTGCTGCTTTACAAATACGATTGGGCTTTGTTATGTTTGTGCTCGATAGCAAAAGGAATCTGAAATCATACAAATCTTTACTCTCGTCCGGCCGTCCATTTTGATATCATTCTGACTGTATTGTACTTGGATGAGATGCAAACGTTGGCATAGTGAACCAGAGTCAATGAAAACGTATTTTCTATGTTTTTGCCCACGCAGGCATCGGTCAAGAATATTGGCTTCGCTTAAACACACCAGGCCGTGAAAACAAATTTTATGATTATTTGTTTACTTGCATTCAAACAAAAGTGATTTTTTTTCTGTGCTGGAGATTGCAACATACCTCCGCTATAAACTAAGAACGAAATCTTTGCTGATGGGCAACAATTTACCGAATCCACACTTTAGACCAGGTGCGTTGTGGATATCGGCTCGGAATGAGAAATCAGAGAGTCAAGTTCGAATTCCAGTCGAGTTCGTTACATTCACTTACGCACAAATATAATTGGGAAAATTATAAATTTGTCACTTCACCCTTCAGGTATAGGTCAAATAACAGGACATACGAGATCCAATCTACCACAGAAAAAAAAAACGGCAACCTACTGCGGGAAAAGTTTCCACCTAGTCAATCATGAATCGAAAAAGACATGATCGCCCAGGCGTGTATCATGCATGGCATTTAACTGACTAACTTTAAACCAGTGTTTTTTTTTAACCGGTGCGGACTGAAAGGTAGCCAGACGCCTGCCCCACCATAAATTCATAAAAGCACAATTTATTAATTATTTTTATATTTTAAAAATCTTAGTTTTAAAAATCTAGAGACAACAAGCACATGATTTCCATGTCTTCCTCATTTGATATTTTAAAATCGGTGATAAATTTCTTAATCTTTACGGAATCAACTTTGAATTTCTGTTAAAGAAGAATATCCTTCAATACCTAGTAAAGCATTGAATATTTTATTACAATTGGCCATATCATAAATATGTGAATTAGGATATTGCATTGATTCTACTATTTAAAACGTTTAATCGGCCTCTTCATATTTTGTTTTCGGGTACCTCAATATGTTGTAATGGTTAGCAAGTTCCACTTGCTAGAACCTATTACAACTAAGTAGTGAGTTTGTTCCTCACTGGTTACCCCATACTTTCGGCCTTGTGCCACATCTAAGCGGCGCTTAGAAAATCAAATCTTTAATTTTGCTTTAACATTTTCAAATCTTGCTTCATTGTTATGTCGCGTTTCTTTCTTACATTTTATTCTCCGGTAATAATTGGTTCCTTTCTCCAAATTGACGATCTTTACTGACATCTAAATAAAATTTCCATCGTTTTGCTTGTTAAATTTCTTTATTTGATGCGAGCAGTATATGATTTTACCGCTCTAAACAACCTTCGAAAAGCAAACATAAAATTAGATTTCTTAACTAAGCTCATATTATGAGTCATTCTTTGTATTTTAAAATCATGCACCAAAAACGAAAAATAATATACGAACTGCAATAAAAAAAAGCAAAAAAAAAAACAAAAAACAATTAACATTATATCTGCATCCCCACTCCAGATACACCTGCTAATTTTTATCGGAATTAAATCAAATTTTTGTTTTTAATTATGAAAAGAAAATAGTTCAAATATATACATTTCGGACTTTATTGTTGTTGTTGTTGTTTATTCATGACATTTTTGCAATCAAAAGAGATCCTTGAATACAATATTTACATTATTTGGACTATTGTTCTCCACTGTTGTAGCCTAGTACTGAACTTACAACTCTTTGGGTCAAGTCACAGGAACTAACCAACGTCTAGATCCACTTGCAATATGAACTCTGGAAAAAAAAGGGTTACTGAACATTAGGTTTATAAGTCCCAAAAATTCAGTCGTTCTTCGCCCAGTGGATATAGACGTTGGTTCGTTCCTGTGACTTGACCCAAAGAGTTGTGAGTTCAATACAGCTGTGGTGAGCAAGTAACTTATAATTCATGACTACCAGAAGAGGCTCTACTACGCATATACCCCATTGATTGTAATAAAGAGTTCGGTTCGAAATTCCTAACACCTGAAGAAAACCGGAGCGTACAACGGCCGAAACATCATACAAATGGCAGTAAAGATAAGGACAATAACCCGAATAATGTAAATACTGTAAATACTACAGAAATATAGACAAATACTAGAGCTCTGAATGTTGTATATCTAGCTAATGAATTAGGAAGAAAATTAAAGAGCAGGAAACGTTTAGAACACCAAAGTCAACAATGACCCATTTTAACTGGAGAAAGATGTGAGATCTCACTTTGATGTCTTATTTTAAGCTAGGTACCCAAATGATTCGCTAAAACATAAGCATAAATGATGAAAAACTGCCACAAATTTAAAGTTTAATCGTCAACATCGTTGAGTCATTGTTAAGAAGAAAGACAAAATAATTTTTTGAGTTCTAAATTAATTTTTTTTAAATCTATTTTAGAATCTTTGGAATTTTGGTCTAAAATTTTATAATTTTAGAAAAATATATTTTCTTTTTGAAAGTTGTGCTGACAGATTTATCAATATGGACGATTTTAGGCACTTTAGAAATTTAAAAAGTAATCATTCCAATCAATTCCGTTTGAAATATAGTATATAAAGTATTTTGCTTGTTAGAGATATTAAATTTAATCTATTAGCTTGGAATTAAATTAAAAGCTTCAAGTTCAAGAAAGATTTTTCACTTTTATAATGCATTCTAAACCTGATGTATCTCCTTTCTTTGGAGGTACCTACTTTGAGCCCCGAAGCTACAATTTAAAGTACATTAGCAGCAATCAAGTGGAAACTAACTGCTAGCAATTTGTTAAGATAAGTGCATGTTTACAATTCAGTTATAAATCGACAACGCTATTATTATTTATGTTGAATAGCTTTGTTATTACAGTCAATGTAGAAGCGCTTCATTATTTTTCTCTTTTTCAGTAGTCATCACGTTTTGAATTCTCACGTTTTTCTGTTTGAAAAGAAACAAATATTCTAGCTATTCATATTACTACAAAATACAAAAAAAATACGAAGTGCAAAATTACAGAGTATTTAATAAAAATATTTTTAGGCTGTACGTTTTAGTCATTTATCTCATCCTATCCTTGTATTTTGAACAAGAGAGATCCACTATGACGATTTGTCATTTACAAGTTTTTATCAATATTTAAATTTTTTATTTATTTGTTTGACAAAATAAATTAAAGAAACTTTATAAACTTTTTAGCTAGACAGAAACTTTGAGTGGGATTTCGGTTTTATTAAAATAAATTTGTAATAAAAATGTTCACTTAGTAATTGTTTAATTAATTTATCTGTTTTCGTTTTCTAGGTAAGTACAAAGACATCAATTGAAATTGGTGAGACAAAATTACTTTTTCTTCTTTTTTCTTTTTCTTGGTATCCACTCATGTTTTTCTTCCTTTAAAACTCTATGAATAAAGTAAGCTAAACTTGTTAATTTGTTTTTAAATAGATGAATAAGACAACTATCATAGTATAAAATATTTTAGTACATATACTGATAGTTGAATTAATCAAAGATTTTGTATAAAATATTTGAATACCATTGTTTGGCAGGCTGTAAAACCAGGGATGCTTAAAGGTTCTCGACCCGACGCACATCCTAAAATCTAGACTAATAAGCAAATATCAGTGCTTCTTGGTAAGAAAGAGGATTTTTCAGTCTTTTTTCGCATACATCTATCCTAATTTGTTATTACACAAATTGTGATTAACCATATAATAATAACATTTCTTCATACAGCAAGAAGATTACGAAAAAATTGTTTTTAAAAAACACTTCAGGAAAGACTGTTACAGAATAATCTTATATTTTCTAGCGAAAACTAAATACACTATTAAATACCATTTACTGATGACTACTTCTTCTTCTTCTATGTGCCCTGTCCCTTCAGGAAGTAGGCGATCATGGATCTCCACGTCTCCCTACCCCTTGTGGCTCTTAGTATGTTTGAGCCTGTTGCTCCTGGCAACCCCCGTTCCGTCATCCACCTGATCAGACCCTGCAAATATGTTATCCGCTGCCTTCCTCTGTCTCTCCTTCCTTCTATCTGTCCAGTCAGTATCAGGTTCTCCAGGCTCTCCTTCCTCATTGCATGTCACAGGAACTTCAGTTGTCTCTTCCTGATGCTCAGCATCAATTTCCTTTTTGTTGCCATTCTTTCTAACACATTGTCGTTGCTTGTATGCTCAGTCCACGATATCCGTAGCATCCTTCTGTAGAACCACATTTCGGCCGCTTCCAGTTTTGTCCTCATTTTCGATGATATTGTCCAGCATTCACAGCCGTATTGAAGAACTGACATCACGTAGCAGTCTAGCACTCTTTTCTTCGTTTCTATTGAGATCTTCCTGTGTGTACTTTTGTAAAAAATGTATTTAAATTGTGCTTGCATTATTTTCTCCCTTTTTTTCTAACTTATGTGTATGCATGATATATACAGATTTAGGAACATTGGTCTAAGGATCATTCGTCTAAAGAATATTGGTCCAAGGGAAATGTGTCTTAGGACATTTGCCAAAGGAAAACTCATCTAAGGTCATTAGTCAATGTAATACTCGTCTAAGGATATTGATATATGGAATACCCGTCTAAGAACCATTAATCTATGAAATACCCGTCTAAAGACCGTTAGTCTATGGAATACCCGTCTAAGGACCATTGGTCTATGGAATACTCGTCAAAGGACCCTTGATCTATGAAATACACCTCTAAAGACCATTGATCTATAATATATTTTTAATGAATTAACACTTTATTCATGTACAAAATACTCAATTTTAGTGATATTCACGATATTAAAGAATAATATTTAAGACACTTATAGCAACATTAATTACTGATGATACGTGTGGTTTATAAGTATTTATTGACATGAATTATTTGTATATTAATGCAACCCACATTAGACCTTAATTCTCTAGGGGAATATTTCTTAGACATATATTCTTTAGACGACCAATATTCTTAGATGAATGTATATATAATTGTGTATTTGGGCAGCAATCCCTCTTTTATACAGGTTTCATTGAAGATGATTTAAAGGTATAACGAATAATTCTTATCTTGCATGGGTACACAAGATTTATTCTTTTTTTTATATACAATGAATAAGTACTGTCTACATGATCTTTGAATCAAAGCGCTTTCAACTAATCTATTAGTAATCATCAAAGGTATTTTTACTTGCCTGAATGTCTTATTGTTTTTATAGCTATAAAAATATTTTAATTCACAAACACAGTCAGCATATTACGGCCGTGTTCATAATTGATATTATTAACAGTTAATATTAAAAAAAAAACGTTAATAATATCAATTATAAACACGGACACAATGTACTGACTATTTTCGGAAATTAGAAAATTTCTCTTGCTATAAAGAGAATGTGATTGTATCTCAACATCCTAATAAATGAGGAAATTGTGCCGTAGTTGCGATAAGCAAAGAAAAGAAACAGAAAGAGAAACATCTGAATACTTTTCAGTATATATATATATATATATATATATATACCTTTGCCCTGACGATCTGTAGTGTGAAACCGCGGTAGGTTTTGGCTCGCTTTAGATTTTTGTGTGTCTTTGCTCTACTTTTGTATATCTTCTTTTGTACTTTGTATCGAGCACTTTTTCTTGTGGTTGGTTCCGTTTGGGTTTTTTTTTCTTTCCTGCGGAGTATTGAATGTTTTGTTCTTGTTCCGCGGATTTCTTTTTTTTCTCCCCATTTATCCGACGCCTTAGTGCACCGGATTGTAACGGAATTAGGTTCTGTTTGTTAGTGGTTTTTTTGAAGGTTTATTTTAGTATAAATTTACGGCCTACATACTTACAGAGTCTATTTAGTTATTATATATATATATATATATATATATATATATATATATATATATATATATATATGTGTGTGTGTGTGTTTACTCAGTTGTTTACTCTAAACAGAAAAAAAACTTGTTCAAATTGATTCAGCATTCCGACTGGGTTTACTTCCCTGGAGTTGGCAACCAGTCTAGAAGTAAGAAAAATTAATTCAAAACCAACCTGAAGAGTGATGGGCTCCGTCAAAATATCTTGCTCTAGACACACCACGACTGCTGTGCTTGTGGTGTTCAACCGACCCTAAAGGCTTATAATTTATCATTCATTTGTATAAATTTATTTGTTGAAGAAGTACGCATTTAAGTGTTTTTCCTTTTTTTAGTCATGTCACCCACAACAAGGTAATAAAAGCGATTAAGATGCAAGGGGTTACTGAGAATGAAAGAAAAAGAGAAGACAGTAAAAGAACAGGGTTCAAACAGACAGAAGATGACGATTAGCTTTGCACTTAAAGTTTTGTAGATCGTAGCTGATAGGAAAGCAGGAAACAGGAAAAGGCTTCCATAAGCGAGAAATGCTGAAAAAGAAAATGATTAGCATAGAATTTGCGGTTTCAACCACCAATTTCAACATAGAAATTATGAGACCTAACTGTAAATATAGTACTGCGTTCATATTTGTAAAGTTGAGGTACTAACGAAGAAGCCTTATCGGAACAATTACTAGAAAATATTTTTAGAAAAGGCAAATGAAAGCTACACTACGTCGGTGGTAAAATGACTGAAGTCGAGATGTAAGGTCAGGACCGATAGTGTTGCGAATTCTTCTTTGGAAAATATAAAAAGAAAACCTCAGAGCAGATGTGACTGCAAGATTCAATGCACGGACGAATAGTAGATTTATAAATGTGCAAAATAAATTCTGGCGAGAAAGTGTCTAGCTCCACTCATTGAACCGACTTTTGTAAAAGCAGACTTAGCAATTGATTCAATCTAACCATTCCGCTTCATGTCATTTGAAAAAGTGAAACCAAAAAGGCGCAGTGATTTATTCCGATTAAAGTCAGCATCGTGTTGATGGAAGATGAAAACAGTTTCTGTCAGACGATTAATTGATGAGGCATCAAGTGTCGGTTGTTCACGTTTTTATCTTGTGTCAGATTTGCCTAGTCATGCCTACCAGTTTACTTTTTACCCACCTTACTGAACACGTTTTAATTTTTTTTGTTTTTTTTTATCTGAAAAAAAGAAAATAAATTTATCTTTTTTCCCCATAAAAGCTGCCATAAAACCCCTTGATAAAACGAAAATAGAAGTACATTTTTAATCCGAAAGAAAGCCTATGGAATCCCCAATTCCTAGCTGTTAATCCAGTGAAAACAAGGATAAAAATCAGGCAGTCTAACAAAAAAATTCCTATATATCCATCCATCCATACATATGCATATATAATAAAGACAAAAGCAAACTTATCTTAGCCGACACGTTTCATCCTCTAAGAGACTTTATCAAAGTAAATGTAAGTATTTTATTTTGCGACAAGTATTTATATACAAGAGCAAAACTATTGTTGATTTTTCAACATTTTGTCGCAAAATGAAATCATTACATTTGCTTTGATAAAGTGTCATATATATATATATATATATATATATATATATATATATATATATTCTCTAAACATATGCTGTTAAATATAAGAGACAATGAATGTCTATTATGTTTAATCATGAGCTGTTCTAAACGTCGTATTTTTGCTTTAATTTCAGTTGAAAATAAAGACAAAAATTCTCCAACATTTAGATAATTATTTATTGATTTTCTTCTAAGCTTTCGGCTCACATGAGCCATCTTCAGAGAGGTTGTTTAGACTGAAATATTATAACATCCACCATCACCGACGATTTTATTTTGTGTTGACATAAAACTCCGCTTGGTAACGGCAATAGTTACCAAAAATAATAAACGCAGTTCTTAAATTTGCAATGCGGTTTTATGACGTCACACCGCGTGATAACGCAAAATGACAACAAAACCATGTAGTCAAATGCAATGTAATATGCTATTTCCGGATTTAAAGTTGATTTTATTGAGTGTTGCTTGTTTAGATTTGATGTACATGGCCTTCAATTTGCAGGTTCCTCTTACTGTGTGTATGAGTTAGGGTCACCGTATTGTTGACCAAAATCTGTCTGATATTACCTATATGTTTATGTTTTTCAGAGAAATGTTGTTTAATAGTACTCTGATCAGAAAGATGACATGTAAGTCTACGGGAGAGCGTGGTTGTAGTAAAACCAATATATGTACTAGGTTTTTTATTAGTATCAGAGATGCAATCTCTGAATGGGCATGTAAATTGGTACACTACGTTGGTTTTTTTTATATATTTTAATGTCATACTGAGCAGTTTATTACTGATGATATATGTGATTAAAAAGCAATTATTGGCACGCATTGTTTGTATATTGATACAACTCACATTAGACTATTATTCTCTAGACGACTATTTTGTTCATGTATATTCTTTAGACAAATGTTTCTTAGATCGATACTCTTAGACCAATATTCCTTAGACCAGTGTTTCTTAGACGAATGTGCCTTAAACGAATTTTCCTTAGATGAATGTTCTGGATCACGCTCAGACTTTAAGGACACCTTGTATAAACATATGCTTTCGTTCTATTTTTGATCAAATTGTTCTTTTGACTGATGTAAATTTATGGTGACAGTCTGATAAATGATATATGGCAGCTGTCCTGCCGCCAAGAATAAGTAAATGACCGGCAAACACAGGGAAGAATTTGACGTAAAACGAAAAAGGCAGGTGGCGATTAATCAGCGAGCAGTAAACACAAATGTCATTGAATATGAAAAAGAGGAAACAAATCTATGTGAAATAAACATTATTAATTTATTTAAATTTTTATTTTCAAATCAGGTTTCGATTTTCGAGAGTGTGTCGAATATGAAATGAGAATTGTTCATTGATAATCTATGTGCATGGGCGTGAGAAGCGCATGACTATAAATTTAAATTGTTTTGAAACAAGGCAGTAAAAGCTTCCGATGGCGGCACGAGAGACGTAGAGTCTCCAGCACTGTGATTTTCAAACGGTATGTCGTGAGAGGATCGTAGGTTTGCCACGACACATTGGTGTGATGCGAGAGGATCGTAGGTGTGCCGTGAACATTTTTAAGGGTCATTATTTAAATTATTTTTGAAACAAGTACAAAACACACAATTTAAACCACTTTAAATTGAGTATATGAGTATATCATTGTTATAACAAATAAATATATGCATAATTCTTTTTATAATAATTTCACCCCAAGCAAGTCAAGACCCCCCCTGGTGCACAGGAACGTTACAGTGAGAGAAAAAACAAGGTGAAGGGGATTTTGAAGGAAAAATAAGAGAAGGATGGGAATCAAAGATATAGAAGATGGCAATTGACGTTGTATTTAAAGTTTGAATAATGAGGATCGCTACTGAATTGAAAAATGCATGATTTGTGGTCAAAGTGATGTGTAGCTCGTACTGAATGTATTTTTTATTACATTCAGTAAGACTGGACAAGTTTTTAATTAAGAACCAGTGCCCTGGGTATGACGATAAACTACATCTGGCAATATAGCCTCTGATCGGGATAATTTGAAGAGCATAGAACCATTTATTAATTGCTATTGTTCCCAGATCCACTATGACCCGGGGTGGTAGGGCATGTTACGGTGCCAACTATGGTCAAATAGTTAACCTCTCCAAACTGGGGTCAAAAGACTCCGAAAATATAAAAAAAAACAGTAATACATTTTTGTACAAAGAAATTATCAGGAATAAAAAAAAAACAACAACAAAAAATAAATATATAAATAAAAACAGCCATACATTTTTATTAATGAAATTACAAACGTTCCCAATAAAAGAGTTGATATGCCGCCAAACAAACAAACAATTAAGAAGCTAGTCAAGTGCTCAGCGGAGTGTAACTATAGGTTCAAGTGCACAGTGGGATAATCAAAAGGTAGGTTGAAAAACATTGCAGGTTGAACGTATAATTCCGTGTAATAAAAAATAACCTTTTGCAGGGATTTAAAAAGCATGGGGTAACTATTTTTATTATTCTTGTTTAGTTAAATTAGTTTTTTTTTTCAAATTACGTGTTGTGTCTATTATGACGCATCTGGAATCACATGATTTGTAATTTTTTATGAACTCGGAAATGATGTCACCGTCTGTAAATTTTGGGTGCCTTTTTACAAGGATCCACTTTTTTGCGCATTTTTTTTTTTACACAAACTAACCCTTTTTACACTATTTATAATCGGACTATTGTTCTCATCTTTGTTGTCTGCTTTAACAACCTTTCGGCCTTTGTGCCCTCCGTCCTTCATCAGAAGTTCAGACAGAAACAAACTAAGGTTATTTTTAACTTCTATAATTTAAACGAATCTTTAGAAATTAAAAACGAAAATGAACATTTTACGTTGAATGGATAAGACTAGAAGGATCAAATCATTTTTTCCTGTTGCTAAGTTGTGGCATGGTAACTATATATTTTTTTTTAATCATGTCACCCAAGCAAGGCATTCCACTGCCACTATAGTGCAGGGGGTTACACAGGGCGATAGACGAGTTAGGATGTACATAGGGGGATAGTTGGAGAAAATGGGAGGGTTAGTGTGTTAGGAGGTGTCTGTTGACCTTACATTTAAACTCCTGGAGGTTATAGCCGTCGGGAAAGCAAGCATGCGGAAGGGAATTCCACAGGCGGGAAGTGCGAGAAAAGAAGCTGTTGGAGTAGAAGTTGCGGTTATATTTAATCGGTTTCACTGTAAAAGGGTGGGACCTAGTTGCCAATCTAGTATCTCGTGCAAACTCCCACCTAGGGGGCACCAGTGATTTAAGTTCATCAGAGCAGAAGCCATGAAATTATTTATAGAAGAGGCACAGGGAAGCCACGTCACGCCGGTGAGAGAGTGACTGCAGGCAGTCAGCTAAGTCGGTATCAATCACGTTACAGATTCTTCGCTGTATTTTGTCAAGAAGCCCGAGGAGAATAGCAGGGGCAACCGACCAGATGTGGCAACAGTATTCAAAACACGGGCGGGTGGTAGATTTGTATAAGTGCAGGATAGATTCAGGCGGAAAGAATTTCCGGGCCCTGCACAAAGAGCCAACTTTCATAGCAGCGGATTTAGCAATGGATTCGGCGTAGTCATTCCACTTGAGGTCCGCTGAGAGTGTCAGGCCAAGCAGGCGTAGTGTTTTACTCTCTGGGAGGCATGCCTGTTCCATGCTAATGGGAGGGAGGTGCGGTCGTCTGTGGTGGTTAATTAACAGCAGCTTCGTTTTGGAAGAATTGAATTTTACGAGCCATTTCCTACCCCAATCCACCACGGATTGGAGGTCCTTTTCAAGCTCAGCCGCGAGGTTCGCCTTATCATCAACACCAGATTTTTGATCGAGGCGAGCGTATACTGTGGTATCATCGGCGTACATGCCTACTTGTGATCTTATGGCATCGGGGAGATCATTGATGTAGATTAGAAAGAGCGTAGGACCTAGGATAGAGCCTTGGGGGACACCCGCGTTTGTAGGGTAGTTCTGGGAGGCATGTCCGTTTAAAACCACCTTCAGTGTGCGGTTGGAGAGGAATGACTGGATTAAGTCCAACAAAAGTCCAGTAATGCAGTTTCCGTAGAAAGCCGGCATGCTATACTCTGTCGAATGCTTTAGAGATATCCAGGGCGACAGTTCGGGCTTCACCATTCTTGTCGAGAGCCTGGTATATATACTCGGTGATGGTCGTTAGCATATCAGCAGTAGACCTGGTGAAGCGGAAGCCATACAATTTGCCCGATAGGAGCCCGTGGGCCGTGAGATGCTGAACGACCTCGGCATTGATAATGGCTTCGAACACTTTGCCGAAGATCGGAAGAAGGCTGATAGGGCGGTAATTTGCGGGGTTCGAGGGTTCACCAGTGTTCTTGAATATTGGAATCACAGAAGAAGACTTCCAACAGGCAGGAAAGCAGGAGGAAGATAGGCAGAGGTTGTAGAGCTTAGAAAGGACAGAGGAGAGTTCAGGGGCACATTTCTTCAAGACTATGATTGGGATTCCGTCCCCACCCCATTGTTTGGTCCGTTATTCCCATCTTTATTGCCATTCTACTCAACCAACATCTGCCTCAGTTTCTAAGATGTGGTATTGTAACTATTTGCACTGTATACATAGTTCGGACTGTTGTTCTCATTTTTATTATCATATTCACCACATTTCAGCCGATGTACACTTCAGACTTCTTCAGGTGATATACGCCGGAATTTATTTCGTCTGACGAGGTAAATTTTTCTAGTTCCATGTATCATAGTTTCAGTTATTTTCTTTTAATAACTCAACTCCCTAATTTTTTTGTTCGCCTCTGCTGTGTTGAACTTACAAACCATTGGATCAAGTCACTGGCTTACTTCAACCAACACTTTTATCTACTGGGCCATGTGATTTTGTGTTTCGGTTCGAAATTCCAATTCTTGAAGAAGGTCGAAGAGCACAACAGCCAAAGCGTCGTATATATGACAATAAAGATGAGTGCAACCGTCAGAACAATGTAATTGTAGTCCAGGGTCGGTAACCTACGGCATGTGTACCATACGGGGCATACCTAGCTGTTTCCAATGGCACGTAAATTACGTAAAACTCAAAGTAACAAAGTATGTTGCTGATATTTAACAATTGGCTAAGACAATGCAGAGGCAAGGCTCCGATTTATAATAAAAACTTAAAAAAAGAAAAACTTTTAAAAACAGTTTATTTTTATTAATGTGGTTTACATATTATTGTATATATACAATATAACATATATATATGTTGTGGAAATTTCGAAGATTAACGAAATGGTTTTGACAACTGACATCAAACCGGTAGAAATGAATATATAAATGTACTGTTTGATTAAAAACAGAATATCTACTCAAATACTAGTATCGACTAAAATAATGTTCAAACAAATAATTTCAATATGTCGGTTGTTAAAACCATTTCGTTAATCTTTGGGATTTTCCGTAACATTGTATATTTACATTTGTTGACATGACGATACATTTCATAGCAGATATGTTTATTTGCGTAGAAAAGAAAATTGTGTTATATAGTCTTGATTTGACTTCGTTTAATGTGTGGTATCATTCGTGATCGAGTGGTCTAAGATGCGCCAGATCTCTTGGTGGCTTCCCCTATGCTGATAGGGGTTGCAGGTTCGAATCCTGCCGAATGACACACTTTTTTTAGTACAAAATTTATCGTAAATAATCATAATAAAATAAATATACTGCTTGATTAAAACTCAAATGCGAGTATCGACTAAAAATAATGTTCAAACAAATAATTTCCGTATTATTGTATATATTACGATATAAAATATATTGTAGAACAGGTATATTGACCATGACTTGTATAAAAATTCGTATGTTATTGGTAGAGTGAATGATTTTAAAACTAAAGTCGACACATAGCCAAATGATCTAGATGCAATTGTCTCTTCTATTCTAATAGTTTCTTTTTTGCACTTTTCACCTGTGGAACTCCCTTTTTATCTCTTGCTTCTCTGCCACCTCCAGTCTTCAAAAATTTAAGTGTAACGTCGTCTTCTGCATTCCTGAATTTTGTTCTCTTATTGTCCTTTCCTCACTTTTTCTAACTAAAGTTTTCTCATTCACTTTTACTCCATGTAACCATCTGCCTCTAGTGGTTCTATCATCTTATTAGGAGTAAAAGGATACAAGCAAACTGCCAATAAAATAAACCCGACTGGAACTCAGCTCTCTGATTTCCAGTTCCAAACCTTTACTCAATATACCAACTGAAAATCCAAGCATAAAGCCCTTAGTATCCCTAAGAAGTTAGCAAAAGTTTGCCAAACCTTGTCACAAATTTTTACATACGCTAAATGTCTTCAGGTGTCTGTCATACTTGGTAACCATCTTGGAATTTTGAATGAAACACTTTATTTAATCCATGAGGAAAATTTATTCTCATTCTGACTTCTATGAATACGAAATATTTTTTCTATCGTTTATTAGAAGTCCTTCCAAGATTTATTATACGTATGTTGGCACACAGAATCATTTTTGAAACCTCAGTCGGCACATAGTTAGCTAAAGGTAGTCGACCCCTTTTGTAGTTCATTATTTCTGTCTGTGCAGCAGATTTTGATTACTAAAATATTACCAGACATTTGTATAAAAAAGCGATACTGATCAATTATTATTTCAGTATTAAATTGCTTCTATTTCTAACGCAATCTGTTCAGGTATATTTTCTATTTCAAGTTGAAATATATTAAATAAAATCAAATTTGATGCAACTATGTATCATATATGTTGCAGAGAGGCATTTTTATTCTGTAATCAAAGATTATAGTAGTTTGTAGTATAAAAACTTCAAGGTGACTGGGGCTTACGATCAATCAACATATTCAATAGACACAGCTACGGGTGTTTTATTGCACAAGTTTGAATGCAAATTAATCTACACTATGTATTTTTCTAGGTTTTCACTGTCTATGGTAATCTTTTCTACTTGTCTTTTTTCCCAATTGACTTTTTGTGTTTTCTATTTTATGGAAATTTTTCTACCTCGGGATTTTTATCGACATGTTCATCTTTATTTTGTTCTTTTTAGAAAATTTCCACCTCGAAAACTTGGCTCACAATTTTTTCCTCTTTTGAAATACAAGTTCATTGTTTCTTTTAACTTGTAACAACCAGATTTTTAATTTATTTTTTTTCTCTTGAGGCTTTTTCCTGTCCCGATTCTAATCTGGGACCTTGTCATTACAACATCCTGTTGGTGATGTTTGGGTGTATTCTTCTTCTTTTATGTGCCTTGTCCCTTCAAGACGTAGAGGATCATGACACTCCACATCTTCCTGTCTTTTTTAGCTTTTAATATATTTTGTCTTCTTATTTCTCCCAAACCCTGCTCTATCACCCAACTGCTTAAGCCCATCAAGTATGTCATACGCTGTTTTCCCCTATCCTTCTTTTCGTCTATCTATCCTGTAGGTATCAGATTCTCCAAGCCAACTTTTCTCTTTATGTTTCCCAGAAATTCTAACTATCTCCGCCTGATGTTAAGCATAAGTTTCCTTTTTTTTCTACTCTTTTCAAAACTTTGTCCTTGCTCACATTTTCGGTTCATGGTATCCTCAGCATCCACCTGAAGAACCATATTTCTGGTGCTTTGAATCTTTCCTTCATATTCGTTGAGATTGTCTAGCATTCGCTTCCATATAGATATCATGTAACAGTTCAGTACTCTTTTCTTTGTTTGCAACAAAATGTTCATGTCTCTCAATACTCTTCTTAGCTTTTGAAATGCGTCTTTGTGTTATATATCGCCGTACGACGACAAAACAACAAACACGCATATATAAAAATATAAGGTTATATTTTTATTATTGACGACGAACCGTGTGGAATAGAGAACGGAAGGGTGAGAGGCACATAGAATGGGTTGACGGGAGTGTATTCTTGCCGTGGTGTTTCTCTGCTTCCACTGGCCGTTCTCTGCTGGCGAATCCGTGTGTCGAGGTCTTTTTATAGTCTCTAGAACCGGAACTTTCCTTCCGGTTTTGCCTCGCCCACGCAACGCCCACGTAATTCTAAGAGACACCTGATCTGTTTGCCTCTGTAGCCATTTCCGCCGCTGTCGGAAATAAGGTCAAATGACATCCGCTCCGGCCTCGACAGGATGTATTTCACAAACACCTGTCTTGTCGCTTCGCCGCCCCCTTCACCGACGGGAAACACCATCGCTTGCATCACTTCCTCGGGTGGGGCCAGATTGTTATATTACATTTGGGCTCCTCTTTTTGCTGATGACTATCTTGTAGTTTGTGTTGACGTGTATAAATTAACGAAAAGGCTTACATGTCTGTTACAATGATAACAACATCTGGTTCACACTCCTCCTCGGTCTTTTGAACAGGAGTAGAGGTTTATTCCTTGTTTAAGATTGGGTTTTCTGTTTCTTCTATTGTCTATTTTCACATTGTACTTCTAACGTCTCCGACTGAATTTTGAAATTTTATTTAATAATTAAATATTGACTTCTTCAGGTCTATAGTTAGCTATTATCCTTCCTGTGTAATCTCAAGAACTTCACTTCAAAATCATAAAATACAAAACAGCATCTATTATTATTAGAAAAGCTAATTTTCTTGCCACTTTTGTGGCGGGTGTATGATAACAATTATGATAAGCTTAGGCATGCTGTGACCAGTCCTGACATGCTAAGACAAGCTTTGTACCCAGCTGCCACTTGAGCGGGAGGTGGAGGTGGATAATGTTTGACTAGTGGTTTGAGAGTCTGCGCTCAGGTTCCCCACGTTAAAAACCGACCTTGTGTTACAACTCGCTCGAGTGGGGGAGTGGAGTAAATCTTCATACATATGTCCGCCTCTATATAGAATGTGTAGCGTGGATTACCAAAGAGGCTGTTAATGACACATATAACAGATGTCCGTTTCATCAGAACTGGTCTGTGATTCTTTTCGTCTGGAGCTGCTCCTTTTGGTCCAGGAACAGGTCCCAGGTTCTTGTGTGAGCCTTCTGTCCTCTACACCTGTGTGTGTGTGTGTGTGTGTGTGTGTGTGTGTGTGTGTGTGTGTGTGAGACCTCGTTATCTGTCACGTAATTTTTCTATCTCAATGTAGAGGGAGACTATCCTTTTCACCAACCCAACAGTAATATTCTTTCAACAGTCTGAGTCGATATATTTTCCATCTATCAAAGACAGCAAGGAGGGTTTTTACTGCTGTAGAGACAGAAAAAACTGCGTTTGATTCGGCAATAGAGAACTTACACGTAAGATCTACCCTGCAATCCATAGACGAAACATTGCTACTTAGATTCACCAGTTTAGACCTTCACAGCTATGAACCGCTATTCCATGTTCACGCTAGCAAATCAACTCCATTCATTTCGTGTTCGTTTGTTAGGAATAAGTTCCAAGAACTGTTATTTTATGGAACCGACTCCTGAGAGGATACATTCATGATTACTAGAATCTTAACCACTTCAAGTCAAGAGTCAACCGATACATATACTGCATATCCTCATCATACACACTTCTTAACACCTCCATTCCCTTTCAACAAAATCACTCAGTAACCAACTATCTTGAGTGGCTATTTGGCCTTATATTGGATAAAAATAGCTATGAAAATGCTATTAGGCTACCAGATTCCTACGAGGGTCACCAGTTTGTAAGGAAGATTTTAGTGTTATGTCTATTTTCTGAGGCCCTACTGGTCACTTCAAACACCGTCATAATTACCAATAGATTCCTCCAACTCTTTCTGAATATTATACCCTCAGATTGATATTCAAACACTCTGACATATTCGTACTGGAGTTTCCGGCGCGAATGTCAAGCAATGTCGTTTACAAATTTCTGGCGTAGTGATTTGCATCATGATGCTCTTTTTCTCATGCCCAACAGATCCTACTATGCAGTCTAGTCGACAAAACCAGAAACAAACAAACAACGAGCATGCCCGAAACTTTTAAAAATATATAAAATGGAAAAAATTTACTCATTGTACCCTGTATATTTATAAGATAGTAATTTTTAAAAATATATCTCAGACAAATGAAAATATATATATAAAAAAGATATTGAAAATGAACTATTTAAAAATATTTAGAGTAACACCAGTTTCAGAACTCTATGATTTTCAAAAGTTAAATTGAGATGAAGAGACATGTAGCAATGCCATGTGGGACTTACATCTTGTGATTCAACTAATGAAAATCACAGAACTGTAAAGCTAGTAAAGATACTGTCAATAAATATTTATCTAAACTCAACTACATCTAAAACAATAAAACACCTAATCAATAAAAATCAAAAGAACGAACCAAAACAAGAGGAATTTACCCTGTAACCGGCTAAGATTGCTAGAAAAATATATCGGAAAAACCTCAAGAATTTTTTAAAAAATCTTATATGAACACAAAAGAGACATTCGAAAAATAACACATTAATGGCATGAGAGATTGATCACGATTTTAACATAAAAAATACAACTGTAATTTAAAAAGAAAATAATTCACTAAGACGAAAATGTCCAGCAAGTGCTTTAATCGATAGTTCATCCACAGTAAATTTGCATTCAGGTTCTTGTACAATTCTTGAACGACCTTCTGTTATCACAGTGTGAGATGTTTCATAACAAAGATTATGGAAACAAAAAATTCTGGATGAAAATGACTAGATTGTATGTCTAAAACACGTAAGAAAATTCTGTTTTCTTAAATTTAAAATTTGTAGCGTCTCTCGTTCAAGCGTATGTATAGTCGCATCGCCATAAAAAAAACTTAATCCAATGAAGTTCGGGGATTGCGTGCTATAAATGGAGAAAGCGTGCTAAGAGCCACCAGGGATAGGGAGACGTGGAAGGCCATGACCGCCTACGCCCATATATATATATGTGTGTGTGTGTGTGTGTGTGTGTGTGTGAGGCTGGTACTATATATATATATATATATATATATATATATATATATATATATATATATATGTGTGTGTGTGTGTGTGTGTGGAGGCTGTACTATATATATATATATATGTGTGTGTGTGTGTGTGTAGGAGGGTGTACTAGAGATATTATAGTGGTCGTATGAGTTTATTTTAGAACAGAAAACTGTAATGATTGTATTGTGCTCCATGCAACACAAGATTTGTTGAAGATTAAGATGTTATCCAGAGGAAAAACGTGACACTCTTAACGCCTGTCATAATGTGAGTAAAAGACTGAGAGTTTTTTTTCATTTATACTGCTTTATACAACGTCATTTATCGGACGTTAGAAGTTTCTCTGGCAGATAAGGTGAGGTAATCTCACGTTTTTTATTTCGTGAAATGCAATCACAGGCTTGGAAGTCTTGTAGCAATTCTAATTTTCTTGTTTCAAGACCTAGACATGCTTGGAGATGCGATTTTAATAAAGAAAACCTTTTACCAGCTTGTCTTCAACTTTTTCCTTCTTTTATCTTTAGATAGTCTACTTGATTTTGATTGCTCGAAACAGGGAGCGACAGTACATGATGCTAACTTAGAGAAAATTAGCGTGTTAAAAATCAGGTTCTCTAGATTCTATCTACGTTATTTCTTTTTAGTTGAATCCGGCTTTCTAGAAACTTGCATATTTGAATAATATACACTATTTTTTGCTATTCATTATAATCTTTTTCATATTTGTATTTGTTTACTCATGTTCTATTTCGTAATTTGTTTTACTCTAATGATTTTCTTTACCTAACCTTTTATATTTTAATAACAACAAAGAAATGGTTTATTCGCTTAGTAGGCGTACAAGAGTGATAGTGTGTAAGTGTCCATTTGGTTCGCTGGTCGGTAGGCTGATACTTGGTTTGTAGGTAGAGTGTGCGAAGCTAGCGGCAGCGTCTTCTTCAGCGAAAGTGTTCCAAGGGGAATCAGTGGCAGCGATGTGAGAGAGACGTCTGTTTCTCTTGCTGGCTCATGGCTCTCTGCCTTTTGTCCGTTCTACCAAAATGGACTAGGAAAATAGTTCTAGAGAGGAAGAAGGAATCAATGCGCTCTGCCAGTTGATTGGTTAGTGAGTGACCGAATCTCCTGTCGGGGGCACTGATTCGCGAAAGGAAATAGATCTGTGGCTGCTACAATATACATAAAACAAGAAACAATTCGGCTACTCGATGCAAGTTGTTATCATGTCAAGCTTTGGTTTCCCGCAATGGATGGTTGTGTGCACGCCATGAAGTACCAACTCATGGACCACCACAAACACTATGCAACTAAGGCCTTCATGTTCAGAGACAGTTCCTCTTAAAGAATCATTTGGAGATGAACAGTCCACGAAAAAACATCATCGGAAAACACCAGAAGACAAATAGAAGAGACGAAGAAAGTCCAAAGAAAAGCATGAGTTCTCTATTCCTTGAATCCTTCTACTCTAGAATGTGGTAGCTGCAGACATCTCTTCATACCAAGCATAGGATTCCTTTCACATAGAAGGAAATGTCGATGAGCATTTCATTACTCGGCAACGAGTTCCGCCAACAAACTTTCGTAAAGTTATTTCAACATTTGCAAAAGTGGAATTAACTTTAAACCAAATCAGAAGAATTTTAGCTTTTAGCAGAATCAACTTTGAAGTTATAGTATTTCATTTTTTTAAATAAAAAAAGACATAACCAATAATATATTCGTCGAAGTTGCAGACATCTAAAAAACTTCTATACATTTCTTTACATTGCAATGCGAATTTACTGTCTTAAAGGAAGCCGTTTTCTTTGCAAGAAAAATCTGGTGTCTGTATTCAGCAAATCACGTCTTTGCATCTTCTGGTGTAATCATGTTTGCCACAATTCGAGTAACAATGTGAAAATAACGGTCAAGCACGTTGGACATGCGTTGTTCAGTTTGTAAACAACGAATTATTTGATAAAGCTGCTGTTATTGATTTCTGAAGATCCACAAAGCTCATTAAAATGTCCTCAATGAAGATCATATTATTGAGCTAATCAAGTGCCGCCGGAAGCTAAAGGAGAATAAAACTGTTGTTCTTGGTTTGGTTCTTTGGCCCTAATTTCTGAAATTCAAATCACAATGAAACTGAGTGTAAATCAATGATAATGAGTTCTAGAAACTTTCCCAACATTCAGCTTTATTCGATTAAAACTGATCACTGGTCAATACTGGAAACTCCTCTTGTAAAATATGAGACTGAAAATAAAATGTGTGATAACAGGGACATGAGGGCTTTAGTTAAGAACGACTACTTTTTTTTAAAGTAAAGGAACAAATGGCTCAGTTTGATGTTTCTTTTTGTTTCATTAACTATAGTGTTAATGATTAATGCCTGTATCAATATGACGCTGTTGTTTAATGTTTAGATAATACCCACCAAAAATCATTTTAATACCAATGATACCTTCCTTCCTTTATGTGCCGTGACCTTTTAGGACGTAGGTAATCGTGGTCCTCCACATTTTCTTGTCTCTTGTAACTCTTGGTCTTTCTATTATTTTTCCCAATCCCCGTTCAGCCATCCATCTACTCAAGCCCATTCAGAATGTAACACGCTGTTTTCCCCTGTTCTTTTCCTCTCTATCTGCCCTGTGAGTATCAGAGTCTCTAAGCCATCCTTCCTCATTACGTGCCCCAGAAATCTCGACCTGATATTAAGAATGCTCACATATCCGGTCAATGTTATCCTCAGCTTCCTACTGTAGAACCACATTTCTACTGCTTCGACTCTCTTCTTCATCTTTGAGAAGATTGTCCAGTATTCGCTGCCATACAGGACAACAGATCTTACGTAACAATTCAGTCCTCTTTACTTTTTTTCAAACAAAACTTTCTTGTCTCTTAATACTCTGCCTAGCTTTTGGAATGCGTCTTTGGCTATCCCAATACGTCTTTGGATTCCAGTCGCACTTTCTGTCTTCTCTTAGAACACTTCCTATTTATATATCTGCTTGACTTTAGTAGCCTCGACCTGTAATTTTCATTTTGGGTCCAACTTTTTGCTATTGACCTTTTATTCAGTCTTGTTAGTCTTTTCTTCTCGATTTATTTTACTACATTCTGTAATAGGTTTTATAGTTACTGCTTCCAACACTGTGTCATCTGCATAATATTCTGAGAATAAATAACGCGTTCCTTGTTCCGATGTCTTTTATGAACATACTCTGTTCTTGTTTTATCTCTGGTCCAATTCTGCTGCGCGCTCTGTTAATCATAAACCGGATGATGTCCTTAGTAATGTTGCTCATTAAGCTTCGGTGGAGTTCACATTCCTTTGTACCTATTGTCTTACGCAATGCTATGAAAATAGATCTTCCGATATGTCACCACAGTTGTAGATTTCGTTATTTCCGTAATCTTATCCATGCCGAAATCATCTAACGCAGTCAGAATCTTTATTACAATTCCGTATTCCGTACAACGTACTTCGGGTTTGGGTGTTTATTCGGTCTTAACTGAACTCAAGGGGTTGGCCGTAGGTCCTGAGCATCCGTAGGTCAGTCAACCGGACCACTGGTTTAAATCTGCTTTCTGTCCACGTTGTGATTATTAGTTCATGGTCTACTGAAGATGTTGACACAGCTGGGGAGCCTGTGTTAAACATTTAGAATACAGCAAAAAGAAATAGAAAGAAAATAAATAATGTCCGTAGAAAGCCAAAAAAAAAAAAAGAACTACTGTTCGATGATTTTTAATGTCTTGTATATACAAGAAAAGAATAGAAAAAGAAAAAGGTTACAGAAAGTAAAATATTTTAGCATAACAACTCACACACTGGAGTCCAGACAGAGAGTGTGTGTGTGTGTGTATAGCTCACTTGTTGTTAAATCGTCTCAGCAGATATATAACTCTTCAACAATGTTCTCCAGACTCTTTTAATGGAGTCAATTCTTCTCAAATAAAATGCTGGGACCACGGTGCCTTGCAAAGGTGCTGAACGGATGATGCAATTCCGATTGTTGTCGTGCTAGTGACGAACGTTAAGTTTCATATACTCAGCGGTTTTTCAATGCAACTGCTGCAACGATAATATTTCTTAAAGTTCTTGTTTTTGACTCGTCAGCACTCTTACTTAAGCGGGGAGGGGGAGATCCCGATCTCACATACAATCGTACTCTTTCACCGTCATGATCCGACTTTTTTTCTTCTTCAGCATTACTACGTGCTTATAAAGGGAACCCAGATGGTTATAAGCCAGGTCACTATGCGCTTAACACGAGTGTCTGGCTTAGTGAGCGCTATTTCCACTTCACTTGCAAAAAATTATTTCGTTCATTTCCATTGTCTTCAGATGACCTAAATTAAACGGCACAACTTATGTGTAGATCAGATTTCGCTATCGGTAAACAAATATGCTGGTTTTACTTCGCCGTTTCAATTTACTTCAATATTTTTTTTTCGAAAATATTTTGTTCATTTCCATTGTTTTCTGATGACCCAAATTAAACGGCCTAATTTATGTTTAGATCAGATTTCGCTACCGGTAAACAATTACGCTGGTTTTATTCCGCTGTTTCAATTCACACGGGATTTAATTTAATATTGCCACGTTTACTGGAAGTAGAAATTCTGTTTAAAAAATTCTTAAGAGAAATTAAAAAGAAAGAAATGAATGACATGACATTTTGACCATTTCGGCCTTCTTCATGTGCTAGGAATTTTGAACCCTTTAAACTTAGGTATGCGTTTGATTCTCTCTCTGTCACAGTTCATTTTAAGTTTGCGAGATCTATAAACAAATCCCAAGGCCAAACGCTTCAAAAAGTTGGAATATGGCTCCAGAAAAAAAATTGCGCATAGCCATTTGTATGTCTTAGCTCAAGAGTAAGAAATCCTAAGATTTTATTCTTCGCTGTTAAAAAAAGAAAATAATAAATCGTCTTACCATGAAATTCTATAAAATTAAATTAAAATTTTTAAACCGTGAAGTAGGGTTTTGGCTAAGGTATTTTCCCACACAAATTAGCTTATTCAAATTTCATCGATTGATTTGCAAAATTGAACGAAACGTAGAGTTTGTAAATCTCGATAAAAATGTTAACAATAACTTCAACAATACTAAAAATTGTAGTAACAAAAAGTCTCCTGCAGCAAAATTTTCATGTAACTCTTAAAAGCGTACAAATAAATTTAATATTTATTGCCTCTGTTTTATTTAATTTATTCTTTAAATTGAAAAACAGATCTTTAAAATGATACTTTATTTATTAAACACACAAATGAGTTTTAATTGAACTGAAATATTTCATGAGCTTTGATTGCAATCTATTTGGAATCAATCATGGCGACAAAGACTGTGATTCTAATTTTCGATTTATGCAATGATGATTATTGATTTGCACATTTTCGGTATTCTTCTGATAAAATTGATTCTTTTTATTGACTGACATAAAAGTATATAGTTCTTGCTTTTGTTTTCCTTATTCACAATGAGTGTGTTGCATTTTAGTTAATCCGAACAAATCTATATACGAATATCAGCTCATCGAATATGTGAACAAATAAGAAATGAACTGACATTATTTACCTTGTTTGGACTCTTGTCCTCATTTTTATTGCCATATTCACGATGTTTCGTCTCTAAGTTATTTGTTCACCAGTGATGTAACCAACGCTTTTATACACATGGCCCAGTAGATAAAAGTGTTGGTTTGATCCAGTGATTTGACCCAAAGAATTTTTATTTCAATATCTACAGCAGTGATGAACAAAAACTTAGAGAGTTGAATTAAAGAGAGATAGCTAAGACATTCGGAAGAGTCATCGCTCATGGAACGAGAACAATATACCACAGTGAACAAAATAACGGGTTCGGTTCGAAAATATAACCACCTGAAGAAGACCGGAACGTGATACGTCTGAAACGTCGTGAATATGGTCGAGCAATGTAAATAATACAAATGCACTTATCTCAGAAGTATAGACAAATAATGAATTGAACTTCATTGGTACTATAAGAGAAAGGCTATTTTCTATTAAAAATTACTATCAGGACAAAAAAGAATATTATTTGCTTTTTTTTTTTTTTGAAGACCCTATTAGTTGTTGAAATTTTTTTTTCAATGCCTATGATGAATAATATTCACATAAAGATTTGTGAAAAAATACAGAGGGAAAACGTACTCGTGAAAGATGATCGCTCATGCACACAAAAATGCACATTGTGTTAGATGACAATATTTTTACATTAAATACATAGAGGGTGTCCTAAAAAAATTGACGTTATTTTGTATTTTAATAACATAACCAATTCTTGCTGAATGTTTCTCAAATTTTAACAAAATATGTAAAAACTAAATTAACTTTTCGGACCTCTCAATGGGAATCTATCAGTAAGATGGATCGGACGTGCCAATGATAATAGCAATGTGCTGATCAAATAGCCACCCTGTCTTAGCACCTTGTGATTCTTTCTATGTGGCCACGTAAAATGACAGGTCTATATTCCCCTCTTCCTAAAAGCCAAGAGGAATTTAAGCAGAGAATCACTCAGGCACCGGAGAATGTTACGCAAGACACGCTACAACGTGTTTGGTAGGAACTGGACTACTGACTTTATAAAATCTACATCTCTTTGCATTTTAAAAAATAAATATGTTATTGTTCAACATGAAGCCTATTTAATTTCGTTTGACTGAAACAATATTAATGATATCAGCTTTTGTGGGGACATCCTATACATAAACACGTTTTCCCTCTTATTTGTTCCGTGGCCAAACTTTAATTCTTTGTTCGTCTACAAGATTTAAATTCGTAAATATTTACTCTGAAGTACACAGACGATTAAATATGACAAGCGATTCATCAAAAATGAGCGGACAATCTCAATGGTTATGCAAGTAAACCAGAGGTTTTCAGGGCAGACTAGAAAAAAATCGAGCAAAAAATAAAGAAATAAGCTGAACTAAATTTAAGAACACGAGTAATCATAAAAATACAGCCGTTGTGTTTGAATTTGAATTTAATTAAACCTGTCTTAAACATCATGCATATATAATATTTGGCAATGTTTAACATTCATGCCCGAAAAATCACGGTGTGTTATTCCCTTGACACCACTATTGCTATATACACATTTGACCCCATCGGCCATGTTTATTTTCTTGAAAAAGCGAAGATGAAAATTTTGATAAAATAATATATGAAAGTAAATTTAAAATTTTTCTTTATTCTTGAGAATTGACAACTGAGATATAAAAAATTATTTATTGCATTATTGATTTACAAAAATAACTTTAAATTTACAAGATTATAAACATATGGGAACCAACTATAATGAAGTATTGATCATTTACACTTTTATAAAGAAATAAATATGAAAATAAATATTTTTATTAATAAATTTATTAAAATGACTGTGAATATGAAAATCTAAAAAACACATAAAGACAAGTAATTGGTGCACTTTGACATGGTTTAACTTGGTTAGATCAATTACGACTAAGTAGTGAATTCGATAATCCCCAGGTGCTCCATAATTTCAACCTTGTGCCACATTTAAGTTACGCCTACAAAATAATTTTGATGCACCTCAACGTGGTGTAAAGGTTAGCAGGCTAATCTCCTTAGATCAATTACGAATGAGTCGTAAGTTCGATGCTCATTGGGTGTTCTATACTTTTTTTTTAATCATCTCACCCCAAGCAAGGCATTCCACTGCCACTATTGCGCATGTGGTTACATAGGAGAAGGTAAAGAGAAGGAGTGGTTAGACATAGAAAAAAAAATAATGTCATAATGAAAATACTGTCAGCCTTTTGCCATTTCTAATCTACTCCTGAAAAATCATTTTGGGGCACCTCACCATGCTGTAGAGTTTGGCAAAATGTTCTCGCTAGATCAATTACGACTGAGTAGTGAGTTCGATACTCAGAGGGTGCCCCATAATTTGGCCTTGTACCACACTCAACCTACGCTATTAAAATAACGATAAAGACTAGTAACAAGTAAATTCATTTTCCGGGCATTTATTTCATTTACTCTCGCCACATAAATGTATTAATATTGTATGAGAGATTCTCATCCTCTTAATATTTTGGTAATTTTGTAATGTTTTATAAATTTGTTTTATAAAGTAAATAAACTTCACCGAAGGCGTCAAAATTATATGCAGTTAAGAAAAACCACACAAATGAAGTTAAAAGGCTGGAATGTTACAAATTGGGCCGATCCAGGCCAAACATGGCAACAATACTTCATTTTCGGTCTATTCTTTTGTATAGACTAGACTCTTGCAAAAATGAAGCGCGGCAGAAAGAGTCAAGCTTTTTCGGTAGCACTTGTATTCTGGCCATGAATCTCGGATTCAAATCTCACCATGGTCGATTTGTCAGAAAGGTGAATTCTTGTTCTTATAGGTCTGGAGGAGGCGAACCCAGCGTGCAGCACATTTGAAAAGTACCTGAAAACCCTACCACAGTTTCACGCAAGCCTTGTGAATGAAATTGGGTAGACGGGAGCCGTCAATAACTGTGCTAGCATGAAGTAGCAAGTCATCGTAGACGAAGGTTTGAGCGTATTGACCTTTTTCAGACTGTTCATAATTAGTTGAACAAGGACAGTATACTGAAACCCTCGGTCACGATGACTTGTAAGTTCGTGCTAACTCAATCATCGACTACATCCGACCATTTTCATCAATCCACTTTCATTCACAAGGCTTAGATCAATCGGTGGCATGCTTTACAATATTCCCAAAAATCACCTCCTTGACAACTGGTGAGTTTTTAACCTGGGTCTCATTATCAGAACGCTTAATAACTAGAACACGCGTCAGTACATGTCCAGATACCAATATATGTCGCGTTGTGACCAAATTAAATACCTTTTCTTGCTTATGTACTAATGACCTACAAATGTTTTGAAAAATAGCATTCAGGTATCAAAGACTCTCTGGATGCAGACATATACAAATAAATAATGCCAGGTTTCGTTATATTGATAGCTGAAGATATTTAAGTAGATTTCTTGGATGCTTGATAACGAAACTCAGGGTGAGTAAAACAAAGATAAATCTTATCTTTCGACCTCCAGTGAATACAAGATCCAACCGACCTCACAATCTCTTAAGGCTATTATACTTAACGGATCAATCTCGATTCTCTGACCGAAGTAAACAACCGCACTTTACAATGTTGTGTAACGTCATACTAACATCGTTTTAGAAAGAAGTCTACCTAAGAATATTGGAAATTCGTTATGCGTTTACTTTATCTTTCCTGTTTCAGAATATTTTCCGTTTTAAATAGATGGAATGGAACAATTATTCTTTTCTAGTCAAAATCTATAGGAATATCATTAATCTGACCAGTCTATTTATTAAATATTCAAAGACTTTGACTGTTTCGTTATAGACGTCTGACACGGTACAGCCTTTATGATTTTTATTTAGTTTTTCTTGTGTTCGTAAAAGTGTTTGATTTTAGACTGATTTTATACACTTTGTGTCCAGAAAGAAAACACTTAAAATTGCCGCAAAATAGACTATATATATATATATATATATATATATATATATATATATATATATATATATAATATGGGAATAGAGATAAAAGGAAAGTTTTGTGTTAGCCGACACGTTTTGTGCTCTGATGAACATTACCTAAGCAAATGATAAATTCCATCAGAGGACAAAACGTGTCGAATGAGATAAGTTTACCTTTTGCCTTTACTCATTTTGTCGTTTAAACAGATACATTTTTAGTTCTATCGGAAATTTTACATATACAATATATATATATATATATATAAACACGCAAGTACACGAATATATATATAATTATTTTCTGGTGTTAATAAAACAGTGCTCAATTTAATATACCACAGCTATTACGTATATATCAATAAATATAGGTATTATCCTACGTCTATAGCACGACTGGGAGTTCGAAATATGCATCTGATGATTGCATAGTGCATGAAACTCTGAGTCGTGCGAAAGACGTAGGATAATATGAATGTTCATTAATATATATATATATATATATATATATATATCCAGAGGAAGAGAACCAACAGTTTTACATTTCCTAGTTCTTCGGCAATTACTTTTCACAACAATGAGCTAACATTGCGTGATAACAAGATATAAATCTCGAAACAGAGAAATTTCTGTGTTGCAATGTTAACTATATTAATTTTATATTAAAAAAAATCAAATTTAATTATATATTACGAAATTTAACTGAAATCTACAAAATTGGCATTAGACGACATATTTAAATTTTTCTTTGTTTAACATTATTATTAAATAACTTTCTGACTTGAACGAAAAATGACAAAAGCAAAAATCTTTCTGTAAAACAAAGCAAAATAATAAAGTTTCGTTCTGAAATTGACAAGTCTGTTCTTCTCTGTCTAATGTCAGGGATAAAATGATATTATACATGATATTTTAAAAAAAAATTCTGCTTTAGTTTTGTCTTGATATCGACACCAGTTTGTCTATAAATCTTATATCTTTTCATCTGAATGAAAATGAATTTTTATACATCTCGTTATGTGTTTGTGTCAATCTGTCTACCTGGTTTGATACTTTTTTATTTTACAGAGAAAACATTGTTAGCTAGCTGATTTTAAAAACCATTGATAGTGAGATTAGAAAAAAATACTAATAATCCAACTTTATCTTATTAAAGTCGTAATCTGATATCAAAACCATTGCATTATATAGCCAAAAGTTTTTCTTGGTTTATTAGACTAACCATGTTATTAAGAAGACATAATGTATGATCATTAGTCATTAGTACGAGTGGACAGCCCAAGATGTGAACTAGGAATTGGAAATATATTCTTTTTAATCAAGTCACACAAAACGAGGCACTAAAGTAAGGGATGCCTTGTTAGAAAATATGAGATAAACTATTATTAAGAAGAAGGGACAATAAAAGAACAAGAATTAAATTAAAGATAATGATTGACATTCCATTGAAATGTTTGAATATCAAAGTTGACTGAGAAGCAAAAAACCGGAAGAGAATTCTACAATAAAAAATGCGATAGAAATAATTGTTAGCATAAACCTTACGATTACATCTACACATTTCAACTGTAAAATGATGGAACCATGCCGCCAATATAGTACTGCGATTAAATTCTAGTATTTCGTTCTGTGTTGTCTTTGGATCTCCACGCTATTACATAAAACGATATCAATAAAAATTGTCATTTTTTTGTATTCATTTTATTAAGAGTGACATCTTGAAATTTAGGAGGTAGTAGGATGACAGATGTTTCAGTAACGTATGTTGCACGTTGGCCCAGCATTCCTCTGCAGGTGGTCTTAACCGGTCGCAAACCTGGGTGTAAGAGGAACATCGACACTTCATAAGTCCTTCTGTCGAATTCGCGTCGTTTTGGATTTATATTAAAAAAAAAAACAGACAGAGGTAATTACTCACTGTTGTCAGAATACCCCACATACGAAGCACTCCGTCTAATAGCTGACCATTCTGGCCCTGGTTGGTCTTCGCATTTTGTAATACTAAGTACAATAGCGGAAAGTTCATTAAAATAGTTACCGTGAACGTGTTTACAGAAAATACACAGGGAGGCTACGTTACGGCATTGAGAAAGTGACTGAAGCCGAAATGCCAGGCCAGGATCAATAAAACTGCAGATTATTCTTCGGAATCTATCAAGAATCTCTCTCTATAAAACAGGATCGCCAGTTCTGGCAGCAATATTCAAAGCAAGAAGGAATGATAGTCTTATTTAGAAAGCATTTTAACAGATGATGGAAAAATGTAAAATAAAAAGGCAAATGCGCATTGAAATTGGAAACTTTATCCATACAAAAGAAAAAGAGAAAGAGTTTTGAAGTACTATATAATATCAATCCTCGTGTATGGCAGTGAAGGTTAGACAATTTCATCAGAGATAAAGAGGCGACATCATGCAAGAGAGATGTACTTCTGTAAAAGGTTGCTGATAATACCATGGGAGAAGCATGTGAACAAAGGGGAACTTTTTAGGTAAAATAGGAATAAATCAGTTATGTACACATTTTCTTTAATTTGTACTGGGAATCATAAAGATACCATTCAAATTTCTGGGATATAATGAGAAAAGAGTGCTTGGTGAATTTGACACACACTAGACATAATAAAGGCAAGAGGGGAAGAGCAAATAATCTATCTAACAAGCTTGTGTAAATGGATGGTAGAAGAGGGATTGGTAGGGTAAGTAGGAGAAAAGATTACTTCTAGCTACAAAGTAGCGGAAGCTATGGCGATCCATGTTCACCCACGTTTTTTTATCTCGCCTATTTCAGAATATATGTACCTTTCAGTTTTAAGTGGATGAGCCGGAACAATTAATCTTTTCTAGATAAAATCTATAGGGCCCATCCTTATTTCGACCAGTTTATTTATTACCACCTTAAGACAGGGGTATTGTTTTCAGTCGCTTAATCGATTCGGATGAGACTTTCAGGGATGATTGGTTTCATGACTGGCATGAACTGATTAGACTTTGGGTTCAATCGGCTACAGGATAAAGTTTCTGGGTTTTTTCTGTTTGTTTTTTTTACTAATATTTTTCGTACTTGTCATATGCCAAATACTGAATTACCTCCACTAGATTTATTCACATCATTTCATTTTCTAAACGCACGAAAACATTATTTTTTATAATATAAATTTAATATTTATTATCCCCCCCGCCAAAAAGAGCGGTCAAATTCATTACAGTCATTCTCATTTTAATAATCAACTCTTGCTAATCGCTAAGAAGATGTCGGTATTGCCTTGGCCGATGTTGACGATCTTTCACTGCTTTTGTTAAATATTCAAACACTTTGTCTTAGACTGCTCTAACCAAATATTGACAAGTTTTATTCTATTAATATAACATATCTAAATATATATATATCAGTAATTACTGTTTTATTTATTTATCTGTTCGACAGAATTTATCATCCGACTTAAAGCACGTCGGATATAACAACGGCCTCTTTTGTAAATAGGGACGACAGATTCAAATCCTACTGAAGAGCGCATCGTTTTCTTTAATAAGATTTCTCGAATATTCAGGTTGGTAGACGAAAGAAGAAACAGATTCCTCATTATCTATCCATAGAAAAACATCTTATAAAATCCTTGGTTGGCTTAAACTGTTTTATTGTGTAGTTTAAGTCGGTAGCATTTTGTCAAAATGAACTTTACATCAGATTTTGGATTGGTGGAGATGTGTGAGTCGATTGTGGAGTAAACCGATCATTTAATCTTAAATTAAATTATGTTAGAATTTTCCCTCCATTTTGATTTTTTTTCTTGCCATTAACTTTTCCCTAAAAAGGTTTTATGAATTATTGAAGCTTTTCAGACTAAAACTTTTATCTGAGACTATGATTTTTTCTCCGTCACTTATGGATCTAAATCTGGAATATTTCTTTGAAATAAAATAGGCTCCATGTCTCAGGTAGTATATTCCATTAAATGAAAATCCAGGACGTTAGATTTGAGCTGTGAAAAAGATGAAACTTTAGAACTTGTGAACAGACTTCCAACCCTGGCGTCCATGGACTTCCTTTAGGACAGGTTATCAACTAAAGCACACCGATCCCACGTCCTGCATGTTTATTTAATGGAGTTGGCAGCCCTAAACATGAAGCCTATTTTATTTCAAGTAAAAGAAGCCTGAAAAGCTGAATTAAATAGTCTGGTATTGTTGAGTGATAGAAATTGATATATAACAAGATATTATTAAATAAATTTATACGATCAGTAAAAAATAACAATTTAAATCGAACTGTACTTTGCGAAAAGCAATATGAAAACGTTATGGTACTTTATGTCAGCATTGCAAATATATATTGATGCGTCTTCATTCTAACTTCACATTGATATTTATTAATTCAAGAGCAGAAAATTAACATATTCGTTGAAATCAAACATAAAAAATATCAAAGAAAATTGGCACAGAAATTCAGAAAGTGATTTTGTGGTGGAATGGATATTGGCTCGGAACGAGAAATCAGAGAGCTCAGTTCAAATTCCAGTTGAATTTATTACATTCATTTACACACAAATATCCTTGAAGAAGGTATGAATTCATTTCTTCTCCCACCAGCTATGGGTTGAATAGCAGGACACATTGAGTTCTATAGCTTTGGTTGGCAACCAGTCTAGCACAGAAAGTAATGGCAAACTACTGCGAGAAAATCTCCTACCAAGTCAGTATTTTCTTGAAAGAGACTACATTGAGTCCATAGTTAAATCCACTGCTAAGAAGGTTGGGTCACTGTGTCGGGCCAGGATGTTTTTCCCGCCTGAATCCATCCTGTATATATACAAATCAACCATTCGTCCATGCATGGAATACTGCTGCCATATATGGTCAGGCGCCCCTGCTGTTCATTTCAGTGTTCTCGACAGGTTCTAAAGGAAAATCAGTAATGTGATAGGTACCGACTTAGCGGCTCGACTACAGCCACTTCCCCACCGACGAGATGTGGTCTCCCTTTGCCTGTTCTATAAATACTTTCATGGCTTCTGCTCCAACGAACATAAGTCACTGGTGCCTCAGCAACAGGTGTTTACTCGTGCAACCAGATTGGCAACTGGGTCCCACCTATTCACAGTTAGATTAACCAAATGCAGACGACAATTCTACTCCTGCAGCTTCTTCTCTCGCACTTCCAGCCTGTGGAACTTGCTTCCATATTATTGCTTTCCTGACGGCTACAACCTACAGGAATTTAAATGCAATGCCAATACTCATCTATTAACCACTTGACTCTAGTTCTTTCACCACCCCGTATATCCTTTCCTTTCTCTCCACCTTTGCAACTGTCATTACACCTGTATTCCCATCCTTCTCCTGCTCCTTTCTAACTGGTTCGTCTTTCTCTTCACTCTCTTTTACTCTTATGTAGCCCCCTGCACATCAGTGGCATTACCGCCTTGCTCGGGGTGATACGATTAAAAAAAAGACATGATCACCTAAGTGTGTATCATGTACGACAATTAATTGACTGTCTTTAAAAAAAAATGTTTGCGTAATTTTTAAAAATAATCTATTCTCAAAAGGCGGAACATAGACGTTTCCCACATTACTTGATGAGGATATGTTCTTCAGCATCAAAATGCAGGACGGTTAACAAACCTAATCATGCCATGTCAAGTTAGTTTTCCAAATCAGAATTCGCCATTCAAACTGTATTCGATTAATCATTTAGACCAGTGATTCTCAAATGACGTGTCGCGGCACACTACACCATTTGCCATACAGTTTAAAATCTATGGCATTCAGATTATTATTGCTGCATTCAAATTTAAAAAAATGTTATTCAATCTAAAAATAAGATCATTTAAATTAAATTAGAAGCCATTCAATTTAAAACTCTGCAATATTTTTTGTTATCGATATGAAATGCATCGTCTAAATTAAATTCGCAATTGCCAAAAGTAGGAGTTCGGATGAACACCAAAAGATGCAAACATGTATTGTCAAAACTAACGTAATAATTGCATAAAGTAGAATTAGTTAATTGTAAATTCATTCTTTAAATTGAATGTGTTAGTTTTTAAAATTAGTATTTTGTTTTTCTTTTATATAAATTTAGTAATACTTAATTTGAATGCCTTAGCTTATAAATTCAATGCAATGTTCTCCACGATCCTCTTAAGTACGGTGCGAAATATTGTGACGCATACATATATATGTGCAGGTCTTCTGCCTGGTAGGGATCACCATCTTTCAGTTGCGTCTCTGTCTTTAGGCAGAGTGCGGCTCAATCGTATCTCTGTCTGAAAGCAGATATGCTTCTGAGAAAAAAAAAGAAAAACACTGAGAAGTGCTCAGTCCTACAGCTGAACCACCCCATTGTACTAAAGTGCTGGATTGGTGGTCACGGGGACTGAGCAAATTTTATCCTTGGCCTGTGCGAATGCGTTCGGGTTACTCCACCATAAACTCGACCTTGTGCCACAGCTAGGTCTCAGTGGGGAGACGAAATTAATATGTATATATATATATATATATATATATATATATATATATATAGGTGTCAGCTCTATCATTGATATTGAGCGCTTTCAAATAAGTATCACGAATATATAATATATAAATAATATAATATATATAACAAATTGCATATATATATATATTTATATTTATAATTATATACATACATTTTTCACACACATATATATATATATATATATGTGTGTGTGTGTGTGTGTGATATATCTGTGTGTGTGTATGTGTGTGTGAAAGTAGTTGTAGTATAGCGTTAGTATTTGAATAAATGAATAAGTATTAAACATTTTATTCCACAGTAGCTGAAAGGGCTTTATCAGTTTTATTCCAATTTTTATATGAATTAAGTTTCTCAACCTTAAATAACATAAAAAATAAGAATGGAAAACGAAAACTACGCTCAATTGAAGAAGAAATGAGCATCTGGTTATCGTACAGTAAACATTGAAGAAATCGCGAAAAAAAACATCACGCGTAGGTTTCAAAACCAAATAAGCTGCACAAAGTTGAACAGAAACACTTAAATAAAGTTCATATTTGTGTACGTATTTCTAAAAAGATTATTGCTTTATTTCATGACATTTTATATATACCCTTTTAAAATTTTCAATTTTTTATTTGCTCCTAGGCGTGCCGTTGCTTATAAACACTGATTTAAACTAATATGCTCATCCTTCGTTTTTTTTTTTTTTTTTTTTTTTTTTTTGGTCGCTCAACGTTGACTATTTGGGTTCTCTATTTTTATTCAGGTGTAAATTTTGTCATCTGAATGATTTGAGGGAGTAAGTAAAGCTTTAAAAACAATTACTATATTTGATATATGAAGAAGCGTGTAGAGCCCAAGGGAAACACAACCAAACATCCGAATTCAACTTACCATTTGTGAATTTTAAACAGCTGATTAAAATTTATCGCGTGTTTGGCTGAGATGTTAGATCACCGGTTTTGGATATTAAATTAAAGAACTGAATTTTAAAAAGAAATTGCAATCTTTCCACAACTTTTCCCTTTTAATTTTTCCTTTCTTATTCCGTTTTCATTTCTTTCCATACTTAGAGATATTAGTCCTGTATATGACGATAAACTACATCTGGCAGCAAGGCCTTAGATTGGGAAATTGAAGGTTTTGTGGAGACTGAAACCACCTCTTAATTGCTATTGTTTCAAGGTCTACCATAACACGGGGGAGTAGCAGTTGCTAGGGTCCCAGCTATGTGTAAATAGTGAAACTCATAAAAAAACAAATCACTATGAAAGTATGAAAATACACTTTTTTTATAGTAAAATATCAACAATGCATTTATATATATATATATATATATATATATATATATATATATTCAGTTAAAAGTAAAATGAGATTCATCCTTGATAATGCCTAAAAGTATAACCAAAAGTGCTTGGATAAATAAAACATTCCGACACTTTTTATATAATTTATGTTCTGAAAAGTAAAAATTAAAAGATAAATGAAAAATTATATAAAAAAACTCAAACTTCTCTGTCATTTTGAACAAAACTTGCATATATATATATATATATATATATATATATATATGGAATTCAGTCGATTACACAACCTCGGTTTCAACCTTTCGGTATCTTCAGGTGTTTTTTATCAAGTTGTTATAAAACGCCTGAAGATACTGAAAGGATGAAACCAAGGTTGCGTAATCGACTGACTTCCAAATAAAAATATTTAAAAGCTCTACATTATATATGTATTGAGCACTTTTTAATAACAACTTTTTACTGATATGATTTAATTCTAACCAATAACTGGTTAATAACTGTATGTATGTATGTATGTATGTATGACCAATGATGGATTTTATTTGTAGTTGAAGCGATAAAATTGCTTTCAAAATGTATTTAGTTGAAGCCATAAAATTAATCTGAAATATTTAAATTCCAACATTAAATAACCCACAGAGATTTTGATATGCTAAACAAAATTAACCAACATGAAGAATCATAATTTTCTCTTTGTTTGTCATGTTTTATTCATTATGTGTTTTCTTTCATTCTCTCAAGCAACAACTGTATTCTTTCTTCACCAATTAATGTGTTTTGGACCAGTTTAATTCTCTTCACCTTTCTGTGGTTTACAGTCCCTTTTACGTTATATCTATTTATTTGTTGGTGGTTTTTAATCTTTGTCCTTTTGTTGCATTTCCCCCTTGGTCCGTTTTTTGCTATCTGTATACTGATGTTTGCTATCTGCCTTAATGTTTGATGCTCTGCTTGTTTGCCATCGCCTTCGTCTTTTGATGATTTTAGCTTATTTCTTTCTTTCGCCATTTGGGGCTCACGGATTAATGCGGCCTTCGTCTTTTGGTTCTCTGATTGGTTTCCTCCTTCATCTTTTGAGAGTCTCTTGTAGTCCTCGTCTTCCTCTTTTCGTACTCTCTCTCTCCTTTCCCCTTTCTTTCTTCTATATTTCTATCCTTTCTTTCCTCCTTCATTTTTTTGGCGAACCTTTAGTAGTCCTCATTTTCTCTTTTTGGTACTCTCTCTTTGCCCTTGCTTTCGTCTATATTTATCTTTCTTTCCCCGCTCATCTTTTAAGATTCTCTAGTAATCCTCGCCTTCCCCTTTTGGTACTTTCTCCTTATCTCTGCTTTCATCTATATTTCTCTTTTTTCATTTTCCATTTTTTTTTTTTGTTGTTTTTGTAGAATATCTAGTAAACCTCGTCTTCCTCTTTTGGTACTCTCTCCTTGCCCTTGCTTCCGTCTATGTTTCTCGCCTTTCTTTCCTTCCTTCATCTTTTGGGAGTCTCTAGTAGTCCTCGTCTTCCTCTTTTGGTACTCTTTGCCTTTACTCTAACTCTCGTCTTTTGTTTCTCTTCTTGCTTCCTCCTTCGTCTATCGGAGCTCCCTTGTAGCTTGCAATTTTTTATTGGTTTCCCTCGCCTTCATATTTTAATGCCCTCTGCTTTTTTCTTATCGCCTTTGTCTTTGGATTCTTTCTGCTTGTTTCTGTTCTGTGTCTTTTGCCGCATCTTCTGGGTTCACTTAATGCTTTCTTCCTTCTCTTCATTTTTTCAATTTTTTAACTTCTATTTATTGCAGTTTCTTCCTTTTCTTTTTTCTCCTATTTCTTTTATAACTCTTTTCATCTCCATATTCTTCCTTTCTATACGTCTTGCTTCATTCTTTCTGTTTCACTTCTCTTATTCTTCAAATTACAACTTAGACAGATGATAGCAGCCCAATTTATGTCCTGTGATACAGAGAATAATTTTAGCTGTCATGAATCCTGAAACCAACCGATTTCCGAGAACAGTTTCTTTTGTTTTTGTATATTTTGCATCACCATTATAAAAAGAAAGAAAAAGACTTTTCTGTTTTCTGTTTTGTAAAAAGTTAGAAAAGAAAGTGAAAAGCGCATTACAACCTCCAGCATTTGTTGTTTTGTGACCTCTGATCTTTCAGAGAATATCGGTTAAGCCAAATTATAAAATCAAATATCAAATAATTATTATTTTCTTTTTAGATTTTCTGTTTATTCACTTTTACATCTTTGTCGTAGTTGTTTTTAGTATCACAGCATTTCGGTTGTTTGCCTCTATTTTGATTGGTTGACATGGATACAGACTAATACCACGTATTCAAACATGTTGACAGCACAAAGTAAAAACATAATATTGTCTGCGAGAAAACAGCTCTATGGAATCTTCACCCAGGCAAAACGATGTTATCTTAAGATAACTAAAAGTTATTGATGCTAATGTCTGAACAATAATTTCTAAATAATCGAAAGTCGTACTTCTATTCTTCCATATTGGAAGATGGTTACTAAGCTTTGTATCTCATTTAACCCCCATAGAGAAACTTCCCTACTTAGTATGGGTGACGCTAGTCTCCTAGAAAGAAACACGCTGCGCCTCCTTGACCTCACTCTCTCCACTAATCTCCATCGAATCTATAGTAGCATCTAACGCTACGAAGGTTAGATCAATCTGTCGGGCCAAAGAGTTTTTTTCTCGTCAGAATCCATCTTGCACATTTATAAACCTACCATTCATCCGTGGATTGAATAGTGTTGCCATATCTGGTCGGGTGCTTCTGCTATGCATCTCTAGGTTCTTGACAAAATTCAAAAGAGGATCTGCAACGTAAGTGATCCTGACTTGGCAGCTCAACTTCAGTCACTTTTTCACCGACGTGATGTGCCTTCTTTCTGTCGTTTCTACAAATATTTTCATGGTTTTTGCTCTGACAAGCTTCTTTCCTAGGACCCTGACCAAAAGAATTTACTCGTGCTTCTAGATTGGCATCAAGATCTCACCATTTTACCCTCGAAATATAATCGCCACTTTAACTCGAACATTTTTTCTCGCATTTTCCGTTTGTGGGAATCCCTTCGGTATACTTGCTTCTCTGAAATCCCATTCATCTTTTTTTTCTTCGGCATTCTATGTACTCTGTATTTACTCTCACTATAATCCCCTGCGCAACAGTGTCAATCCTGCCTTGGATGGAGTGAAGTGATTATTAAAAAAATAAATAAAAATATAAAGTATTCAGTGTTATTCACTGATATTCATGACTTGCTCGCGTGCAAAGGAATTAGAATTATAAGACTTTGAAAAGGATAGCAAAGGGAGATAACACTTTACCATTCAAAGCTCAGCCTTGAACTTGAAACTCTTAAAAATCAGGAACACTGATTGGCTAACTACTGTCTAATCAGGAGCCTTTTTTGGTACCACACAGTAAAATCGATTCTGATATCTTCCACTTTTGCAACTGACAGCCGTAGTAACCACAGGTACATACAGCCGTCCTTTCCATCGTTAATGGAATTCAGAATCCGCAAAGCCCAGTTGTTCTTTGGATATTCTCATGATAGCTAAGTCCGCAAATATAAATTGTACTTGCAAGTATTCTTTTTACCTATTGTGGATACATCAATTTTTGTACATAACACTCATCAAATTTAATGCAGTTGTCGTGTTACTTCTTTTCTTCAAATGAGTCAGTCCTTGTCTTTGACTTTGTGGAAAGTAACTGCAATCAGAAAATCTTTATAGAATACAAAATTTTAATAAGTATTTTTGCATATCAATTACTTGTTTTTTTTATCAGCTGTAGCTTTGTTTCGGACTTTTTCTTTACTTTTTTAATCATTTCGCCACAAGCAAGGCAATAAAGCCACTAACACTTAGCAGATTACTGAGTGTGAAAGAATAGAAAAGAAAGAAACACATTATTAAGGAGCGGGAATAATAAAAGAACAAGAATTAAGTAGAGAAAAGATAACAATTGACATTGCATTTAAAATTTTGAAGATCAAACCTGACTGTAAAACAAGAAGATGGAAGAGAGTTCTCCAAGCGAGAAGTCGTCCGGGGCATGACGATAAACTACATCCGGCAGCAAGACCTCTGATCGGGAGGTTTTGAGGAGCATGGAACCACCTCTTAATTGCTTTTTTCCCAATAATGGTTGGCTTAGAAAATGATGATATGTAAATTGGCATAACATATTCATTATCCATTTTGAAACTTGAGATTGACATCCGACAGCGATGCCTCTGGTCGAGAGATTAGAGATGTTAAGAAGCACGGAACAACTTAAATGCTGTGGCTTCCAAATTTACCTGACCCGGGATAGTAGCACCTGTTAGGGTCCCAGCTGTGAGCAAATAATTAACCCCCAAACTGGGGTCAAAACACTATAAAAGTATAAAAATAGATTGTTATAGTAAAAATATTAGTAATACCGTTTTTTAATTACCAGCAACACACACACACACACACACACATATATATATATATATATATATATATATATATATTACCACTAATATATTTGACTCTAGACATAAACCCTCTTTACAAAAATTCGCCAATGAAACCTGATCCACAAATTGATTTCTTACAAAGAATGCATATTGTATTCATACAAACTTCTCGTAAAACTCTTGTCGGCATTGAATAAAACATCGAGATTGATATACCGCAAAACAAAATAAACCAAACTAAACTAAGCGAGAAGTACATTAGAAGAAACTGTTAGCATAGAACTTATGATTACATCTAGCCTTTTCAACTGTAAAATTATGAGACCGTGACGCCAATCCAGTACTGCTCTTAATAAATAACCTTATATAATTGTACTTAAATTTATTATATAATTTCATGATAGACAAAACACATTGTCTTTAAATATCCTACCGCTTGCTTTCGGTATATCGTATGCGTGTTAAATTTTCCAAGCCATGTTTATTTATTATATGCCCTAAAAATTTCTGTTGTGTTTGATTCTTAGCAATTGTACGTTTTGTTTCAATTAATCTTAAAACTTCGTTTTTCGCAATTTATTACTGACAGACATTATATTAGCAACGTAATATACACGGTTGAAAATGTGCTGAATGCAGATTTGTAAAAAAACTGTAACATCTCCAAAATAAAGGAAAGCCTTAGTATCTGTCTATATTTCTGAGATGAGGTAGTATTTACAGTATTTACATTATTCGGACTTTTGTCCTCATCTTTGTTGCCATTTGTACGATGTTTAATAATAAATCATTCTATCTGTCTATATTTCTGAGGTGAGGTAGTATTTACAGTATTTATATTATTCGGACTTTTGTCCTCATCTTTGTTGCCATTTGTACGATGTTTAATAATAGATCATTCTATCTGTCTATACTTCTGAGCTGAGGTAGTATTTACAGTATTTACATTATTCTTACTATTGTCCTCATCTTTGTTGCTATTTGTACGGCGTTTCGGCCGTATATCTGGGGTATATCTGGTAAAAACGGGTTACTGGACATTAGGTTTATAAGTCCCAAAAATTCTGTTGTTCTTGTCCTTAAGGACACATGGCCTAGTGGATATAGACGTTGGTTAGTTCCTGTGACTTGACTCAAAGAGTTGGGAGTTCTTGTGACTTGATCCAAAGAGTTGTGTGTTCAATATCAGGGTAACTTGCAGAATTAGAGGGAGATAACGCATGACTTCCAATCGTGGCATTAATACTTTGGAAGGAATGAAAATGATATACCCCAGTGATTGTAATAAACGGTTCGGTTCAAAATTCCTAGCACCTGAAGAAGACCGGAGCGTACAACGGCCGAAATAGCAACAAAATTGAGGACAATAGTCCGAATAATTTAAATACTGTAAAGAAAAGCTTACTATGACAGTGAGAATTTAGAAACGACGGCTTGCGAGATCAGTTCACTAACCATTTCACCATGCTGTGGCATTCAATATCTTTTTTGTCATATTTCTCTATCACATTTCTTGGCTCCTATTTCACACCACATTAACCGGATAAAATTTGCCAATAAGCGCAAAAAAAAAAAAGAAGAAATAAACAATACTTTACTTTGTACATGTAAAATATCTTGAATATACTCTTTTGTGTGTCCGATCCAGGTTTTTCAATCCTGCTTGAATAACTTGCAAGTCATTGATGTTGATTTTTTTTTTAACTTACGACACGGTCGATTCTCTTTTCGAGAAAACTTTCTAGTTATGGTTTTGTTTTTTGTTTCTTTTTAGTAAGACTTTCTTTCCATTTTTTTTCTTCTTTGAAGATGCAAAAGTTTTTTTGATGCTTTTGCTCTTTGTTAACTCAGTAGCTGAAAAATAAATCCGATGGAATTAATGCATATCGCTTTCACCAAGTGATTCTAATGAAATAGAAAATGAGGTGATAGCTGATTGGTTAGTATCGGGCTCATCAACACTTAATCCACACCTCTATGCATTTTTCAAAGGTGAATTTTTATTATTCATTCATGCTTTGAATGACTGCAAAATGGGAAATCAGGCTTATTTTTCTTACGTCAAAAAGATTTACTGTAAAACAACTTAGAAAGAAAATAGTTTACGAATTCACAATATTTGCTAAAAGAATATCTCAGAGGATGAAATAAAGATTTTAGTACTTTTTTTTATAATGACGAAACTCTAATAAAAATATAATATCTGTTACTTTTAAAATCTTCATAAATTTTCATGAATTTTCACCAATCGTGATGAACGACCAAGCCCCGTGACTTTAGTTCCTCTTGGAACTTAAGCGCAACCCGGACCTTAAGTAGAAATTGTACACACGATCCATCGCCAAAGTTACTGGAAAAATGGTTCCCTGTACTACTCCTGTAAGTACCTGGCTCCACTTGCTATCCTATCTCATTATAAAAGCCAGATCAGGCCTAGAATGAATTACTGCCATCGTATATGCGCAGTCTTTATTTTCTAACCTCGATAGATTCCAAAAGAACATCTGCGTCCTTGTGGGTGATGAATGATTTTCCACTGTACAAAACCTTTTCTCACAGACGAAGCCTCCCGTTGCTCTATCGCTATTTCCATGGAAAATGTTCAGACGAACTACATTACTTAGATCCAGATGTTCTAACCTTCACGGCTAAGACACCCATGACACGCACATTATAGCGGATAACCCACATTCCCATCGTATTCCATTGGAGAGAGATAACTCTCACTCGAGTAGCTTCTTCCCACGAGCTACTGTTTTCTAAACAGACTCCTCATAGGATGCTTCCCGATCACTACAATCTTAATCTTTTTAAGTCTGGGTTAACCACTATTTTCTCAACATGTCTCTGTGCCATTTATTCTGTTACCCTATTCCTTTAGTGGCTCTTTAAAAAAAAAAACAAAAAAAACACTAAGCAGTATTTAATTCTTTACTATTTCTCCCAATCCCTGTTCTACCATACATTTACATATGATCATTAGGCATGCCATTGGCTGCTTCCATGTGTCACTTTGTTATGAGAGAATCTGGCAATCACAGCAAAATGGCACATGGAAGCAGCCAATAGCAAACTTAATGATCATTATGCGTTAGAGAATTTTCTGTTATTGCCTCATTATGCGTTAAAGAAATTCTAAATATCCTTTTTGTTCCCAAATGTATAAGGTTTGAAAAATCTTCAATAAAGAAATTGTGTCGTGCCAGGAAGTTTTTTTTTTTTAGTCAGAATCCATCTTTCACATTTATAAATCCATCATTCGTCTTTGCATTAAATACTATTGTATCTGGTCGGGTGCTTCTACTATTCATTTCGAGGTTCTCGACAAAATCAAAAAAGGATATGCAATGTAATCAGTCATGACTTGGCATCTCGACTTCAGTCGACGGCTTTCCTCTGTCTTCTTTACAAGTATTTTCGTGGCAACTACTCTGATGAGCCTTTTTTTCTGGTGCTCTTTCCACGTAGATTTAAGTGCACTACTATATTCGCATCAACGTACCCCCCTTTTAACGTTGAAATAGTTAAATGTAACCGCCATTTCTACTCCAAGAGTTTCTTTTCTTGCAATTCCTGTCTGTGGAACTCCCTTCCGTTTACTTGCTTCCCTGATAGCTTCAATCTCTAAAAATTTAAATTGCAATGGCAAATGTTATCTTCTATCTTCTTGAATCTCGTTCATCTGTTTTTCCTTTCTTCAATACCCCCTGTACTCAGTCTTTTATTTCACTGTAGCTACCTGCGCCATAGTGGTGGTTCTGCCTTTTTGGGAGTGAATTGATTTTTAAAAAAAGTTGAAATTGTAAGTGTAGAATGTTTCTTCAACGGAAAAAAAATTTACCGCCATAATTTTTAAGCTTTTCAAGTGTACTATTTCGATCCTGTTTGTAAAGACTGGTTTTGACATTCGATTTTCGATCTCGGAAAAGTAAAGGCGTCAGTTACACATACGATCGGACCTTACTGCCGATTACTTTTTTAATCTTTTTACGGCTTATCAACCCTTTGTGGATTATTTAATGCCGAAACGCATTTTCGATTGTAAAAATATTTTTTGTAAGTGAATATTCTATTAACATTTTTTTTAGAATAACAATAATTTTTTCTTATATTATGTTCCTTATGTAACCCATAGCTGGGGGAAGAGATACCTTTTCCAAGTGTATTTGTATGTACGTAAATTTAACTCGATTGGAATTCGAACTCTCTGAGTTCTCTTCGGAGCTGCCATCCATACACCAACCGCACATTCTTCATTAATTCATTTTAATATAAAAATGTATTCCTCTATCTTTTGTATTCTTTTTTTATGGTGACACATTTGTAAAATAGTGCGACGTATTCTGAGAAACTATTTTTTTATAATTATTTAGTAATCCTGTTTCAATAAAATAAATTTGTCAGTTGGAGTACCTTTCTAGTCACTGCAAAATCAGACAACCAGTGTACTGAGCTGATTGAACCTATAATTCCGTCTGATAAAATCTCATCAAAAATAAAAAAAATCAATGTGACTTTATCAGTAAAGTGGTCGGTATCACCAATATTTGACGCCAATATCTCTTAAAACAATTTATACTTGCTGTTATAAGAATAAAGAGAATATAAAATTCAATTAGTCTTAATATTGGCAGTAATACAATATTTAATTTCCCTGATTGGTCAATTGAGTCTTTAATGTTTTGGGCAAAATGTTTATTTTATATTCCCGTCTTTATAGGAATTTAAATGTTTGTAGCAATATTATTAATAAACTTTAATTTTTGTCTATAGAAAAGCTATTGTCTTCTTTAATGTGTTATTTCCGCTGATTCTTTATCACTCATAGAGGAAAGAACTAACAGTTGGAATGGCTCTTCTGTTTGTTTGCTGATATTTAACATCGCAATAACAGATTCAATGTTCTGTTCGGAATCGTATGTTGTTTTGTGGCTTTACAAGCAACGAAAAATATTAACATTGCTTTTGCTTAAGTGATAATAACATTCAGTAGCGCTTAATTCAAAAAATCGCATTGTGTTTAATTATACAAAATGATTTTTTCTATTAATTCACCCTAAAATATTAATTCACTCCAAATAAAATTTATATTTACTAAGATTTACACCAAATTTTCCCATATCGAAGCAATTATATTGCACTCCAGTTGGGTTAACTATTGCGATTACCTCGAATGTGGGCGCTATTTTTAAATGTGGGGGTTAACGTTTGCGCTAACCCGACAAAAAAAAAAAAGATTTAAAAAGAAAATTTAAATTGTTAAAATTTCCTTTTAAGTACCTCGAATATGATCCACGTTTACGAAATGTAAATAACTCTCTTATTTCTGTTATTTTTTTTTAATCTGAGAGTTGTTGTTGCAAGGCCAGCTAAACAAATTTTCATTTAAAATTCAAGATTTCAAATGAGTGCCAAACAATTTAGAAAAAACAAACAAACTTTGATTTAAAATTTATAATTTCAAAAGACTAAAAATTTAACAAAAAAACAAACAAACTTTGAAATAAAATTTATAATTACTTGGTGTGAATTAATATTTGCAATTAGTAACTTTTCATTATTTGGGGTAAATTAGCAGAAAAGATCCACACGTAACATCAGTCAAAGTCCCGTGTTACAGCTGTAATTGATACTAGAAGCAAAATGGTTAATCCACATAGCAATCCTTGCAACTTAAACGATTAACCCTTCTCATCAATGAAAACTAATCTTAATCTAAACCCTGTGACACTTAATGCATCAACGAAACGCATTTAAGAGATTGTAAAAGATTTATGTCCTCTTTGTTCGCAGTCTTACATACTTATTATTTGTAAACAGGCTTTTCTTGCCACGTGTTATGCGTGCTGAACGAAGCCGTCTTTTCGAAGGAGTCGTATTTCACCTCATTTTGTATCTGGCTAAAATTGGATTAATCTACCAGGTACAGAAATAATTAACGTGCAAATTCATTTAAAATACATGACAGGAAATAGAGGTTAATTTTGTTGCTTTTTAGTAAGTTGTTTTGAAGAGAGACACAGCGCAGGAAGTCGATTGAAATGCGACGCTTCAAAAGGAAGGAACATGGTAAAGAAAAATAAAACGAACGGAAATAGGCGAAGACGATGGGATATAGATTTTTTTTTTGTAATCATATCACCCCGAGCAAGGCGGTAACGCCACTGATGTGCAGGGGGCTACGTAAGAGTGAAAAGATTGGAAAAGAGAATGCCGGAAACCACATCCTAAACAGGGAACAAGGGATGAGCCTCTTCACCTGTTCAATAGACATGGGTGGAGTGTGAACCGGGCGATAGTTTAGTCTATCTACTCCAATTGAAAAAAGAAAAGAGAAAAGAGTGAAAAGATTGGAAGAGAGACAGCCGGAAACCACATCCTAAACAGGGATTTAAAATAAAATGGATTAAACGGGGCGAAGCTAGGTATTCCAACGTACTTTACACCTGCAACCCAAATCCATTTAATTCTCACTTAAATGCTCAATTTTTATACATTTCTATGTGGAGGAATTGTATGACAAAGTGGGAAAAATTTACTTGTGACGCGTATGTACTTTGGGACTTCATCGGACTAAATTTGTTTTCCTTGTACGACTGCACATGCGTACGAACGCGGAGAAATTTTAGAATTTTTTTTATCAATCAGTTAAGTACCATACGTAATACACGCTTAGGCGATCATGTCTCGACGAATATTTTCCTGCAGTAGGTTGCCATTACTTTCTGCGGTAGACTGGTTGCCAAACAGGGCTATAGAACCCAATCTGTTCTACTATTTAACCCATAGCTGGATGGAAGAAGAGACGGATTAATACCTTTCCCAAGGGTATTTGCGCATAAATGAATGCAAAGAATTCAGCAGGAATTCGAACTCGGCTTCCCGATTTCTCGTTCAGAGTCGATATCCACTGCACCACAACGCACATCCGCGGGACAACGCACATCCGCGGCATATATATATTTTTATATATCTTGCCAAATTTATTGAGTCTTTTTTATTCCCTCACTTTTGTTAGTTGGAATTCCACACACATTTTTTTTTAATTCTAAAACCGATAAATGCGTAACAGGTAAACTTTTTTCATTTTGTCATGCAATTTTCCCAATATTGTTCTTGATATATAAAAATATATATTCTTATTTTATACCTTTTTATGCATTTCTATATTTCAAAATACATTTCGATTTCTATACATTTTCAAATATTAAAAAGAACCGGGGTGCATTTTAATATAATAATCTTTTTTTGGGTGTTCGTTGTGGTGCAATGCATAACTCAACAGAGCCGAATTCGAATTCCAGTTGAATTTCTTGTATTTACTCACGCGCAAATACCCAAAGAAAAAAAAAATACAGTGTATAACATTCACTAAGTTTTATCCATAATATTGAATGTTTTAAAATTATTTAATTTTTTAGGAGAAAAATGTCAAGTTGATATTAAAGATTACCGTAAAACAATCTTGATTTAGTTAAGAAGAAATGATCTATTATGACGTGTCTCTAATGTGTATTTGGATACACTGTATTTATTCTCAATTTTTCTAGTTGTTTGCATATGATCCATTATAGTACATGATTAGGTTATAATAAGATTTATATTTTATATTAATACTACCTTATGAAGAATGAGATGTAATAGTGAGAGCACCACGACATAAACTGGATGGGTAGTATTGCTGTATCATAAGATTTTTTAGTAGGGACACCAGGCCATTGCAACGACCCAGTGATTACTTAAGTGTCTCTTGGTTGCTTCTTTCTATTTTAGACAATTATCTGATTTTGACAGATATCTATAATTTTGTCCACTTACACAGCTTCACAAAAGAACGGGTGAGCATTATGTTCCCTAGAAATTTCAACTATCTTTTTGTGATGTTAGGTATGAATGTCCTTTTTATTTCCCTTTTTTCTAAAATTTCATCATTGCTATACCATATTCAGTCATAGTATCCTCAGCATTCTTGTGTAGAATCACATTTCTGTTACTTCAAGCCTCTTCTTTAACTGTGAAAAGGTTGTCCGCCATTGACTGCCATATAGGAGAACTGATAGAGAAAAAAACCAAAAAAAAAAACCCCTAGAAGACTTCCTACAGGAAGTAGTTAAAGAAAGCGGAAAGAAAAAGCTACATATAAACTAGAAGAAAACTGAATGCATAGTAATCAATAATAAGAGGAGTCCAAAATGCCAATTACAAGTTGTGAATACTAAAATCAATCAGGTGCAGAAATATAAATACCTGGAAAGTGTTCTAAAAGAGAACGGAAAGTGCGACACTGAAATCCGAAGACTTATTGGTATGGTCAAGAATGCATTCTAAAAGCTGAGCAGAATATTGAAAGACAAAAAAATTTCTCTGAAAACTAAGAAAAGAGCACTGCATTGTGATGTGATGTCTGTCCCGCAATATGACAGCGAATGCTGGATAATTTCATCAAAGATGAAGGAAAGACTTAAAGCAAATAATAGTAATCGTTTTTTTATAGTAAAAACCAGCAATACATTTTTAATCTTAAAAATTACCTACAATATATTTTTATAGTAAAACTTAAGACGAGGTATACATTTTCAACAAAAAATAATTTGCTATGATTAAACTCATTTCTTGTAAGGAGAAACACGTTTTGCCCTCCTCATCTGATTTCGTAAAATTATTTATTTAAAAAAATACAATTAAGTAATCATAATTTAATAACAAGATAATGTCATTCTCGTGAATCAGTTATAAAATTTGAAAGTTTATAATTAAACTTCGGCATTAAATAAACCACATATATGATGCTAAATCAACTAAAACAAATAAACAGGGTTATGCCAAAACATATAACACCTAGTTTTGATAATTGAAAAAAAACTTATAAATCTATAAAGCCTACGTTTACCTTGAAAGTATAAAATTATTAATTGAAGACATAAATTTTTTACACAATATTTATATTTCGGCATTAAAAAATTCATAGAGGTTGACATGCCGTAAAACAAAATCAACCAAAACAAATGCCAAAACATATAACACCTACAGAGGACACTGTATAAACTACATATCTCTAAAATATTACCCTGAAAGTATAAAGTGATGTACGAAATATATGTAGTTGAAGTTATAAAAGTGCGTTCAAAATATTCCGATTTCGTTATTGAATAACTCACTAAGGTCAATATGAGACTAAATAAAAACAACCAAATGAAAACTAAACCGAACTCGAAACTGAATCTGGACTCATTTCGATCTCTGTTCCTCTCTTCATATAAATTTATCTACTTTAATAATAGCGAAAATCTGTCAGTTGCATTCGTGGAAAAGTATAAATCCATCTCTCTGTGCATATCTATGTAGCTTTCTCTTTCCTTCGTCTAATTCTACCGAATTCTACATTGCGGGTATGTAGATATTTTCAGCCAGTGAGGAGTTTAATACGTACACGCAGTCGCATTAAAGATCGCCAGTCAAATGGGTTTATAAGATACTTCGAGTGCTGCAAGTATAAGCAACAGCAGAATAAACTAATGGACAGATGAAAATCAATAATAAATGTAAAGATGTTTTGTTTTAGCTTTGACACATTAACTCGTAAGAACGTAAGAAAGCGTTCGTTTTTTAACAATTTAATAACGAACATTGTGTCGTGGTCTTCAGATATCGTCTGACGAGCCATACAGTAACGGAAGTGGATATTGTTCAGATAGATACTAAAGTGAAAAGATACTAGCTCATAAGACGTCCATTTTGATTTTTGTTTTTTTTTTGGTTTTGTTTTTGGTTTTTTTTGCAGTATTACAAACTGTGATATTTGTATAGAACACTACAGAGAACCTTTTCTGCCTGCTATCAACATGGCTGACGGTAAATTTCAGGTTAGCAACACTTTGCTCCTTCTTGGTCTCCCATTTTCAACTGATATAAAGTGGAAAGTTTATATTGATTCAATTATTAGGAATCTGCCAGGAAAGTTGGTTCACTGTGTCATATCAGAAAATGTTTCTCGTCAAAATCTATATGCACTTTTATAAATCTACCATTCGTACGTGCATTGAATATTGCTGCTATATCTGGTCTGGTTCTTCTACTATATATATATATATATATATATATATATATTCTTAACAAAATTCAAAGTCTGCAATGTAATTAATCCTGACCTGGCTTCTCCGCTTTAGTTTTATTCTCACCGAAGTATCATGATTTCCTTCTTTCTTTTCTAAAAATATTTTCATGGAAACTGTTCTGATGATTTTTTTTCCTGATGCTTCGACAACATAAATCTAAACGTGCTTCTAGATTGGCAACTAGGTCTCACCATTTACCGTTGAACTAAAATATAGAACCACCACTTCTCTTCTAAGTTTCTTTTTCCGCACTTCTCACCTGTGAAATTCCTTTTCGATTTCTTGCTGCCCTGATAATTAGCTTAAAAAATTTAAATGCAATGTCAATCGCTATCTTCCTGATTTCTTTAGTCATGTTTCTTGATTGTCCTTTCCTCACTTCACCCTACTTTCATTTTCTTTCACTGTTTGCATCTTTGTGACATTATTGCTTTGCTGGGGTTGAAACGATTTAAAAAAGAACTCAAAAATCAGGTCTACTGTATATACTTGTGTATAGCGCGAAGTTTTTTTACGCAAAAAATAAAGGTCTGCACAATACGCAGGTAATTTGTTTTGAAATGGTTAAAGATCGCTTATTTTCGGCACTATGCACAGATAACTTTTTTTTCTGGGGAAGTTACAATCCATGCCAAAAAATTCAGGGTTCATAAGTCGGTTTATGCATGTGTACACTCCCGATCAAAAATTTAAAACCACTTAAAAATCTTTAAAAAGAATTTTTTTTTTACGGATAGATTTTAAACTCCTCCCACTTAAGGTTACCAATACTACAATCTAAAAGGTTATGGAAACAAAAAGCTACATTCCAAACATTTTATTTAGAAATTTACATTTTTATAAAATGAGTCGATTTACACATGATCAAAATTATAAGACCAGGGGTATAAATTGTTAGATCTATGGTAATTCCAATGTTTTTAGTTTAGTTAGAGATTAGCAATCACTGCGTAAAGGTGTTACCATGCCTGAAGCAAACAAACTTATCGAAGTTGAGCGTTCTCGAATTCTAAAATTCCATAGGCAAGGTTTGTCACAGCGGGTGATCGCAGCTAAGGTAAATCGCAGTAAAACTGTGATTTGCAACTTTCTAAAGAACAGTGAGAATTCTGGAAAAGCAAAATCCTCTGATAGGCCCCCAAAAATTTCTCCTGCATTGAGTAGGAGAATAAGACGGACTGTTATGAAAGATGGGGGACTTTCTTCTAGTCAAATTAAGGCCGTCACAGATGCTGATTGCAGTCCCATAACCATCAGATGACATTTACGACAAAAAGGCATGGTAAATAAAAAGCATAAACAAATTCCTCGGCTGCTTCCACGTCACAAGGTGGACCGCTTAAAGTTTGGTCATGAATACCAAACATGGGACGTTGAGAAGTGGAAGAAAGTCCTGTTTTCTGATGAGAAAAAATTCAATCTAGATGGTCCTTATGGCTTCCAACGATATTGGCATAACAAAAACATGACTCCTGAAATTTTCTCCACACGTCATAGTGGTGGAGGGTCCCTAATGGTATGGGGTGCCTTTTCTTACAGAGGGACGATGGGGCTCCAGGTGGTGCAGGGTCGTCAGACAGCGGCTGGTTATGTTAGCATGCTACAAAAAGCATCTTTGATGACGGAGGGCCATCGTTTGTGTGGGGATGGATGGTTATTCCAACAAGATAATGCTGCAATCCACGCTGCAAGACGAACCTTGACCTTTCTCCAAGAAAATGGTGTCCATCTCCTGGGACATCCTGCATGCTCACCAAACTTGAACCCAATTGAAAATGTTTGGGGATGGATGACAAGAGATGTTTATCGAAATGGCAAACAATATTCAATAAAAAATGAACTTCATGAAGCCTTCTTCAGAAGCTGGAGCAACATCCCCCGCACCTTAATGGAAACGCTTATTTCTAGCATGCCCGACAGAATGTTTGAAGTCATCAAAAGCAGTGGAGGTAGACTTCATTATTAAATTTGGTTGTTAAATATTTTCATACACTTTTTGTACAATTTCGTAGAATTTTTGTCTCTGGTCTTATAATTTTGATCATGCGTAAATCGCCTCATTTTATAAAAATGTAAATTTCTAAATAAAATGTTTGGAATGTAGCTTTTTGTTTCCATAACCTTTTAGATTGTAGTATTGGTAACCTTAAGTGGGAGGAGTTTAAAATCTATCCGTAAAAAAAAAATTATTTTTAAAGATTTTTAAGTGGTCTTAAATTTTTGATCGGGAGTGTATATACGAGAAGTGCATTATACATATAGATGCGTTTTTCGTGTAAACAAATATAAATCTTTGTTCAAGTAAAAAAATGCTCAAAATACCAGTAAATAGAGATATTAAATTTTTGAGGGATAATTGCTCAAGATTATAGAAATGAAGCAGAAGTAATGATCGGACTTGCGTTCGTATATTTATTTTTAGACAGGTAGATTCATATGGATATCGGCTCGGAATGAGAAATCAGATAGCCGAGTTCAAATTCCAGTTGAATTCATTGCATTCACTTAAGCACAAATACATCACCTCCCTCCAGCTATGGGTTAAATAGCAAGACAGATTGGGTTCTACAGCCCTGGTTGGAAACCAATCTATCGCAGAATGAAATGGTAACCTTCTGCGGGAAAATCTTTAGCCTAGTCAGTCATGTTTCGAAAGAGACATGATCACCCAAACGCGTATCTCATAAGGCACTTAACAGAATGACTGACATTCATTAGAATTACTGGAAGATGAAGAATAAAATATAAAATATAGTTTGATAAAATGAATGACAAACAAAACTTGTTTTCTATAGAGTCCCTTTTCTGTTCACCATTATAATACTCTTTTTTGCCATTGTAGATTGTGGTTTTACGTACCAGCCTTTCATAATAATAATAATAATAATAGGAAGTATGATTTTTTCTTTTACCTTTGACTTGATCCAACAACGGTCGTACGTGCGAATGCTATCTTCTTCCTTTGTGTTCCTGTTTAACGCGTGGGTACATTGTTATTATCTGACACAAATTTTCATTTGGGTTCTGGCAAACGGTTTTCTCTGAACATGATAGACGAATAACAAACCAATCGCCTATCTCCGTCATTGAAGCCTTTAACACTTTGCCCACAATACACACATAACATCGTTTGTACCGCTGTAAATGATTATGCCTGCAGATGTATGACACTGTCGATGTATGCGGACATTTCTTGCATATTCATTTTTACTGCTTGTTGCCCTTATTTTTATTTTTTATCAAAGGTCTGTTATATGTTCAGTGACTGTCTCATCTTACTGCTTCCTGTATGAACACCGAAGTTAAGCAACACCGAGATTGGTCATTACCTTAATAGGTGACCGCTTAGGAATACAAAGCTTGAGTGTGCCGGTCGTGTAATGGATAACGTCTCGGAATTGTTAATCTGAGAGCCGAGTTTCAATTCCCGTTGGGTTCGTTTTACTCAAGAACGCACTCATATTCATGGCCGAAGGTATGGATCCATCTCTTCTCCTGCCAGCTATGGGTTAATTAGTAAGACTTGTATCCCTAAACCATTAATATTCCAAAGAAAAATTCTTACTGTATGAAAATATATTTTGGTTTTAAATAACCTGCAAAGCAGGAATAAACGAATCGACCAATCAATGTTTTGTTAAAATCTTATATGTCCAGTGCCTGTCCCATCTTATTACTTCTTATCTCTTTTTGCTTACAGTTGCATCAGGTTCAAATACCGGATCCTGTATGATCACCGAAGTTAAGTAACATCGAACTTGGTCTGTAAGCTTGGGTGTGCGGGTAATGTAATAGATAATAGCTCAGAATCATTAAACGGAGGGCCGAGTTCCAATTCTGCTGTAATCTTGTCAATACCGAAATCCTATAAGCCTGTCGACATCTCTGTTGCAATTAGAGTACACCATACATATAAAATGAATTGAATAAGTAAGCAAAAACGGAAAGGCGTATAAGACTCAGATGTATTTTCTATCCGGATTTATTCAACTTTTCATCCTAAAAGAACTGAAAGTTTTACACTTAATGGAAACTAACTTAACAATATGATACGTCCCGGAAAGGAATATATATATATATATATATATATCAATATGAGGTAGTTAAGAGGTTTAGGCAAATGTAACCGGGTTAGGTCAATATAGTTCGTAGACGTAATAGCCGTATGCAGTATCCTGAGACGTAGGTGTAATCAGTAGTCGGAGACTAATAGACCTCTAGTGGAAGATCTCTCTCCAGTGGAAGTCTGGTAGACCTCTTTCTCTTTCTCTTTCTCTCTCTCTAACCTCACCTTAGTCTATATTTATGGCTGACACTAGCCAATCACATTCCAGTGATGGGGAAACCAAGGTATATACATATTCATTACCTATTCATTACATCAATAACATAAGATACGTTGATAGTTCACTATTGAAAGCAGACAGAGAAAGAAAACGGTGGGGACTTCTAGGTAAGGTAATAAAGGAAAGCGGGAGAAGAAAAGACTAACTATTCATTATAAAACAGAAAGTATATCAATATGAAAAAACAGTTCAAGATGTCAACAACGAATTGCAGATGTCAAAATTAAACAAGTACAAAAGTTTAAATATCTGAAAAATGTTTTAAAATATGACACCGAAAGACGCATTGGAATGACAAAATGCCTTCAAAATGGTAAACAAAGTATTAAGAAACAATTAAATTTTATTAGAAACAAAGAAAAGAGTGCTGATCTGCTATGTAATATCAATAATATATGACAGTGAATGCTAGACAATTTCTTTGCTGATCGAAAGTAGACTTAATGCAATAGAGAGAAGCGTCAAAGATAAAACAAAACAAAAAATGTCTAATTTCATAAAATATGGTAACGCAATAGTTTTTGTTGTTAAGAATTTAATTAATTATTAATTTAATCAATTATTAATTTAAGTAAATATATTTATAGAAACTGTGCTTTTACTTTACACTACGGTCTCGGTAGATGACACAATGACAGAGTTTTACAGCTGTATTTTCATATTGGCATTTTTAGTCTGGCAATATTTCCTCAATTTTTTTATCGATTATCATACCTTGCTCACTTAGGCAGAGGTAGGATTAAATGACCCTAAGCGTAAACAACTCGTTAAAATCCTTTCGTTGACAAGAGTTTACATTTATCTAATATATGAAACAGTCCTTCTTAGTGTTTAAGGATTTTCTGATTAACGCCAGTAATCGATATTAAAGTCCAGTTAAACCCAGAATTTTAAACGCTGGCTTTTTTTAAAAAAACACTATTTGACCCTTCTCACATTAGAAATTGGCACAACACAATCTTTAACCTGCATCAGACTAAGCCTAAATTTAGTAAATATATTCTTTCAGTGTGTGAGATCGTACAAATTATTTGTTTCTTACTATATACTACATGGATTTCTTATTAATGTCACCAAATATGTAGGCTACTTAGGAAACTCTCTGTAAATTTGTGATATACAGGCAGGCATAAAAGTATAGACAGTCCAATATATATATATATATATATATATATATATATATATATATATATATATATTAGTGGCATCCTATTATTAAAATGATGAATGCTTAGCGAACCGGTGGTTGGATTATCCGAAAATAATCTTATATATTAATAGCCAATATATAATAGCCACAAATATAATTAATACCATTGCTGTAAGTTCTGCGGACGCTGAAAGAGGATGTCTGTGATGAACATAATTTATTCAGACAAAAGAAATCTTGAAGTTAAAATGTGGCAAATTTTCTAGTCATAAACCTGATATGTCATTCATTCGGTCTTTGGGGCTGCATTGATTCAGTTAAAATGTGTGTGAGAAACCATAACACAGCTGATGATACCAGAGTCAAAAGCATCAGATTTCTGGTCAGAAAACAATGAGAATAGAATTTCAATCTAGAAATATCTTAATGAATGAAAGTTTTTTTTATTAAATTATCAAAATGTTTTAATTCTTTTTCATACGGTATAAAGTAATTTGTTTCTATTCTCAGATTGAAAAGAAAATAAGCAGAATAGGTTCTTAAAGATTACTTGCCTTTATAGATCCGGTTTCTTGAAACTAGTGATTTATAATATATATATATACATGTGCGTGTGTGTGTGTGTGTGTGTGTGTGTGTGTGTGTAACACAAACACTTGGGCAAATACACCCACCTGCACACACAGACAGTCGTTCTTATGTTTATAGATACAAAACTGTCGATCAGTCATTTCTTCTTTTTTTTTGTTATTTTAATTCTTTTATTTCAAGTAAGGCAACAAAGCCATTAAGACGCAAAGAGTTACTGATAGGGAAGGAAACTGAAAAAATTTGCTTGGGAGAAAGTAAGATAAAAACAGAACTCAAGTAGACAGATGAAAACGACTGACACTGGAAGCTCTTTTTTTTAAGATCTTAGTTGACAAAAAGCCGGAAGAGAGGTCCATAAGTAAGGTGAGAGAGAGAAAAAATTATAATAGGTCTTACGCTTAAACTTAGTAATTTCAGAAGTAAAAAGATGAGACCTAGCTGCCAATCTAGTATTGCGCTTAAATTCGTGTAGAAAAGATGGGAGCTCATCAGATCAATTGGTATGAAAATATTTATAAAAAGGACGCAAAGAAGCTATGTTACAGAGATGGAAAAGGGAATGAAGCCGAGATACGAGATCGAGACCGATAATATTACAGATTCTTTGATTCTGTCAAGATGTTTTTTCCCAGTTTCCTTTTTTTATTCAGTCCATCAAAATGTTTATTGATCTTTGTATGAAATTATTTTGAATTAAAAAAAACAATCTACATCCGATTTTGACAACTGGTGGTAATTTGTTGTTATTTCATGAGTCCGGAGTGATATCCCTCCTTTATGACTCTTTTCGTGGTCCACCTATCAGTAATGTATACTCTTTTCAAGGCCCTCGATTTACCACGCAGGGGCTACATATTATTCAGATGAATTTTGGTTAAATGATAGCTCACTAAAAAGATTTTTATATTGACATAGAAAGCAAGTTTATTTATTTGTTTATTTAACAGCATATCAAATCCTTAAGGGTCATTTAATGCTAAAGTTTAAATTTTTTGAGAGCTTTGAAGTAATAAATATATGATGCATGTTATTCTGTTTTCACAATTGAATACATGGCAGATGATACTCAGGTTTTGTGCATATAAATGTCTGTGTAGACATAAATACTCTAGGCAGTGATATGTGTGTTTTATGTTGTACTTTTGTTGAAATTATATTTTAGAATAAAGTTTCATTTCTTTAAGAAATTGTAGGATATTCTGTGGATAAATGTTATTAAAAAGTTCTTTCATGTTGTATGTTTGGTTGACTTTGTTTAGTAGCATATCGATCTTTATGGGTTATTTAATGCCGAAATCTAAATATTTTGAACAATTTTATGGTCTCAACTAAATATATTTTGAACGTAATCGTGTGCCTTCAGCTACAGATAAAATGTATTATTGGTAATTTTACTACAGAAATCTTATTACTGGTTATTTTATTACTGGTTATTTTATAATCGATCAACAGCAATTAATCGGTGGTTCCATGCTCTTCAAAACCTCTAATCTCCCGATCAGAGGCCTTGAAACCAAATGTAGTTTATTGTTATACCCAGCAATAGAAAGCAAGTTTAATAAAACAAACAAAACTTTTCTTTTCTTCATTATTTTGTTTTTGCTTGTAGTTATTTGTTTTAAAGAATATAAAAGTGGTATTTTGGATCTGTGATACCTTTTAAAAAAAGTGTACATTTCTTCACCAACTCATTGCTCATCTATAAGAATCTTGATTGACATATTATTTGCATTTGCAAGATGACAACAGATCAAATAAGCGCCTGTCAAAGCAATTAAATTACACATGCATCAATACTAGTTTGAATTATTCAATTTCTTTATATTACGTGCTGGAGTACGCATAAGTTGTACATACATATATATTAAAATTGTCTGATTAAGAATAAATACGTTAATTCTTTAGAAATTGCTTTGTTTACGTACAGCATCCCAAAATGGCAAATACAGCGGGGGATACTAAAATCAAGCAAATACGAAAATTTAAATACCTGGGAAGAGTTCTAACAGAAGACGGAAAGTGCTACACAGAGATCCGAAGGCGAATTGACATGGCAAAGGACACATTCCAGAAGCTAAGTAGAGTATTAAGAAACAGGAAAATTTTGTTAGAAATAAAGAAGAGAATACTGAATTGCTATGCGATGTCAGTTCTTAATATGGTTGGAAGATATCATCAAAGATGAAGTAAAAACTTGAAGCAGCTGAAATGTGGTTCTACAGAAGGATGCTCCGGATATCATGGATCGAGAATGTGAGTAATAATGAGGTTTTGGAAAAATGGAAACGAAAAGGAAATTAATACTGACTATCAGGAAGAGACAGCTGAAGTTCCTTGGACATGCAATGAGGAAGGAGGGCTTAGAGAACATGATACTAATTGGCCAGATAGAGGGAAGGAGAGACAGGGTAAAACAGCGTCTAACGTACTTGACTGGCCTGAGCGGGTGGATGGCAGAACGGGGGTTGCGTGATGTAACACGAGAAAGCGTGCTAAGAGCCACTAGGGACAGGGAGACGTGGAAGACCATGATCACAAAAGTCTTGAAAGGACTCGGCACATAGAAGAAGAAGAATCTTAGTTAGGAGATTGTGCTTTCTTTAAAAGGGAAAACAGAGACTTCCGTACCCGTAACGCTATAAGCACTCTGGATCAAACAGTTATTTCTCCCACAAAAGTGGGCGCAGATTCGATTTCTACCGGATATCCCGTTTTCTTTATTATGATTTCTCGAATGCGAAGTCCGACAGACGTAAGACATGCTGTTTAAAGTAAAATAAATAATAAATAAATAAAAATGAAGTGTCTATTTCAAATACGGGAAGCTATTATAATAACGTTTCTTTCTCCATATATATATATATATATATATATATATATATATATATATATATGTATGTGTGTGTGTGTGTGTGTTCCGTTAAAGACGACTGGTAAGAGACAGCGATTATGCTTTTCATTTAATTTTTCTTGTGTTCGTACGTGTGCTTTCCTTTCTGGATATAAAGTGTGTAGAAAATGACCAAAAGTTCTGCATATCTGAGCGCTTTCGACTATTTCTTTAGCCATTATCAATACGTGTTTTGTTATGTATGTGTCTAAAGGGATGTTTTATTTTCCGAACATAGTTAGCAAGTTGTGGCTATGTTTCCAGTTAATGTCAGCTTTTCTTATTAGACCTTCCATTATTTTTATATAATATTTTTTACATGTGAATGAGGCTATTATATTTGTATTTTCCAGTATTTTATTTCGGATAGAATCAGGTTTTTGTGTGTATTGAGAGAGAGAGAGAGAGAGAGAGAGAGAGACAGAGAGAGAACACACATCTCTCTCTCTCCCAGTCTCTCTCTATATGAGGTGTGATATTCGTTGGGACCCAAAGATGATTGCTGGGATCGCCACCGCCAGACTGATAACGTCAAGAATTCCTGACAAATCGACCCTGGTGAGATTCGAACCCAGACTTCATGGTCAGAAAGCGAACGTTCTAACCACTCGGACAAAATATATTTTACATATACATCGTTTAGTCATTTTGTACTTACTTTAGTGTTTGTATCTTCTCTCTGACTTCGCTTGTGGGAATCTCTTCCGGCTTTTTATTTTCTAATTATTTTCCAATTTTAAAAAGCAGCGTCAATCTTTATCCTTAAAACCTGTTATTTTATTGTCCTGTCTATTGCTTTTACTCTCGGTAACTCTTTGCATCTTAAGTGTTTTTATCAGAAAACCTCGAGTTAAATATAATATATGGTTTGATTATTTTTAAGTATTTGTGCAATTTCAATCGTTATATTCTGTCGTCTAAATTCCTGTTCTTTTATTGTTCTTAATCCTTAATAACGTTTTCTTTTTCACATATTCTCTCACACTCAGTAACTCCTTGTGTCTTAGTGGCTTTATTACCTTGATTGAAGGTGAAGTAATTAAAAAAATGACAATTTTGGATAAAAAAACCTAATTTCCTTGGAATCATCAGAAAGAAAGCATGGAAATCTAAAAATAAAACTGTTTCCGTTAGAAGTAAATAGGTTTGCCTATCGTCTGGTTCACACTCCTCTCCAGTGTTTTGATTCCATACGGTAACCCTTCTTCTTTAAGTGGCTCTTGGGTCATGTATTGTGTGAACATTAGTAAAAACAATGTACGTTTTAAGAAAACAAAAGAAAACAAACAACTAAGATTTCGGAGACTTATGAAGAAAGACGGCTTGGAAAATTTGAGGCAAATCAAAGGCAAAAGAAACAGGGATCACCGGGCCATTTACCTGACGGGTTTATGTAAATGAATGGCACAGCGTAAGGTGTGAGAGTGGTAATATAACAAACACTGCTAAGAGCTACAAAGGACAGGAACTTGTGGAGAATCATTATCGCTCACATCCTGAAGAGAGACAGTATTTACAAAAACAATGCATCTAAAGTTAACCTCTCTTAGTCGAGATTTTAATATGGGCAGCTGGGGCTAAAATGAAACTTTCACATGTTAAGTTTTCACCATCCGCTCCTCAATAAGACGGACAATAGCGAAGCGAATACTACACGCTGAATTTTGGCACACGTGTCTCTGCGTATCGATTTTCCCGACAGAGAAATAAAATTGATTCAAAATGATTTATTGCGAATATTATGCTAATAGTATGCTTTATTGAGTGGATCTATTTCGCAAGCAAGAAATTTAGATCCAGGAAGTTTTCATCTAAAAATATAATAATATTCTATCTGTCTATCTTCTTTTTCTCAAATGTTATTGTAATTCGTTAAGTTGCAGGCTGTAAATTCTTATTACAAAAAGTAAAATGACGAAATGTTTCTGCTTTATTGTCTTCGTTTATTTAAACCTGGGCTATAAGGTCTTTTTCTTTATTCATTTTATTTCGTTCCTCTGGGTTTAGAATTTTTAGAAAGTTTATTCTATTTTTATTTCTTTTGATGAAGGATGAAATGTTTCTTAAAAATGTCCATTATATATTCTTATTAATTCTCTATCTTCATGTTTTTCTTTTTTTTAATTATCACGAAAAGACACGTGCTAAATATTCTTCTCTTCCATGAAATAAGAACAAAATTTGACATAGCAAGAGTATCATCATCATTTTTTTAAAGACATGGACCACGTTCAGTCTTCAAAAGGCCTCTTACAACATTTCACAATTCCTGGCAGAACTTTTATTATTATAGTGTGGGATATCTACTAAGAAAAGTTTTGGGGGAAAAAAAATAATCTAAATGAAATCGGCTAGTTTAAAGTAAGAAAAATTAAATTTAAAATTCCCAGCATCCCTCGTTCGTGCGCATGTGTAGTCGTATCAACATAAATTTAGTCTTATGAAGCCCTCAAAGATAAAAACGCATCACAGCACGCATCACAGCACGCATCACAAGAAAACTTTTTCCACTCTGCCATACATTTTTCCCAATATTGCTCTTGATATATATATATATATATATATTGTTATCTCAAACAGTAAATGTATAAATATGCTTTATTTTGAAGTAAAACTAATTTAATGAAAATAAACTTGTATTTAACAACTAAATTCAATGAAACATTTATGTACACTAGTAAAATAACTCATAATACAACATTTTAAAATAGACCCCAGTAATATTACCCGCCAATGGTCCATATGAACCCCTGTTGAGAACCACTTCTTTACGTCTAAGATGTTAATTTTTAAATATAGAAAAAACAACGCAATTCAAATTTTAATTGCTGCATGAATAATTAAGTTCATTTCTTTTTATTTAAATTTATCAAATCACATCATTTGATTAAATAAAAGCAAGTGTGTGTGTGTGTGTGTGTGTGTGTGTGTGTGTGTGTGTGTGTGTGTGTGTGTTTCGCGCGCATCAGCTGTAGACTGAGAAATATTTATGGGTTGGTAAGAAGTGCAGGATAAACTAGAATCTGAGGCTTCGTGACTACTGGGATAGGAAGACTAGTTACGATAAGGAACTTTGCAAACGCCAAGTTCAGTAACAGAAATGTAATTGTTAAAAGTACAAACAATGAGGTTCATAATTATTAAAAAAAACAAAACAATTTCGGTGATATGAAGGTACATTTCTGATGACATTTTCAAAGAACTAAAAGATATTTCTGTTATACACTCTTTGCGTGTAGGTAGACGGATATCGTGTGCGGCAGTACCAACGAGTCAGATTCAGTTGCAGTTTATAGCAAAGCTTATACATTTTCTCTTGTAAAAGCATGCACTAACTTATAAAATATTCAAATACTGTATATAGTGCACATTTTCCTACCTTACGGGTGTGTTTGGGAAGGTTTGAGCACGTTGGTATTGCAGACAATTTTTGTTCAATAAAAATGCATTATGACAGATGTACACGACATGCGGCTTTCACAATGGGTACGATCGTGTGTGTGTGTGTGTGTGTGTGTGTGCCTATGCGTTTGTAAGTATAACTGTGAATGTGTCGGGTTTTGTTTTGTTTTTCAAATCCATCGTAACACACTCCTACACACATTGTTTGGATAAATCTATATGAATTATGTGTATATTAAATAAGTTTATATTTTGCACAAAGTGTTTGTTGATTTTCAAATGAACAAAGGTTTGTTTTAACTTGTAGATTAATCGTAAGTGCTAAAGTGCCCCCAGAACTCGTGAAGTATACATCGGGTCTGTCATTATTGTATGCAAAACGGATTTTCTCCAAAAGTATAGAATTTATCAAATTATATATGTCTATATATATATATCTAAGACGCGTGAAAGAAAAGTTGCTGCCCAAACATGCATGCATACACACACACACGCACACACACACACACACACACACATATATATATATATATATATATAAGTGTATAAAAATGAAGTAATAAATATTATATACAGAGTATTAAATATATTACATCTATCTATATATATAAATATATAAGTAATATTTATATTTATATATATTGTAGAATTAGTAAATATATACTGATATATACAATTAAGTGATATATAATATGTATATATATATAAATATATACATACATATATATAAGTACTGTATATAGTATACATAATTATATCATATATATTATATATATATAAAGAGAGATTTATGTAATATATATATATATATAAATGAATATATATAAGTGCGTGTGTGTGAGAGTAGAATAAGGTAATATGTGTTTAAAATTACGTTTATATATATATATATATATACATATATATATATTGTATATATGGAATTGTTATACATTATATATAGAGAATTAAGTAAAATAGATTATATACAAAGAGGGCGGAAGAGAGCATTAAGCAATATATATATATATATATATATATATATATATATATAGGTGTGTGTGTGTGTAGAATTAAGTAATGTATATAGACTTTAGTAATATTTTATATTTCTATGTATATACTATATATACATATATATTTATAAAACTAAGTAATATATATTGCATATATATATATATATATATATATATATATATGTATAGTGACTAAAGTAGTATATATTAAATTCATGTATATATATAGAGAGAATTTAATCATATATTATGTATATGTATATAATTAAGTAATATTATAAATTTATGTATAGAGAAAATTAAGAAATATATATAGAGAGAGAGATTAAATCATATATATTATACATATCTATATAGAGAGAGAATTAATATATATATATAGGCCGAAAAAAGTTATATATGTATATAGAATTACAGAATATATATATATATATATAGAGAGAGAGAGAATATTAAGTAATATATATATATATATATATACAAAATATTAAGTAATATATATATATATATATATATATATATATATATATATATATCTGTACAACCGACATCAAACATTGCCTGATGAAAAGAATCTATCTCGAAACATAGAAATTTCCGTGTCACAATGTACAATTAATTCATAACTATATATATATATATATATATATATATATATATATATATTAACTTATATATATATATATATATTTAATCTGTGAATTATAAATATATTCATTCGATCTGTCCATACACACATTGTTATAGATTGATATTTTTATACAGTGATAGAGTGAATATGTAGCGTTTATTTGAGAGCAGGAATTCTGGTAAACGCCCTTCTCATTAACGTGAATGCTTAGCGAAAGATTCTTTTTCTTTTTCAATGTCAAACAGCAGCAACCCAAGAAATTAAAAACGAAAGTTTTGCGCAAAAAGAATGAGTCGCTTAAAGTTGAAATTTAAAATCGAAAATAAAAACTATCAATTCACGTATAACAACAACAAAAAAGGAAAATTTGTTAACTGCATTATACACACACACACAAACATATATATATATATATATATATATATATATATATATATATATATATACGTAAATCAAATAAGACAATTATAAAGAAAATTTATTGCGATGGGAAGTTAATGATTTTAATTTAAAATAAGAATCCCTGCAAAGTCGTGGTGTATGTGTTTCTTGTAAATACAGTGTGTGCGTACGCGCGAATGAGGATTCAGAATATAATAAAATTCATCTAAACAGCAAAACTCTTTTTACACGAGAACATTCAATTTTAAAAATAAAAATAAAAACTCTATAGACAAGTCCTCGTGATATGGAATCATGAGCCAGCGCCTTTTTCGTAAGCTCAAAACTTATATGTGTGAGAAAAGGCGATATTAAAAATGAAAAGCAAAAAAAAAAAATGCATCCCACTCGTTAAGACGACTGTACTTAGAATTAGTTTCATTTTTTTTTATTTATTCGCTTCTTTTTTTCTTTAAAGCAGTAATTGTTCCTCCCAAATCATTTAAATGACGACATAAATTGTAAAAAGTGGAAATACATTTGTTCTACGCTTTTGTTGCGATCCGTTTTGATTTAAAGACGCTTACTCCAAGGCTTCATTACATTAAACTGCGTTTTGTTTCCAACGCGCCTCTACTGAAATGACTTGAACCGCCCACAGATCGGTGAAATAAGTAGTCCCCACTGATCTCTTTTTCGTGCATTTACAAGGAGAATGGAGCTTTTCTAAAGTTCTCGTCTCTCGAGTTTGCCTAGAGTCAAGGGTTTTACAACTATTATCTTCATCTGACGACCAGCATCTGCCTCGTATGATTTATCATCTGTTTTCTTTACCACCCCTTGAGCAAAAATGACGACTACTACTAGTGATTCTTGTTGGAGTATGTGTTGGCGTTATAATATTTTCCAGGAAGAGTCGATTAACCAGCAAAGGGGTGAAATCGAAAAAGCGCGTTTTACTTGGACAGGACAAATTACAATAAACTGCATATGATTATCAGACTACGTGAGAACAAAATGCAGTTAATTAAATAAAAAGGAAAAGAAAGCGATAAAAATTAATATATATATATATATATTTGTACTTAAGCAAAATATCTACCTGTAAAAGATGAACATGTAACAACACATAAGTATTTATGAATGCACATTTTAAGGAAAAAATAAACAGATTACAAAGACAAAAATTTTGGATAAACTTGAAAGTGAAAGTGAAAGTATCTTGCTTTTGTGGCGGGAAAGTTTTTAATCTGTGTCGTCGTAGTCGTCGTCATCTCCTCTCCGCTGCAGCCGACGCAATCTACTTGTTCGGCTGCTACCAGCGACCAGGCCAAACTACCAACCAACGTCTTATTGAGTTCTCGGTCACCGATCGCACTTCCCTACCTACCAGCCTCTATTACTTACCCTTTCTTATTCGTTATTCTTTGCAACGACTGCCTTTTCGCAAACACCCTCCACACGCACTGTTGTAGCCTGAGCGTTCTTCCATTCACCCTTCTTTCCTTCTCCACACACCCTTTTCGCGCATTTACTATCATATCACTGACATAAACACACATTTTCTTTGTCTTAATTTATTTCATTCCAAATTTCTTGCTTTTTTCTCACTTTAGGACTTTTAAAATTTTCTTTTACCCCATGTCTCTAACTTATACAATTTCCATCCATTTCAACGCACCTTTACGAAGGAGTTTCTCACCCGGCTATCTTAAAACATAAACTACTTTTTTTTTTTTAAAGCAAATTGGAAAATGTACTGGGATGTGAAATTATAGATAATTATTTTATATCCGTTTTAATTTACTTTTTGTTTATAAAGTTTTTAACTTTATTTACTTCAGTAAAGAATTAACGACTCGCTTTGTCGCTTTGTGTAAAACTCTGGTTTTAAGAAGGTTAAAACATTGCTATAAAAAGTTAGAAAATGTTCTGAAAAGGAACAAAATTGTTTCATTCTGCGCAATTACTTTTTTTCAATAATTTGTTTTCATTTCCTCGCTTTCTCTTTTAGTTTTGGCCGTTTAAATTCTATATTTTATAAACCGAAATCAGTTTAAGTCCGAATTATTTTTCTGTTTGTCTTTAATTCAGCTACTTTTTTTCTCTCTCACTCTTACTTTAACTTATAAACGATATTAACTGATAAGTGAAAATTTGTTAACTATCTTTCTTTTAGACGTTTTTTCTTTGTGCATGTTACCCGAAAAAGATTTGTACATTATCAAAAACAAGAACAAAACACACTTCAAATATTAGAAAGATTTTTATTACTCTTTGTACCTTCAATTTAATCCCTTCTTTTAGAATATTTCCTTTCAAATTTAATTTTTCTTTTATATGTTCCCCGTTTTTCCTTTCTTGGATCTACTTAAAGAATTTTCACTTTACCAAACAAAACAAATTCAAATATTTTAAATTTTAAATTCATGTTCACCTTTTTGCTTTAAAGTAGCCATCGACCAAGAAAAGGGGATTAAAACCTCTTTCTCAAATAGTGGAAGAATTTTAAAAGAGAACTAAAAAAAATTGTTTCAAAATGACTTTTCTCAATGGAATTACAGAAAGCATTCGGAAGTTTGTTAAACATAATGTTCTCCTTATCGTGTTTTGTTTATTCGGGATGTTTTGGTGTGCCCTTGCTGCGTTGATGATCTACGAATATTCTACCCTTATTCTACCTGTAGGTAAGTAACTGACATACATATCCAGGCCATGTCCCCACTCCTAAAAAAGTGGTGAAAGATATGACTTTGGGATGTTTTGAATGAATGTATTCATCTGTGTTGAAGCATTTAAAAAAAAAAACTTAATTGTCGAAACAACCTTAAGTTCTTTGTGTACTTGGTGTACTTGTTGGCCTTGACCAAAGATTTTTCTTTTCTTTTTCAAGTTTAATAATGTTGGCCAGAAAAAAATAAATCGGAGCGCCCTTATTTCCTACGAATATTTATATTCGTTCCTTTCTTTATTTCCATTTGGAGGGACACTTCGGCGTGGTGTAATGGTTAGCAAGCTTGTCTTGCTAAAACCTATAACAAGTGAATTCGATCCTCACTGGGTACTCTATACTTTCGGCTTTGTGCCACATCTAAGCGGCGCTTAGAAAATCAACTATTTCCATTTGGAAGAGCCGAGTAAACTGGATAATTCCATGCATGTACCGATGTGGGTGGGGTGGTGGGCACGTTTTTAAAAACCCAGCCCAGAAATGGAAGTGACAAAAACACAGAATCCCCGACCCTGTTCAGTAGTAATCCCTTCAGTTCAAATAAGTAAGTTTCAAATGCTATTTTTTCCGATTCAAGCAAGCTTTGCTACTTAGATCTTTCTCTCCCTATGTAACTCCGTACCAGATAAGGTAAATTTGGAAATGTGCGTTTCCTTCGCCTCATCAAATTCTTCATCTCTGAAAAAATTTTCTTGTTATTAACTGATAAGATACACGAATATAAACTATTCGAAACTTATTCTGTTAACTAGGAAATATCTTTTTTTTAATACCTCTGACAACTTATTTAAGTTCTCAGTACTTTAGTACCATTTGACTAAAATCCTGTTGTTCAATGAAGTTTGTTCAAACCCATTTGAAAGTTCAATTTTCTCCTTGAAATAAAAAGTAAAAAAAAATTCTTAAAAATTAAATAAAAAGTAAAAAAAAAATTCTTTAAAAATTCTTAAACTGTTTTACTGAATTAAAATGGTCGTTATTATAAAAATATATTTACGATATTCTTATTTTAGTTATTGAGCTAGATTTGCATTAAAATAAAATCAATAAAAATAAACCCTGTCCACTTTCATGCCTGAAACTTGAATGTTTAAAACTAGCACGCGCACGCGCACGCTTTTTATCTGAAATGACTTGAGATTTCAATTCAAATCTGGTCTGAACAAAGAATCCTCGATAAATTTCGAGAAAGTTTCAGTATGACAATAAACGAGGTCAAGATTAGAAGGGAGATCTGAAACCGGAAATCGTTGCCGCAGATCAGCGTTTCTCAACTGAGGAGTACTAATGCGCCCTGAAACTTAACAGAAGAATAATTCATGAATTACTTCAAAATTAAAAAAAAATATTTTAAAAATGCTACAGACACCAAGCACATGGCTTCTATATTTAAGTCAAGTCTTTGTTATTTGATATTTTAAAACGGATGTTAAAATTCTTAATCTTTAAGAAGTGGATAATCATTTCTATTTACTCAAGGGATTTAAATCATCCATTATTAGTCTCTAAAAATAGCAGATTTTTCATAAATGACTTTAAATGAAAACTGTATCGCTAACATTCACATAAGGCTTCACATTTAAAATTCTAAAAAAATCGCCAAAGCACATCACATATTTCAAAACATACTTAACTATACAATGAAACATCTTAAAAACAATTACTTATTTCAGACTTATTATCAAATTTCATGACCAATGTTTTCCTTATTAAAATTTAAAATGCACCTCAGAGTTTTAGTTATACTGTAAGTGCGCTTTTCATCAATAAAAGAAAAAAAACTTTGAGAAACACTGCTATAGGTATTTGCAGTAAAATCCCAGGAAACGGTTTCCATTGTTCATGTACGTGACTATTCTCCCTATGTGACCCCACAGACAAGGTAAATGTTTAGATGAGATTAAATGTGGTTTATTTAAATTTCAGAGAGGATATAAAAGGCATACATTAATTTCTAGTGTATCTCATGTATAAAAAATGAATGTGGATTCCATATTTTTAAGCAATAAAATATAACATTAAACTCTTATTTCTTTCTGGTGTTTATTTTTCACTTCTTTTTTTAATTCTATTCTACAAAATCAAAACTTGAACATTTTATAAATCGAAGAATTATACTTTTTAGAATTCATATCTGAAATATCTTTGAATTAATTTCGTTTTTCAACATTAAAAAGTTTCATTTTTCCTACAAATGCATGCAGTCGTATATAAACTGACTTCATGTATAATGCAACCCCTGAATTATTTTTCATAAATTTTAATCCCTGTAATTTTTTTTTTTTTACCTAGAAACAGTAAAAACAAAACGTGCGCACAAAACATTGTATTGATTATACAAAGATGTGAATAAAAGTATAATACTTATCGTATACCTACTTTTGTAGCCCCCACATGTACAGAGTAACCGGTCACCGAAAACACAGGATTTTTAACTTTTTCAAAAAATTAAAATAACCTATGTATAGTACGACACTCTACATTTTGCGTAATAAAATCTAGTTATAAAACCTCGCACTATACTCGAACATATACGGTAGTTAAACTTTTATTCAGTGCCCTTTTTTGTTTTCTTCTTATTCGAAAGGAAAACTTAATGATGGTAAATATTTTCAAATTCCTCTCCGTAATAAACACAACTCTATATATTTTCTACTTATTAGCAAGTGATACACTAATAAAGATGCCCTAAAAAGTACTTTTTGGGGTCAGCTTTTGTTCGATTTTAAAACAAGGTATTTTTTTAATAATTTTAAATAATAATCTTAATTTGAATTACGCAGTGGATATCGGCCCTGAACGAGAAATTGGAGATCCAAGTTCGAATTCCAGTTGGATTCTTTGCATTCACTTACGTGCAAATACTCTTGGGAAAAGTATTTATCCGTCTCTTCTCCTTCCGGCTATGGGTTAAATAGCAGAACAAATTGGGTTCTAGGGCCTCAGTCGACAACCAGTCTACCGCAGAAAGTAATGGTAACCTACTGCGGGAAAATCAGTCAGTCATGTCTCTTTCGAGACATGATCGCCCAAAGCATGTGTCATGTATGGAACTGAACTGACTGACATATAAATTGAAATAGGTTGTGTGTTCAATAATTTTACAGCTAATTTCAACGCACTTGCCTCATACTGGTCGCTTTGGTGCCACCTCCCTAACTTATAGAAATTCACTTACATTTTTTTGTCAATAATTACATGAGCTCAGCGTCGTGCAAGGTTCTAAAGTAAGATTTAGGGAATAACCTATTTACAAAATTGGAAAGGTACCACTTACTGGTGAGATAGATATTTCTCCATTAGGAACACTTGTCGGCGTCCGTGCCCACATAAACGCCAACATTTAGAATGTCTACTTTCAAGTTAAACAGATAATCCTCACTTGAAAGATTGACGCAACACAATCTTCTTAACACTATGTTAAGAATTGAGAAAAGTATAAATTGTTACACAATTTTATCCACGTGTCAATGTGCTTAATTTTGGTAAATTAAGGTCAATATTTGTATGTGAATGTAATCACACCCAACTTTACTTTTATTAGATATAGAGGATTATATATACTTACTTAACTAATATGTGTTATGATGTGAGTGTTGACTTTTCTTTCATACCTAAATAAGGATTTAATATAGGTAGTTAAGGTGTGGCACAAGGTCGAATGTATGAAGCACTGTGAGAATCGAATTAATTACTCAGTTGTAACTGAACTAGCGAGACAAGCTTGCTAACCATAACATCACATGATCATGACAACTGATTTTGATCCCTAGTGGTTGCCTCATACTGGTCGCTTTGTGCTACATCTAAGCAAAGCTTAGAATATATATATACCCGAGGGGAGAAAGAGAATAGGGAGAAAGAATGACGATCCCGAGGCTCGGGAGTGTCGACCATTAACACACACATATTGTGGTTGAAAATGTCTTAACCGGCCAAGGATCTCCTCGTAAAAAAACAAAAACAAAATTATAATAGTTGGTTAGATGATATGTACTCTTCTCTCCGACTAGAGAGAGATGTGACACAAGATCTTTTTTTAATGTGGGAAACATGAGCGCGTACACCCAGGTCGTGGTCAAATATTACGTGGTGGATAGGTTCAAAACCGGTCTAAACTAGTCTTATTCGGTCTTATTTTGGTCATTTTGGACCCCACTCGGAAGGCCGGGGACCAGGTTAATAGTTGGTTAGGTTTTGGGAAGTTGGTTTGGTCAAGAATTTACAGTACTGCCTTCCTTCTGTCTTTATTCTATATAAAGTGTACTAGTATTTTCGAAAGGAGAGTCGGCTAAATGTATGTACACATTTGCTTAAAAATCTATTGATTGAATTTAATTATATAATTCTGTTATTGACTGATTTAAACTGCTAATACACTTGGTTTCTTCGATTTCCTTGTACACTCGTGAAACATGACGCAGACACGAGAGAAAAGGTTGCATGCTCGTTAAGAAAAAGAAAAATTAAACCTGCTCGACTAAATCACCAAAAAAGCCTTTTTTCGTATCTGACAATTTTTAGTTTAATGCGTGCGACATTTCTTCTGGACGTTAGAACTAATCTTGATCCAAGTTTTGGAAAGAAAGTTTCCCTCAAAAATTACATTTTCAGTATTAAAAAATATGTTTGAAATAATAATGGTACGTAAATTCAACAATTTGTAAGGAACAGATTGATTAAAATAAAAAAGGAAGACATTAATATGCCTCTCATTTGTAAAAGTTTATATGAGCCACATCTCCAGATTTTTTATGATCAGACACCCATCTCAGTCAGTCAATTACCATACATGACCTGTCAAGACATGACTGACTAGGCAGAAGATTTTCCCGCAGTAGGTTGCCATTAATTTCTGCAGTAGACTGGTTGCCAACCAAGGCTATAAAATCCAATCTGTCCTGTTGTTCATTCCATCGTTGGAGGAAGAAGAGATGGATAATACTTTTCCCCCAAGGGTATTTGTCCGTGAATTTGATTAGAATTCGAACTCAGCTCTTCGATTTCTCATTCGAGCGGTTATTAGTTACACCCCAACGTTTAAAATTTTTCCGTTAGACTCTTCTTATTGACGCCCAACTTTTGTCCTTCCCTCGACACTAACGAGTGAACTTTTTGATTCTGCTTATCGGTAGAATACAATGGCCACTCTTATTTTTCTGTGAGTCGAAGAGTCATACAAATATATTTCATTTTTAGTTTGAATGTTTTGTACTTTATTTTCGTCATAAGATTAATTCCCTCCTTACTCCTTTCATGTCATGTTTTTGTAAGGAAAAAGGAAGAAAGCACTATTTTTATATTACCAAATTTTTATGTCATTGGGGTTTTAGTAAAATCCCGGTGAGAATATGCGGTATATGTTGAATTCAATGAGTTTTTGTGGCGATTGAGTCAGTTGTAAGAGTGAATAGGTTGTTAATCAGATTAGTTAGGTGAAGTGTGGTCAGTGACGATCAACACTTCTCTACTTCCCATTTTTTTCCCCAGTCACCTCCACACTGAGGTTGGATATAGCTCTGGCAAAAACTTCCCGTAGACCTTGCTGTTTTTTACCCAGATGAGACTATGCCCTTTTGCATAGCCTCGTTTGGGTTCCTCTCCACCTCAAAGCAGCGAGTCCGACAAGAATAGACGGCATTAGCCTGTCTTTTCTCATTGGGCTTTTTTAAAACTACATTTGTGTTTTAAATACAATAAATAAATTTATTGATATCCGACTTCATAAACATCTGTCAGGATGCTTCTTCATGTGCCGTGTCTCTTCAGGACGTAGGCAATCATGGACTTTTATCTGTCGCTTGTCACTCTTGGTATCTCTCCCAAACCCAGCTTATCAAATATGTCTTGAGCTGCTTTCCCCTGTCTCTCTTTCCTTCTATCCGTTCTGTGAGTATTAGGTTCTCCAGGCCCTCTTTCTCATTACGTGTTCCAGGAACCTCAGCTGTCTCTGATGTTAATTATGAGTTGTTGTTTTTTTTTTTGTTTGCCTTCTCTCCAACACATCACCGTTGCTCATGTGCTCGGTCTATGGTATCCTCAGCATTCTTCTGTAGAATCACTTTTCTACTGCCTCGAAGAGATCGTCCAACATTCGCTGCCATACAGAAAGACAGATATCATACGGCAGTCTAGCACTCTTTTCTGTTTCCAATGAGGTCTTCCTGTATAGTAATATCAAAATTATCATAGGAAAGGGCTTTCTGCTGTTCAGTCGGTGCTTAAATTTATTTAAAGCAAAAATAGCCAATACATTTCTTGACGGCTTTCATAATGTCTGCATTAAAACTAGATTTAATAAATTATTCGTCATGTAGCATGAAGATAAACATATTTCATCCTGCTTCATTGTTTTGGCATTAAGCCAGAGGAGTATCATTGGATTTAGTTCCAAAACATCATTCTTCATTTTCTTTGTGACTAACTTTCATAAACGCCATCAGGCATCGCTGAAATCTGCAAGATTAAATATTGAAAACAAAGTAACCAAAACGGCAATGTACTATTTGCACTTTTTTTGCTTTAAATCATTAAACTTGACTAAATAAAAGAACTGACTATATCTTAATCGAGTTAGCTGCAATTTTTACACTCATTTAGTTATTTTTATGGCCAATAATCTAAAGTTTTATAACAATAAAAATAGTAGATGCAGGAACAGTATATGGCGTATCTTATGAATGTGTTCGAGGAAATTATGTCACTGGAATAGTATGTAGCCAACGAAGTTCTGTCACTTCCAAGCACCTGACCGCAAGCTGGAAGACTTGCTGCGATTTATTTTGGCCCCTGTCGCCTTCTCGTACTGTTCAAGCGCCTTCTGTACCACCTCAATGTCGTCCCGGAAAAGACACGGAAATTGATACGTCATTGACGTACGCAGGAACCCTGGCTCGATTCAGCGTAGGGCCAGACTGCAGTCCCTGCCTCTTAGCCGGTGAAGGAGAGGTCCCAACGTCAAAGCATAAAGTAGGGGCGACAGCAGGCAACCCTTATGAGACAGTACAAAAGCGCTCGACCGTTTTCCATTCAGCATTGGGGAAGCGATACAGCAGACTGATACACTTGCAGAAATTGGCTTTGAATCCGGCGGCCTGCAGGACAGCTGCGAGATACCAATGGTCGACTCTATAAAATGCCTTGGACTGATCCAAATTAGAGCAGCTTACTCGTCGCGCGCTGATCCATTTAGATCAGTCCAAGGCATTTGATAGGGCTGACCATCGTTACCTGGCGGCTGTTCTGCAGGCAGCTGGATTCGAAACCAACTTCCACCGCTGGATTAGCCTCCTGTATCAATCCCCCACGGCTGTGGTACAGGTGAACGGAAAGTTGTCGAGCGTTCTGGCGCTGTCTAGGTCTGTCCGACAGGGTTGTCCACTGTCGCCCCTACTTTATGCTCTGGCGTTGGAGCCCCTCCTTCACAGGCTAAAGGACAGGGCGTGCAGTCCGGCCCTATGTGGAATCGCTGTCCCTGGTGGTTTCCGCGTACGCCGATGACGTCACTACTTTCGTGTCCTCCCGGAGTGACATCGAGGTGGTACAGAAGGCGCTTGAACGGTACGAACAGGTGGCAGGGGCCAAGATTAACCGCAACAAGTCGTCCGGCTTGCGGTTAGGCGCCTGGAAGGGTGTTATCCTCCCGGGGCCCTTCGACTGGACGGACGGACGGCCCGGTCTGCATTCTTGGAGTGTGGTTCGGGCCCGACCTACAGTTGGAGAAAAATTGGTCTGAAGTGCTGGCAAAGGTAGACGCGTCAGCACTTGGCGTCGAAGGAATTTGTCCTTAAAGGGTATGGCTGAGGTGTGTGCTACATACGTCTTTCCCATTATCCTTTACCAGTTGTCAGTACTTCCACTTTGTAAACGGCGTAGGAAGGCGATCGAGCGTTTGCTATTCTCCATTATGTGGAGAGGACGCAAACACTACGTCGACAAACGTGTCTGTTACCAACGTCCGTGTCATGGGGGTCTGGGAATACCATACCTGATGGGCCATAAGGTTGCGTCAAGGTTGGTTTTTCTCGGCGAGCGATTTTGGAAGACTCATTGCTTAGGGGGATAGTGAGGGACATGTTCCCTAGACTTACTATCACTCCCCCCCCCATTTTGAGGCGGTGCCGTAAGCCTCGAGGGCGATTGAGTTTTTTCCTCGAATGTCTGGCAGCCCTGCGGGCCATTCTACGGTCCAGTGATCTTTCACGGTCTAGGAGAATCTTCTATCGTGGATTAGTGGAGAGCGTCGCCAAGGATCCATTACGTGATGGGCTGCGCTTGTCGGAGGATGAGTTTCGCTCGTTCTGGTCTTGGGCGCCAGGTAGTGATTATCTCAGCAACTCTGAGTTTTCGCTCACCTGGCGATTAGCTCGGAATCGCTTGCCTCTCAATGACAAGGCCTTCATATGGGGCCTGGCGGATTTGCCAGCTTGTGAACGCTGCAACCTTGGCTTGGAAGAAACGGCTTCGCACGCCTTCTACCATTGTTCGCGGGTTCGCCCTCTATGGGACCGGGTCGGCGAGTTGACTGCTCGTATCGCGCCGCGAGAGCTTGTGCTCATTGATCGTGCATTCGCCTGCGACAATGTGTCGCCCCCGTTTTCTGGGATGAAGCGTATGGTGTTTCTGTCGCTGCTAGCCACGGCTCGAATGGTGATTTGGACGACTCGAATGGAGGAAGTCCTGCGAGGTCAGCGTCTTTCACATCAGGATCTGATCCGATATTTTGAGCATCAGCTCAAAATAAAGATAAGAACTGATTGGAAACGTTTGACTTCGACAGACTTCAGCAAAAAGTGGGTAAATGTGGCGAGCCTGGTTCGCTTGAACGGGGCTAATCTTGATTTTCTCTTTTAGATCTGCTGGTTACATCGGGGTGGATTCCTGTGGAACCCTCCCCTGGTTAAGCTAGTTCTCTTTTGTGTCCCTAGTTAAATTGAATGAATATGTTCCTAGCCTGTACCCTGCTTTCTCTTTTGTTATGGTCCATGTCGATATTCCCAACCTCCCCAGTTTGTTTTGGTCTCCTTTTATCTCGGCTGGCTCAGCCTTTTATTGTCCCATTCCGTTAATGTTTTACCCCCTCCCCACTCCCTTAGCGAGTGTGCTTCTTGATTTCGCCGTTTGGCGGAATACAGCGGCCACTCTCTTTTTTTTTTCTGGGATAGACGGTTCTTACTAACATTGATTATTATTTTAGTTTAAAAAATTTGTTGTATTTTCATTTGATTTTTGGGTTCATTCCCCTCCCATCATTTCATTTTTTCATTAAATATTTTATATTATATTGTACATATTATTGTATATATTATATTTTTATTGTCATGGGTTATTCTCCCCACTTTTTAGGTGTCCCTTGTAAGTTTCTGGCATTGTGGTGTACGAAGGATTGGGAGTAGATTGATGGGTTCTTTTGGTGACTGAGCAAATTGTAACGAGTGAATGGGTCGTGATAGTGTTTAGCTAGGTATAGGATAGTTAAGCGAGAACCAACCTCTCCCCCTCCCCTTTTCGGCTTTGTGTCACAATTTTTTGTATTCTGTACAAGAAATAAATAGAGAGCAGCTTACTCGTCGTCTTTTACACCTATGGTCGTGCGGATCAAGTGCAAGTTGCTCTGAAATGTGAGGCCCTTCACCGCACAAGTCTGCTCGGGTCCCAACAAAATCTCGGCAACTAACTTCAAACGCTCCGTCAGGATCTTGGCCAAAATCTTTAACTCTGTGTTTAGCAGAATTATGGGCCTGTAATCATTTAAGTCCCTCCCAACACACTTAACTTTTTTCAACAGCGTGATCACACTCCTGGAGATTCGCTCGGACATGGATCCCTGATGGAACCAGTTGTTGAACACCTCCGTCAAAATCGGTACAAAGATGTGCGACAGCCTCAAGTACAATTCATGGGGCAGACCATCATGTCCCGGAGACTTGCTACTTCCGACCCTCTCCAATGCTAAGTGAACTTCGCCCTCCGTGATCTCACCCTTAGAGATAGCTGCTTCAGTCGGCGAAAGCTGAGGAAAGTCAGTCAAATAGCAGCGAAACTCCTCATCGCAGAGACCAGGCTCCTTGGTAAAGCGGTTTTCGAAATGCCGCCAAAACGTCTTGCACATATCGTCGGTTGACCTCAGAGTACGCCCCTCCAGGGTCTTGACCTCTCGAATATATCGATCGCCACCTGGAACGTTCTCGTCCTTGCGCAACTCAGCGCCCATGCTCACGGCTCCGTTAGACATCTTGTTTAACTTATGCCTAACTACCTGGCCCCGGTAACGCTTGCTAGCCAACTGTTCCAGGGCCTTCCTAGCTAATGCTATCAAGGATTCTAGTAAAGCACCCAAGACATAAAAATTTCACAATTTATAAAAAAATGACTTTTTCTTTCTTATAAAAATAGATAAAAATATTGATTAATGAAATGAGGGAAGGGATGAACGCAATATCGAAGCAAAAATAAACCAAAACATTAAATGAAGCAAAACTGTTAGTAAGTCCTTTCCACCCCACATAAAAATAAGAGCAGACGCTGTAATCAAAATAGTATAGGATACAAATTCTATATCAGCTAACAATTAACTTAAACGAAAAAAGTAAAATTGCACACCCGCAAAATTGGTTCAAAACGACTGAAAACATTTTGGAAAAACCTAGACCAAGGCAAATTTCACAAGTCAGTGTGAAATGTAAGATTGTGAATCCTGATTGGATAGGAAATAGCAAATTGATCTATGACCCCGGTCAATTTTTTTTCACACCTAAAAAATAGGTATGCTGTTCTGAGCCGATCACATAACTAAAATCCACTGCATATTCACGTGTCTTGACCGGTTAAATCAGTCCGACATGGAAACGAATCTGAAGGACATCGTCGCAATGTGACTAAAGAAAATTTAATTTGCTGACCTGGACAGAAGGGCGCGTCACACACTCGTTTTTCCTCTTATTCTAATTTTCTTTTCTTCGTCTTCACCCACACACCCTCAAAGAAAACAACAAGATACTTCAACTGACTTCGATAAGTACAATCTCCTTTATTGCTTGACTTACCTTTTCACTTTTTCCCCAGTCATTAAAAGGAAAAGAACACAGGCTTTATTAGTTAAGTAGTCTTTTTAATCTTTTTACATAAACGCATTCTGCTACTATCAACTCCGAATTTCTGTGGGGCATTTAAATACTTACATTTCTCTTTGAACAGTTAACTACATGCATTTTCTTTAAGAAACATTTTATTTTTCTTCTTACAATTTTGTTATTCTGTTAATAAAATTTTACATTAATGTACAAAAAAACAAAACACATTTATTCTCCCAACCATTCATTCAACCTGGTGATATTTAAAATTGTGGGAAGTTTCGGTTATGTTTGGAAGTGGCCTTGTACCAGGCATGGCTAACGCCCCTACAATGCTCGCTCGCTAAAGGCAGAGGAAACACAAAATAAATTACAGAATGAATAAATATCAAAAACTGATCCGATTAGAATAAAAACAAAGTGGAATCTTGACATTACTCACGTTAACTAGGTTAAAAAAAAGTGTCTAACTTGACGATGTAAGGGATCCGCCAGGAAGCCGTCCCGTTGTATCTAAAAATAAAACAAACAAAAAATGACTGAATTGGTAGAATATCAAAAAATAGAATCGAATAGATGGTTTCAATCTTCAGCATTAATATTAATTTCTGAAATAAAACAGAAAATGCTCATCAGGCCAAAAAGTGGGGAGCTGGTCATAAATCTGTCTTATTAGCTTACCTAGTCATAATTACTGACTTAAATTAACTATACTATCTTACACCAAAATACCACATTCTTATCATTCTTATTACAACCACCATAAAACCTAAGTAGTTCTCATATGTACAATTTGTCTGGTGGGAATAAAATAATTTTTTAAAACATGAAATCCCAATGGATAGTAATAATGTTCAAAATGCTATGTACAAGAAACTAAACAAAATAGTGTAAGTAACACACCAAACAAAGTCATTAAATGTAGCAGAAACATTAATTAATTAGACGAAATTAATGCAGTAAATCGAACAGTCACTCTACCAAACACTCATTCAAACAAATATTAACAGCTCTGAAAAACACACTCGTAAAACCAAAGGTGTCCCGCACCAACCAAAGAACTGACTTTTCTGGTCATCTAACGGGAAAGGGGTAGCTAAACTAAAGAGACTGGGGGCAAAAATAAAAGAAAGCCATTTAGCATATAACCTATAGCTAAATCAACTTGGCAGAAAAAATGAAATAAAAGCAAAACAAGCCTAAATTAACATATTTTTGGGCAAGGTAGGCAATGTTTAGTACATTATTTCCGATATCCTGATGCCTAACCGACATAAAAATGACACTCTAAACCGGCTCCTTTCATTCTACAAATACACGTAAGACTCATCCTATCTTTTGTCAAATTGCGATGGTGGGAGTCGTTACTTTTCCGTCCTGATCTTGATTTTAGGTTGAATCTTCAGCATTAATTTGAATTTAAATTATATCTTTAGCATTTAATAAAGGCGTTGCACAAAGAAAGACTAATAACCCAAACCGATTAAAAATGCATGCACAGAAACTGGGCTCGAATTTAAATCAACCGGTTACACAATATGAACATTTTCAAGTTCTGAAGAACGATTATTTTCTATGTAATGATATTTTCAGATTGGTGCTGTTATGTTTGTTTTATCATGTTTCACTTTATCTAACTTTACAGAGTTGTAGATCTTATCCAATAATGAAGAAATTTTAAAAAAAGATTATTTCGTCTATAGCAGCAGGGAAAGTCAGTTGAGTGCATTTTATGTTTACTCTTCTGTTCACCAATGGGAGTGGGGAGCTGACTCACAACCAGTTTTTCTTTCTTTTTGACGCGTTATTCTTCCCTTGAACCGTCGCTGTATTCCTGTACTACCGAAACAATGGTTTCAGTTATCGACTTTCAGGCAGTGAGATGAACTTTGCAGTAACCAACGTCTGTTCACAATGGGCGCACAAGAGGACATTTTGCATTTTTGGAACATTTCTAAGCGATAATTTTCAAACTGATTTAACTTTGTCCTAACCCCAAGTGCTTGTTAAGTTATGATCGTTTGAAATTAATCAGTTCTGGATAGTTGAATATTTTGCTTCTTTTTGAGAATTTCTTCTGTTAATTCACAGTAAAATAAAAGTTATCAAAATTTACACCGAATTATTCCAGATTGAGGCTCTTCCATTTCACTGGGGTTGGGTTGAACTTTGCGATCGCCTCCATATGTGGGCAACTTGGGTGCGCTATTTGTAAATGTAGATTTTTTTTAAATTGTAAAAGATTTCTTGTAAATCCCTCGAATATTATCCGCACTTGTGAAATGTGAATTACTCCCTGACTTTTGCTATTTTTTTCATTCTGAGGATTGAAGTAGTTGCGTAGCTATCTAAACAAATTTTATAATTTCAAGAATGCCACAAATTAATAAAAATACAAACTTTCATTTAAAATTCATAATCTCTTGGGGTGAATTAATATTTGCAATATATAACTTTACATTATTTGGGGCGAATTAACAGAAAATATTCCTTTTTTTTTTGCTTGGAAATCAATTTGAATCTTGTTGAAATTAATGCTATAATTAACAGACAGAATTATCTTCATGGTCTTTTCAAAAAATGATCACATCAAGTGGATTTTGGGGTTTCTGCTACACAACGTTCGAACGAATTGACGCCATTTTTGTTATATTTTGTTTGCTTTTCTGTCGCTGAGCACAAAACTCCGATTAGCACTAATATAAAAAAAAAACGTCTGAGTTCGCAAATGTTAAAACAATTTAAATTTGCAAAATATAAGAAAATTACTTTAGGGAAGATATTTAAAATGCACTCGGATTCTTTCGTACGCTAAATTGATCATTACTCATATATCGATTTTCGACATAACTCTCATTATCATTATTAACATTTTTCGGACTGCTGTCCTCATCTTTATTGCCATATTTACGACGTTTCGGCCGCTGTACGCACCAGCCTTCTTCAAGTGATTGTAATTTCGCACCAAATCATTTATTTCGATCACTGGGGGTATATTGATCTCGTTCCATGAGTCATGCGACTTCTGGATGTCTTAGTTATCTTTTTTTAACTCAACTAAGTTATTTGTTCAATAACTCAGAGAGTTGAGTTAAAGGAAAATAACTAAGACAGATGCGGCGTTATCCGGTATACTATAAATAATTTTTGTCGTGCTTCTTCACTCACTTTCCATTACTTGCGTTTTTTTCAAAGCTCTCTTAAATGTAACCACAGACCAGTCAATTTGTCCGTTTGACCTTGGGTGGTACGGCGGGGTAATATGTTCAACCGAGAACATTTTACAAAATTCATTAAATTCGTAAGCAGTGAATTGTGTAACGTTATCCGAGACTATGACATCCGGAATGCCATATCTTGCAAAAAGTTCATGTAAAAATTTCACTATAACCATTAGGGTTTTTTGCTCTTACAAATTTTAGGTCACTTAGTAACGCTATCCACTATTACCAGATAACGCGATCCGTTTATTGAATCTACAGAATCTATGTGCTGTCTTGACCACAGATTATCTGTCTTTGTCCCAAGTTTCACTTTCGTGGGAGGTGATTTTACTGACAGAGCACAACCTCTCCAGGATTTTAAAGTTCAATATTTTTATCCATGTTGGTCAAGTATACATAACTTATTATAAGAGATTTCAACCTTGAAATTTTCTATGTTCACTCTGAAATTCATTTAATATCCGCTTTTGTAATATGAAAGCTATTACTATTCTTTGTCATTAGAACTCTGTCACATAGCTAGTAAGCGTTCAAGTTTGGATTTCGTTGTATAAATCGTCTTTCTTACTTTCTTTCAGTTGATTTAAAAACAAACAAGCATGTTTTGTTCTGCTTTTACTCTTATTTCTTCCAGGGTACCTAGTAATTCACGTACTATATTGCATAATATATCTTTAATTTCTATTTCACTTTTTAATGCTGAAATGATAGTATCCTCAAAAGGTTCAGTACTTTTTAGTATCAATCTTGATGAACCATCTGCATGTCCTAGTTTTTTGGATGTTGTCATTCTATCCTAAAAACGTAATCTAATAAAATGGTACCCCAGCATTCTAATCTATTCACTGTATACATAGGAATTCCTTTTTTTCGAATTAAAAATTAATAGAGACCTGTCAGTAAACAAAAATTATTTCTGTGTATAAATTAATGACTATTTTCACAGCAAATGTTGGTGCTAACACCTCTTTTTCGACATGGCTGTGTTTTTTTTTCTTCCTGTGAATCAGGTGCGACGGCTTTCATGTTTCTGTCATCATCTTTATGTAGAATTACCGCTCTTATAGTCACTAGTATCTGAAGCCAATACGATTTCTGCTTTGGGATTTTAGTGCGCTAATGATAAATCTGACGTTAGTATTTTCTTGATTTCTTCAAACGCCTTTTGACACTTATCTGTCTAGTTCCATTTCACGCCTTTAAGCAAATTGTTAAGTGGAGCTCTCAAATTCTGTGTATTAGGTATGTAGATTTTTGAATAATTTGATAGTCCTAGAAATGCTTTTACTCTAGTAACGTTTGTTAGCGACGGCTAATTACTTATTGCGCTTAGCCTCTCTTTTAATCAAGATATAATTCATATAAGTAACTGCGAAATCACAACCTGCAAACATATTGTTCATAGCTAGTTAAAATAAAACTGGAGCCACTTTTATCCCAAAAGCAAGTCGGTTGAACTTATCCCTTGTGTATATTTATTTTTATTAACTCTGAACATTCTTTTTTCAACTTTTATTTTCAAATACGACTCAGCTTCGAAAAAATTTACCACTGTTTAAATTCGCAAAATCTTCCCCTGGACTTTATAATGTATATCTGTTATTCGAAACGTTTGATTAACCCAGTTAAAATCAGCACAAACACATTTTTTTCTTTACATACACTGCTAGTGCTGTCCATTTTGAATAATCAGTTTTTACAGTTACACCCATTTTTTTTTCAAATTTTAATCTAAGGCCGTGAACGGTACATTACGTTTCGTTATAAATACTGGCGTCGATCCTTTTCACATGAAATTTTGCTTTGACTTTGGAACACAGAACCAACTCATCCGACAGAACATTTAGAAAACTTTTTTTAATTCTTCCTTTAAATTTTCACATGTTTCTTTTTTAACTGGTCACGTGTCTACTTATATTTTTGCAATAAATATTTCTAGGTAAATCCTATAACTCAAATAATTCCATCCAGTCAGTACTAAATAAGTTTGGAGTATTTTTTAACACGTAAGTCTTACCTTTTATATATTGTTACGAAATGAAACGTTTTCAAGTCATTTAACCAATAACAAATAATTTCTCATCCGACACGCCACGTGCGATTTTCAAAGTTCTTTTTGATAAAGGATTTTTGTTTGCTTTCCATGTGGCTTCGGTGATTAATGTGATATCACTACCAGTGTTTATTTGCATTTTTGCATCCACATTATTAGTTTTAACATACATCATTTTTTCTGTATTTATTCTTTCCGTCTCAACGCTGTGTACGAAATTTTCTGTGAGAACTTCTCTTTGTTTTAGTTTTTCAATGTGACTTTTTATTTTCTACTTTTCCACAATTGTGAAACTTTGAATCTTGAAAGAGACAGTCATTTTCAATATGTAACCTTCTAAATTTGAAACATAAATTAATTTTTCTTTTTACACATTCTTATTTGGCTTGTACATATGCACATTCTTTTTCTTCAATTTCCTCCGTGTCACATCTCAGATTAGGATTCTGTCATATTCGTCCGATATTTTTTGTTGTTAGTTTTTGATTCTGTTCTAATTTCGTTAGAACTATAGCATGTATTTCTGTACTTTTTTTTCGCCGTTAACCCTTGAGCGAAAATGAATTCTTTGAACATATCCGGAGTTAGCTCGTTTAATTTGAATTTTTCACACGTCTTGTTAATGATTCCAGCATATGTGACAAAATCTTCGTCTTCTTTTTTCATCAGATTCATGCACTTCCAACGAGTATTGAATAACGAATTGTTCCTACTAAAAAATTTATTCAAAATATTTGCCGTTTCTTCAAAGCGAACTTTTCCTGATTTTCTTAGTAGTACAAAATTACAATATATTTCATGTTCTATTCCTGCTAACCTTTTTAACAAAAGTCTTTCTTTTCTTTTCTTTTTTTACTCGTCTTCCCTGCATTCTTCTCTGTAAATTTGCTTGTATCTTCTAAGAAACAGCAGAAAATGTAATTTCATCATCTAAATTGTATGTGAATTCAGCTATGGTGTTTACCATTGCGGAAGTGAAAGAAATTGAAGAATTTTCTGTTTTCTTCTCAATTTTTAGTTCCAACAACTGCTGGGTGAATAATTATTCCATATTTAAAGATTATTGTCTTTTTTTACGCACAACAAAGATAAAAATTACACCAGTGTGACTCTAACTTCTTGTCACTTTTATTGTGTGCACCGAAGCAAAAAGACATTTTTCTTTCTCCGTATGAGTTTTGATTTCTCGTCGTCACTGTAATAACTCGCTGCTACCGGTTATAATATTATGTCTCAACTGATTCCAATGGTACTCTAACGAACACTCTATTATAACTCACACGGAACTCTGGGTATATACCCTGAGTACCCGACTGAGACGAGATATGACATAAGGTCGGGATTTATGTGGGGAAACCGAGTGCGGTTACTCGGGTCAAGGGATAAAATTTCCTTAGTCCCCACATACACAAGAGCAAGCACTAAGCCTGTCTATTCTTCTCAGCCGAATCTCTGTCTGTAAAACTAGCCTCGACTGAGTCGAAAAACGGAGATCATGTCTGACAAGTTCGAGCTCGAGTAGAACTCGGTATTTACCCGAGCCTCCTCACAAAGGGAGGATGTGGCACAGGGCCGATTTTATATGGGGCATTCCGAGCGCATACGCTCGGGCAAAAATTCCTCGTAGACCCCACATAGGCTGGGACGGCTTTTTGTCTGCTTTTCCTTAGATAAGACTCTGCCCTCGGCATAGCTTTGTCTGGATTTCTCTGCATCCGAACATAGTCTGACAAGTTTAAGTTTGAGTAGAACTCTTGATATTTACTCTGAGTCTCTACACTGAGATGGGATATGAAACAAGATCGGGTTTAACGTGGTGAACCCTAGCGCGTACACTCGGGCTAATGGTCAAACTTTGCTCAGCCCCTGCATACCCGGGATCGGTCACTAAGTTGGTCTATTCTTCTCAGCCGAGTCTTTGTCCGTAGACGGAGCCTCGACTGAATTGAACTTTGCCCGAAGACAGAGCTTGTCTTCTCAGCCGTGTCCCAGTCCGTAGATCTAGTCCCAGTTCATAGACCATATCTTGACTGAGTTGTTCTCTGCCCGAAGACAGAAAGCTTGTCTTCTCAGCCGAGTCCCAGTCCGTAGATCTTGTCCCAGTTCATAGACAATATTTTGACCGTGTTGTTCTCTGCCCGAAGTCAGAGAGTTTGTCTTACAACTTCAAGTTCGAGTGACCTTCCCACTGAGGATGGATGTGGCACAATTCCGATTTTTAATGTGGGAACACCGAGCCCTTAAGCTCGGGCAAAAAATTCCGGCACACCCTGCATAAGCAAGAGTGAACTACTGTCTGTTTTTACGTAGACGAGACTCTGCTCTTCGGCATAGCCTCGTCTGGCTTCGTCTTTTTTCGAAGGCAAAGATTCTGACAAGTTTGACTTCGACATGAAAGTCTTGTTATTTATCTGCTTCTCCTGAGGCGGAATAGGTCACAAAGCTATTTTATTTTAGAAACATCGAGCCCTTAAGCGCCGCCAAAAATATTCCGTAGACCCTGCATGAGGCAGATTTAGGCATCTGTCTATTTTCCCTGCTGTCTCATCTGTGTTCCTCTCTGCCCAGAGGCAGAGAGTCCGACTAGGTAGACTTCGACATGGAAATCTAGTTACTCCCACTAAGGCAGAATGTGACACAAGGCCATTTTATTGTGGAATATCCGAGCCCTTAAGCTCGGCCAAAAATATACACTAGACTCTACATAAGGCATAATTTTGTAAAGATAGCAAGGTCAAAATGTTTTTTAAAAAAATAAAAATATATACAATGATTGTTACAATTTACAGGTGCATTTTTTCGACTGAAAATTAAAAGCAAAGCATTCAAAGTGTTTCATAATATTCGTTGAAATCTATTTATGTGCGTTGTTTTATCTACTCAGAATGAAAATCAGAGAGTTGAGTTCGGATTCCAGTAGAATTCGTAGCATTCACTTACGCGAAAATATTGTTGAGGAAATTATTAATCCATCTCTTCTCCATGTGGGTTGAATATCAGGACAGACTGGGTTCTATAGCCATGACTGGGAACCAGTCTATCGAAGAAAGAAATGACAACCTACTCCGGGAAAATCTTTTGCCTAGTCAGTCATGGATCGAAAGACATGACAGGTCAAGTATGTATTACGCATGGCAGCTAACTGACTGTAGACTTGTAAGTGTTTTTTAGGGGTAGGGGTCCATATAGAGACAAAGAAAATAAAATGCAAGTTTGGTGGAACACAATCTTATAATGATGCAGCGTTTGCCTTATAAACAATCAGTGTTAGAAATCGAATGACGAGAGTAGTCTTTAGCTACCTCTGCTACGACAGTGACACATCCTGTAAGGGTAGAAATCGCTACCCAGTAGCAGTTGGCCTGAAAAGAATCTGAAATATTTGCCCGTATATTTACAAAAATGATGGAAATAAAATAATATGAACTTTATTTTTTTATGAAGAGATCAAATATGTTCTTAAAACCTCTCCACTTTTTTCTTCAATGACTATTTTGACCGAATTGGTTCTTTGTTAATTTTTCTGTATTGGGCCTATGAAAAAAAAAGCAACTGTGGCAAAATACTGACTGAGTTTAGAATATCTTTTTAGTCATTCCCGTTCCACGCAGAAGCTAAATATTTCCACTTACGATTAAATTCATGTTGGTGTCCTCGACAAAATTCGAAAAAGGATTTGCAATGTAATCGGTCCCGATTTGGCAGCTTGACTTCAATCACTTTCTCACCGATGGGATTTGACGAGCTTATCTTCCTGGTACTCCCTCTACATGAATTAACTAGGGCTACTAGATTGGCAACTAAGGTCCCACCCCTTTACAATCAAACGTAACTTCAACTTCTACTCTCAGTTTCTTTTTCCGCACTTCCCGCCTGTGGAACTCTCTTCCGTATAGTTGCTTCCCTGATAACTACAATCTCCAAGAGTTTAAGTGCAATATCAATTACCATCTTTTATTTCCCTATTTCCCATCTTTCTCTTATCCTTTCTCCGACACCCTCTGTATCTTGTTCCTCTTTCTTCTTGCTCCCCCCTTATGTAATCTCCTATGCACCAGTGACAGTACTACCTTGCATGGGGTAAAATATAAAAAACAAGATTAGACCTTGTGTTGAGCCATTTAATTTTGAAAATAGTAGGTCGTGATGGATCCGTAGATGGAATAGTGATAAAGCAGTCAATGTTTTGCAGGAGGCGAAAATATGTTAAAATATGTTGAAAATATGTTAAAAATATGTTAAAATATGTTTTCTAATAAAATATTGTTTTAAAATATGTTTTTTCTAACGGTAATGACAAGAATAAGTGAAACAAATTGAATAAATAAAACAGCAGCAATATTGCGAAATCTGAAACTCTCCGTAACAGGAACAATAGCAGGTTTCCTACAAGGAAATATTTCGTATTCACTAACCGAGCAACCAGAACTGCTTTCAGCTGAGCTTTATATAATCTTTCTCTTAATTTTTCAGAAAAATATGTGCGTTGTGGTGCAGTGGATATCGGTTCGAAACGATAAATCGGGGGAACCGAGTTCGAATTCCAGTTGAATTCGTTGCATTCACATACGCGCAAATACCCTTAGGAATGTATTTATCCATCGCTTCTCCCTCCAGCTATAGGTTAAATTGGACAGGACAGATTGGGTTCTATAGCCTTGGTAGGCGACCAGTCTATTGCAGAAAGTAATGGCAACCTACTGCGTGAAAATATTTTTACCCAGTCAGTTATGTCTCTTTCAAGACATGTTCACCCAAGCGTGTATCCAGTATGGCACTTAACTGACTGACTGATATTTCTCAAATCCCACATCTGTTATCGCTCTTTCCATTATTTATGATGGTTTCCTTCCTAACCTTTTATTTGAAGTAGTGTGGAATGTCAACATCTTGATTATGTCATGTCATGTTATGTTGCTTGATAAATAAAATCAACTCATAGAAATACAAATGAAAATCTCTTCAGATCAACAAGTCTTTTGTAACTTTTAATGTACCAATTTACAATGAGCGTCCGACATGCACTTGGCTTAAATTCTGCCATATATGATATGAGATTACATGGAGTACTCAAGGTGGATCCGAATTTCAATCAATAGCTTGCAAGGCATGTACATAAAGCTTTAAATGTGTGCAAAACATGCATATTTAATTAACTTATTCTCGATTTGCATTTTCGCATCCATTTTCTATCTCTTGTGTAATTTATATTTACCCACATCTTTGTCCCTGCGTGCGTATGCAATATCTATAAAATTTATTTATATGGATATGAAGGCTAATGGTCATATAACTTTGAAATGCCGGTTATGTTCTCTCCAGGGCTCAGGATTTTATGAGAGATAGGCAAATGACCATGCTGCACGTCTCCCCTCTCCACGCACCTGATGATGCCCAAGAGAAATGCAGAAGAAAAACAGCCTGGCACTGACGTCGTCGTCGCATGAGTTGTCAAAACGAAATTTGACATGGCATCTTAGCGACTCCGGCTCCGGATTGTAATTCAGAGCTGTCTTTCTCCTAGTCGAGTTGCCAACCATGACTACAAAACCAAAACTGCTCTACTATTTACACATATTTGGAGGTTTTGAATTCAGAGTTTTTACTTTTTCCCTTAAAGGCTATAGAACTGAGTTTTATGGATATTTGCCCATAGTTGGGACAGGGAGAAGAAATTGATTCATACCTTTCCCAAGATTATCATCAGCTACTGAACTTTGAATTCGAACTCGGCTCTCCGATTTTTTCAATCCGAGCCACAGTCTATTACTGTACATTTGCCTCTCTCCCAGCTATCGCTTAAAACATTATTATGTAATAAAATTAATTAATCCATTCTTATCTCCAACAAATTATTAAAATTAAAAAACATGTCACGGCTTTAAATAACCTGCAAAATTTTGATGAATCATAAAAATCAAACCAGTTTATCAATCATATTGCTCTGCCAATATTTATCTTTAACTAAACTAACGAGGAAGAGAAATAGCAGTAAAACAAAATTCTTTTCGAGCAAGAACGAAATGAATCACTGATTTTGTAAATTAACATTAATTTTCACTTCAGATTATCATTTAACTTTTATAACTCTGAAGAGACTTCATTTGCAGTATAAAAAGTTTATTCTACCACTTAAGATCACGGCCCTATCGAATGGGGCTTCAGAATACGTTGACAGCACCTCTGAACAGGAGTAACTCTCCCCCACCAATAAGGCGTACTGAGTATGACGATAAACTGCCTCCGGCAGCAAGGCCTCTGATTGAGAGGTTTAAAAAAGCATAGAACTACCTTTTAAATGCTATTTGTTCAGGTCCACACTGAGTGGTATCACCTTTAGGGTCCCACTTATGGGTAAATAGTTGAACCCCAAACTGGAGTCAAAATATTATGAAAGTATAAAAGTAGACTTTTATAGTAAACATTCCAGCAATATTTTCTTTGAAGAAAATATTACCAGCAATATATTTTTTGAATATTTATATAAGAAATACACCTGACTTTCGACAAAATCCCCTTTACAAAAATACGTCAATGAAAACTGATCTACAAACTGATTTCTTTCAAAGAATACTTATTTTATTTTTATGAATCTCATATAAAAAAAAAATAATGTTGGTATTAAATAACCCATTCAGGCTGATATTCCGTAAAACAGAACAAATGTACCAAACTAAAGGTTACTCTGATCCCTGAACAGTAGTGTGTTTGGATTCCATATCCTGCTACGACAAGAGAAAACAATTTGAGTGAAATTACTAGTAAGGATATTGCAATTGAGAGGCAATTGAAAAAGAATGAGATGTAAAAGGAAGTAATATAACTAAAGCAGATTGTTAACGGTTAAACAGGACTAATTTCAAATTGTTATTTTCCGAATGGAAAACGGAAACTCATTTCCCTTTATGAATGATTGCACCGAAACTTGACCTTCAAATTTCCCGCCTAAGACATTTATAATCCTTCGGAGTCAACCACCTTATTCTTAACCAACTTCATTCGACCTCTGGGATTAAACCTTATTCAGAATAGATTACTTTATAGGTGGGGAGCTTTTTGATGGTCAAGAGTTTTAAAAAAACCACCTGGCTGCCTCTGTCTGTGTGTGTGTGTGTGTGTGTGTGTGTGTGTGTGTGTGTGTTTCTTTTTTTTTTACATTGTTAGTCCTGTAAAAAGGCAAAAGAGCCACACGAGGAAGAGGCTTACGTTAAAACTGTTTTACTTATTTACACTTTACGATTTTTAATTATTTGAAATTGAAAAATCTTCAAAAAAGAACTGGTCATTTTCATAAAAAACTAACTGCATCAGAAAAAATGATATCTTTGAAAAGAAAAAAAACAAAGGATAATGAATTTATTCAAATCTTAGAATTAAATTTTAAGACATTATTTTAATTTTATTTTAAACTGTTTACTCTGTACAAGGTTCAAGAACCACTTAAGTTAGTCTCAAAAGCACTGTTTATGCGCATATGTGGGGAAGATAACGGTTTATCCGACACTTGAATAAGTAAAGATTATACTCATGGGAGTCGATTCCACAAAACAGAGTTCGCAGGAAGAAGCAGATTGTATGGAATTTACTTGTCAGCAATGGAATACGAAGGAAAGGAGGGTGGCTCTCTAAAATGTGCGTGAAGGCTAGAAATGGTTTGCAATGTAAAAATTTGATTCTTGATAAAATGATGACAAACAGCTCAAAAGTGATCTTGATTAATGATATTATGAATTTTCGTTTATTTTGGATGGCGAAATTACAAAAACAATGTTTATGTTTGTAAACCAATCTGTCGGACAAAGATCTTGAAAATATAATGAATGTTATATAACATGTTTTATCTATCGATTCACATCTGTCGGGTGATTTTTTTTTCCTAACTGCTCATATACATATTTGCATTTTTGGTCTTTCTCTTTACTTGAGTTTGTTTCAGTCTCAATCGTTCATTTGCTTTGCAACGAATCTCTGCTTGTTTAGTCTGCTTCTTCTATTCTTGAAGCTTCGTTTCTCTCCTCCATTTTATTAATTTATCTCATTTCTTTTTTTATCATTAACTCACTCGCACACATATAAAAGGGGTCTGCATTCTGAAGCCATGCTCTGCACGATTGTATAACACTAGGTATTCATACTTTGTGTAACAAAATGAAAAATAAATATTCATAACCCTTTGTTATCCAACACTTCCCTTCTTCTATGTTTATTTAAATAACTGTTAGATTAACTTTGCTTCCTTGTCATTAATTTGCATGCACAGTGTTGGCCGGTGTGTGACCCTTAACGTCTACTTAGTGTGAAGCTCACTCTGTACTTGAACAAATTTGAGGTCTGGAAAAAATATACATCCCTGACACATGAAAGAAAAGAAAAAAAAAGAAAACAAAAACAACAACAAAAAACACAATTTGTAACATTATGGCTTTCCCTATATTGATAGGGGCTGTAGGTTCGAATTCTGCCGAATGATACACATTTTCAAAATAATGTTTTTCATAAATATTCTCGGCCAAATATATATATATATATATATATATATATATATATATATATATATATATACACAAGATACTATGAAATTTCTGTCCTTAGCGTTTGTATTATAAACTAACGTGTGCTATTTCCATAGCAGTGTAGACAGGATCGGATTTAGGCATTAAGAATCTCCTAAGCTAATAGAATTTGAGGATATCTTCATAACATAAGTTTTACCCTCCCCAGTGTCTATAAAATTGTTACATTTTGGGTGTTTTTTTTATGTAAAATACTTAAGCTAAAATCGAATAAAAAGAAACATATTTCCTCTGTTATATCTTCATTTTTTTTTAGTTTTATCAGAGGCCCCTGGCTAGCGAGCTCTTAGGAGCCTCTCTAGTCTTCGAGCCACAGCTATGGTGTAAATATATAGTAGCGTACAATGCATTTGTGATATATTTTATTTTTGTGTGTTTGATGTGTTTACGTTAGTCTGTATTGCAAAATATCCAGTCGAAGCCAAAATAACGGCCAGTGTTTTTAAACACATTTATTTCTCGTGAATGGTTATTTCTTATTTTCCTCAAAAGGGGCCAGCACAGCCAGGCAACAATGCTGTAGCAAGGCAGTAGTGAAAGTATTAATCATTTTTGATAAAAACTCGCAGCACTGAGTACAACAGAAAAATCTTGATTACGTGCATACGAACGTACGTAGTGTAGAGGTTAGAAGGTTTGCCTCTATAGATTAATTACGACTTAACAGTGAGTTCAATCCTCGCTGATGCCCTATACTTTTTTGCCACATCTAAGCTATGCTTAGAAACTAGTCATACATTTAGGTGTAAATTCATTTATATTTTTGTGTCCAATACAAAGTGATTACAATATAGGATCGAAGCACATGATATAAGCACTTAAAATTCCTCATGCAATGAACTAGAAAATAATGTTCACTTTTGTCCCCATTTTTGAAGAGACCGACGTCTGCTGCGGTATAGGGAGAGGCGAAATCAGGACAGAGGAAATGATTGGTCATGGTCAATTCGATATTTCTAATTGATTATCGACAATCAGACCGACAGACAAAGGTAACACCATCCAGTACAAGTTTCCAGGCGCAAAAATACGAAGTTATTTTGAACTCGTCAATTATCGGCGCCTTCCTATCGCCGCAATGATCGCCAAAGTTCGTTTTCATTATTGTCTTCCTACTCAAGGTCATCGACAATATATTGATACCCAGAACTCAATGGTAGAGCGGTGGTCCCATTCCAAATTGTATAAAAGTCACTTAATTGGGTTTTGCCAGGGTCAGACAAAATTTTCAAAAATAATTGTACGCGTGTTCGGCAGTGAGAGTGGAATGAACTCAAAGCTCGAAATAACTATTTATCAGATTTTATTTGTGATTAAAAGAGAATGTGCAAAATAGTGGTATTTTGCGGGGGAAAAGATTTGGGTTTCCCAATTGACAAGATTCTTTCCTTGAATAGAAATTTCTCTGCTTGTTTCTGTGTCAAACTATTACTACTATGACTGGTATTGCTTTCTGCAGCATGGGTGGGTTGTGAGTAGTGCTTCGAGCTGAGCCTTGAAGTTAGTGGATGCTGAAAAGGAAGGGAGACAAAAAGAGAGCGAATATGGCTTGATCAGCATTTTTATGTGCTTCGTGACTTCCGGTTGTACTGTGCTGATCCATTCCGTTGCTGCTACTGCTGATTTGAGCAAAGTAAGGAAGCCAACAAGTGAGATAGTTATTATTGTCATGTAGATTGCACATTTGTCACTTTTTTTAGGCTTAACCCTTTTGTCGTTTATTTAAATTCGAAATGGGACCCCATCTAAGTACTGATTGGAATTGACGTTGCTTCCGTGACCGACCGAGAACCAGTGTATGCAGTGTGATTCGACTTAAAGCTGTTGAATGAAAAGTTGAAAAATCGGATTTAGACCATTTTAGTCGTCCTGTCATAGAGTAACGTTCAGTAAAGCAGTCTGTCGGATCTATTTCCTTTTTTCTTCTAAAAGTTCACCCAGTAAAAGGCCCAAGCGCCACTCCCGTTAGACGGTCACTAAGTGAGAATGTAACAGGAAGCGGTGTGCAGATTATAAGAATGTGCAAGAAAGACAACGGTTTACCGCAGACTTGAAGATATTAAGATTCTAATAGCCAAGGAGGGTTCTTCTCGGGAGTCAGTTCCACAAAGTAACCATTCTCTGGTTTTCCAGCTGAGTGGAACTTCCTTCTTACTAATGGTATACGAAGGGAACGAGGAATATTTGCGTGTACATGATTCAGCCATCACGCCAAAATTGACTCACTGGAACCGTCGTTATCCATTGCCAAAGCCTTCAGACACGCTCATTTTATAGACTATGACGATGCAGATGGTTGGTTGCGCGAGAGAGTTTTACATATGCCTAAGCGCACTCCGTTAATTTTTCTTTTTCTTTTAATTGTTCTGCGACACCATACGCATGCAATGCGTGGGCGTTTTCGTACATGATATCGCGTATCTTGCTCACGACAATCACACATGACATGGCGTCTCTTAAAGGTTTGAACTAGAAGTAAGGAAAGTAACTCACCTGAACACTTGCATGAACCTATCGACAGAGTAGCGAATGGCTTTAGAGTGTTTATGTTTGTGAGAAAAGAGAATACAGAGCTCGGTTTTTTATTCACCCACCCCCGCACTATTTATAGCCTTATACTTTTAGAAAATAACTGAACCCCTCCTGAAGAAAGATGCTTGTTTAACATTTTAATGTTACTTAGTTTCCCATTTGGAAAAAGTAAACTAAGGAACTCCTTAAATGTCTACTGCCTGATTTCACCAACGTAATTTGGCATATTATTGAATGATAAGGGATGTGCGTTGTGGTGAAATGGGCATCAGCTCAGAATGAGAAATCGGAGAGCTGAGTTCGAATTCCAGTCACATTCGTTGCATTCACTCATGTACAAATATCCTTGGGAAAGGTATTAATGCATCTTTTCTTCCTCCAGCTTGTGCACCACAACGTGGTGTAATTGGTTAGCAAGCTTGTCTCGCTTGAACCTATTACAATTGAGTAGTGAGTTCGTTCCTCAATGGTTACCTATACTTTTGGCGCTTCGAAAATCAACATTCTTCCTCCACCTATAGGTTGAATAGCAAAACAGATTGGGTTCTATAGCCTAGGTTGGCAATCAGTCTACCGCAGAAAGTAATAGCGACCTACTGTTGGGAAATATTCTGCGTATTCAGCCATGAACAAAATAGATATGATCGCTCAAGCGTGTATCACCTCTTGCCCTTAACTGACAGACTGATTGAATGACTATAGATTCTGAAGCATTCTTATAGGTTAAGCGAGCATCAGGCATCAGGCACAATGAAATAAACTGGGCTTCATGTCTATCTCTGTAACCGATACAGTAAGAACATAATTTTGCAGGATGGAAAGCTTCCCAGATTGAACAGCCAGAGCGAAGACCTCTCCAAATGGAATCTACGGCCATGTATTCATGCCCAAGGTAAGGCTTCAAGTTGAAGGAGATCGGCTGTATTCTAACCTGAAAAGTCTACTTTTTAAAATATTATTTCACCCCAAGCAAGACAATAAGGCCATTAAGATGCAAGGGGGTTACTGGGTGTGAGATAATCTGAAAAACAATACCTAAAGAGAGAAAGGATAACATGAGAACGTGAAGAAGACAGAAGATGACAATTGACAATGCATTTAAATTTTTCAAGACCAAAGACGACAGGAAAACAAGAATCCAGAAGAGAGTTTTACAAGAGGTAAACTTGTCCAACAAGTCACACAATGCACAATGAATAACTATCTGGTTTTCAACCCATTTATGTGGGGGGAATAGGCCAAGAGTTCAATCACGCAGCGCCCCAACGATAACACCCTCTCACAGGACTGGTGATAATGGAATTCTGTATCTGGATGTTGAGCGTCACCATAAACAGAAGACTGACATTGATAATGGTATATATATTTTCTTTATTATCTCTCTATATTGCACAAGAGGGAAAAGGCTAGGGTTTTTCCGGGTGTATTCTGTAACTAGTAACATATCATGTTTAATGTATCTTAGATTAAATCTCACGTAAGATCCTTTTAAAAACTAATCTCGAGGTTCTCGACAACATCCAAAGAAGAATCTGCAATGTAATCGTCCTGACTCCTCATTGTGACGTGGCTTCCCTCTGTCTTTTCTACGAATATTTTCATGGCAACTTCCCTAGCGAGCTTTTTTTCTTGGTGCCCCCTCCGCGTGAATTTAAGTGCATTGTGGCGCAGTAGATATCGGCTCGGAACGAGAAATCGGGTAGCCGAGTTCGAATTCCAGCTGAATTCATTGCTTTCACTTACGCGCAAATACCCTTGGGAGAGGTATTAATCCATCTCTTCCCTCCAGTTATGGGTTAAATAACTGGACAGATTGGGTTCTACAGCCTTGGTCGGCAACCAGTCTACCGCAGAAAGCAATGGCAACCTACTGCGGGATAATCTTCTGCCCAGTCAGTCATGTCTCTTTCGCGACATGATCGCCCAAGCGTGTTTCACGTATGGCACTTAACTGACTGACCCTTGGGAAAGGTATTAATCCGTTTTTCCCTCAAGTTATGAGTTAAATAACAGGACAGATTGGGTTCTATAGCCTTGGCTGACAGACAATCTACCGCAGAAAGTAATAGCAACTTACTGCGGCATAATCTTCTGCCCAGTCAGCCATGTCCCTTTCGATACATGATCGCCCAAGCGTGTATCACGCATGGCACTTTACTGACTAACTAGATTGGCATCTAGGTCCCACCCTTTTACAGTAAAATATTTAAATGTAACCTACGCTTCTACTCACCAGTTTCTTTTTTCGCACTTGCCGTCTATGGAACTCCCTTTCGTTTACTTGCTCCCTGATACCTACAATCTCTAAAAATTTAAACGCAACATCAATTACCATCTTTTATTTTCTTGAATCCCGTTCACCTTTTTATCTTTTCTTCAATACCCAAGGTACCCAGTTTTTTCTTTTACTGTAGCCCTCTGCGCACTAGTAGCGGCCCCGCCTTGGTTGGGGTGAAATGATAAAAAAAATGTCTAAGATCGCGATAAATAAGCAGATATAAAAGTTGCAAAATCTGACACCTCGGATTTTGCTTTCAGCAATGAATTACAATCAAAAGAGGCGCCGTTTCTGTTGTTGAAAATAACTTTTGCAATCCTTACCTTCCCCGGAGCAGACTCTGCACCCTGATATCTCGTACAAAGATTTTCGATTGTCCCAAAATACCAGAAAGCGTTTTTCAACAAGTTTTTCAATTAACTCTCATATTAGCTCGGTCACCCGAATTTGTAAGACAGGACACATTTAGAATACGAACTTACAATACTTTTTACTTGGTTTTAGATATACAAAAGAAAATGAAAGTAAATTTATAACTTGTAAAATCTGTTGGAATGTGCGAGTAACGGTTGTCTGTTGAGAAAGTGCAATCGGTGTGCTAAGGTCAAATTCTGACCTAGTCAGCTGCCTTCACTTTCGTACCAATACCCTTGGAAAAAGTATGAACCCATCTCTTCTCCCTACATCTATGGATTAAACAACCGACTAGGCTGGGGTCTCTAGTTATATTTATGTCAACCAGTCTACGAAACGGAATACTCTGAATTAAAAAACATGGTTAACACAACGGGGAATCGCACAGCTATATTTCTCAAGTTCGAATTCCACTTGAATTCGTTGTATTCACTTACACGCAAATGCCCTTGGGGAAAAGTAATTATTCATGTTTTCTACCTCCAGCTATGAGTTGAATAGCCGGACGTCTATCGCAGTAATAGCAACCTACTGCGGGAAAATCTTCTGCCTAGTCAGTCATGATCACCCAAGCGTGTATCACGTCTGGCATTGAACTGACTGTCTGAAATTTCCCGAGACGTCATGGCAATTCACAGATATTAAAAAAAAGAAGCTGTGGAGATACGTGATTGCTTACCTGCTGAAGAAAGATGACATAAAAACTCTGATAATCTTAAGTAACTTAGTTGATATTTAACAATTCAGCTTTGTGCTGAAAAAGAAAAATTAAATAAAGTTAAATTCTGTTAATAGCCATACTTAATAAACGCTTGGACGATAATTTCTCTTTCTAGAAATAACATAATCATTTCGTACACTGGTTAACATATAAGACTAGATATTCTAGCCGAATTGGGAGTCGGTTATTTAACCCATAGCTGTATGGAAGTGGATGGATTAACAGTCTTCCCAGGGATATTTGTGCGTAAGTAAATCGAACGAATTCGACTGGATTTCGAAATCGGCTCTCTGACTTCCCATTTCGAGCCAATATCCATTAAACCACAACTCACTCATAAAAGCGGACTGGAAGCAAAATAAAGACGACCAGAGCAAAACAAAATATTTTCGGCATCTTTTCTTCATCACTCAATTCCCGGCCGCCTCCTTCTTCTTCTTCTTCTTCTTCTTCTTCTTCTTCTTCTTCTTCTATGTGCTGTGTCCCTTCAGAGCGTTGGATATCATGGCTCCCAGTTTACTGTCCTTTGTAGCTCGTAATAATTTTTGTTTTTCTCTTCTAAACATTGGTCCGTCATCCATTACTCAAGCTCGATAGGTAAGTTAAGCTTTGTTTTCTTCTTCCATGAACCTTATTTTTTCAGGACGTTTCTGATCATGGCCCTCCACAGTTTCCTGTCCGCTATAGTTCTTAATAAATATTGTCAGTTTGTCTATCCTAAACCATGTTACACTATTTATTCAAGATTTCTAGGTAGGCCATGCGTTGTTTTCCTGTTCCTCATCTTCTACGTGCCGTATCTCTTCAGGACTTCTCTTCTTTTGTAGCTCTTAATGAATTTTGACTGGTTCTCTATTCTAAACCCTGCTCCACTATTTATTTACTTAAGTTCGCTATACATTGTTTTCCTCTGTTGTGGCTTTACACAATGTCTGTCTCTTTATTATGTTTGTCAGTTCCTTTTCTGCCCCCTCCCATTTTACTCAAGTTCATTAGGTTATGGGGAATGTACAAAATAATGTCAGCATCTTTTATAGAAATAGATCTCAGGATACCTCTTTATGATTGAGAAAATTATCCATCATGCTCTTACATATAAGAGAATTCATATTTATTTATTTTTTTCTAATGGATTTTTTACTGTTTTTCTAGCGAGGCAATTCTGAAAGAATTAGAAGTCCGGTCAGTATTCGGCCACAATCTTAACAATATAAGATATGAAGATGACACAGAAAGGAAACTACAAGACCTCGTACAGAATGTAACGAAGGAAAACGAGAAGAAAGGAGTAAACATAAACTACAAGAAAACTGAATGCATAGTCATCAGCAAAAAGAGGAGCCCAAAATGCTAATTACAGGTCGGGGACACTAAAATCAAGCAGGTACAGAAATTTAAATACCTATGTAAAGTGTTCTAATAGAGGACAGAAAGTGCGACAGTGAAATTTGAAGACGTATTGGTATGGTTAAGGACGCGTTCTAAAAGCTGAGTAGAGTATTGACAGGAAAAATTTCATTGGAAACAAAGAAAAGAGCACTGGACTGTTATGTGATATCTGTCCTCCTATATGACAGCGAATGCAGGACGATCTCCTCAAAGATAAAGGAAAAACTCGAAGCAACAGAAATGTTGTTTTACAAATGGATGCTAAGGGTACCATAGACAGACTATGTGAGCAACGATATGGTTCTGGGGAGAATGGAAACGAAAAGGAACTTTACATTTAGCATCAGAGACAGATGAAGTTTCTGGGACACGTAATGAGGAAGAAGAGCTTAGAGAATCTCATACAGGACGAATAGAAGGAAAGAGAGACGGAGAAAACAGCATGTGGCATACTTGATGAGCTTAAGCAAATAGATGACAGAGCAGGGTTTGGAAGAAATAAAAGACAGTGTATTAAGGGCTACAAGAAACAGGAGGATGTGGAGGGCCATGATCGCTTACGTCTGGAGGGACACGGCACATAAAAGAAGGCTGAAAGACATATGTTGCTATTTCATTTCGCTTTTAGATTTCAAAGTTACATTTTCTGCCGTTTGTTAAAACAATTCCCTGATAGTCAAATTTATGTACTTGAATAGTTTTGCTATCTCCAATTAGCAGCTCGCGTATTGGGTTGTCTCCCTTGCCAATGGCCATACATTCTATCTTCTTACAATTGATGATTGCAACATTGAATCGCTACTGCCTTTAAGAGTAGCGGTATTTCTGAATACTCTTCGTGTCTTATTCAGTTACATATCGACTTTCCTAGCACTCAGTTATAAAATATGATAAAAAGTAAATTCTCAGTAAAGTAAGCAGTTCGCTTTTTCGTACTTCATTCTTCACTGAACGCCAGAGAAGTTGAGCGTCAAACTCAGAGGGTACTTTTTCCATTGTATTTGAAATCTTTTCCTAATTAGCAGCTTCATGATTGCTTCTCTTCTTGACTCTTGGCATTAATATTATGATATCTCCAAATGAGTTTTCCCCTCCGAATTCAATCAATTGTAATTAGCACACAACTTGTTTCTAATCATTCATTCGACATTTGTTTTGCTTCAGTTTATGTTCTGCCTTTTCGGTTCAAAATTTCTCGCTTTTTCTGCTGTCATTTTTCTAATTCTTTGTTTCTCCGTTCACTTATTACGAATGTTTCGTGCCTTGGAAGTTTTTGCAAATAAACATTCGCTGCAAATTGGAAACAATTTATTTACTTTTCTAAGATTTAAGATATTTTACTTTCTCCCTCCTCATACGTCATAGGGGTTTCAAAGACACAAGGAGCCACTCTGTGTTCTTTGTAGATATTGAAAACAACTAGCAAATTTGGACTAAAACTAGAATTAAAGTTAGTTTTACGTTCATTGTAGCGTTTTCAATCATAGCAAAAATCTGAAGTTTATTTTTTGGGAACATTCACAAAACTTTTCTGTATAGATTTAGGGTCATTATTTCCTTGCCGAACGCTATTTTGGTCTTCATCAAGATGTTCTACGTTTGTATCGTGGGTAAGAAATTCTGTTCATTTTCACTTATTTCTTTTTTTTTATAATAGTTTCACCCCAAGCAAGGTAGTATTGCCATCGGTGCACAGTGTGTGTGTGCGGGGGGGGGGGGGGGGTTACGGTAAGAGAAGAGCGTAAGAAAGAGAACAAGATAGAGGGGGGTGTCAAAGAAAGGATAACAGAAAGATGGGAATCAAGGAGATAAGACGGCAATTGACGTTGCACTTAAACTTTTAAAGATTGTAGCTATCAGGGAAGCAAGTATACGGAAGAAATTACACAAGCGGGAAGTGTGAGAAAAAAACTGATAGAAGTGGTAGTTATATTTGACTGTTTTGACGGTAAAAAGGTGGGACCTAGTGCCAATCTAGTAGCTCGAGTAAATTCGTGTAGTCAATAATTGAGTTAAAAATCTCAGCTCTTGAACAAATCACTTTTCATGAAGTTAAACTTCTTGTTAGTATCTTTTCTGTTATAGATCCACATTTTATCTGTATAATCATCTTGAAATTATTATCATGTCACTTTGATGACAAAGAAGTTCATAATGAAAGCTGAATGTAGACATTGAATGATAACGGAAAAAGGGAAGGCAATCATATTAATAATAATCAATTATGTTAATAGCAGAGAGAATGGGGTCATCGCCGGAGGGATTTCAAATCCTTTCAATAGAGGAAGATCTCGGCTTTAGGGAAAATGTTTTCTTTTGAATAAATAATAGCAGAATTAGGTTGTTGAATGGATGCTGTTCTAAGAAGATAAAACCTTTTGCTTATTGCAATTGTGTATTTATGAAATGAGTGGCTAGTTTTACGCGTCAGAAACAAAAACGTGCTCAAAGCAAGTCGATCAGTGTTAATTATTGCCCTTTAAAATACTTATTTGTTCTTTTGTTTACATTGTTTGGACTAATGTCCTGATATTTTTTTTTTTTTTGTAATTTTCACGAATTTTCTGCCGTTGTACGCCCCGGCTTTCTTCAGGTGACTGAAATTTCGTACCTAACCCTTTATTTCGATATGCCACTTCCTGATCTCTTATTTTCTCCCTTTAATTCAATTTTGTTCACTACTGCTGTAGCCAGGTATTAAACTCACGACGCTTTTGGTCAAGTCACTCATGGGATAAGAACAACATACCCCAGTGATCAAAAGTCCATTTCCGTTAAAAATTCCTGTCACTGGAAGAAGGCCGGAGCGTACAACGACCGAAACGTCGTGAATATGACAAAAATGATTTGGACAATAGTCCAAACAATGTAAATAGCGTAAATACTACCTCATCTCATAAGTATAGATAAATATTCTTTTGTTTTGGGGCCAAATAGAAGTGACACGTGGTTGTTTTCTTTCTCCATGTACTTATCTGACCCACGATTGTTGATCAAAGAGGAGACTGGCGAACTTTCAAAGAGAAAAGTATTTATTACTTATATCACTTAATTTCTTCGAAAAGATATAGGTTTCTGTTTTGTTCCCACCGGCATCCACAATCTTAACAATATAAGATATAAGATATGCAGATGATACAATGCTGATAGCAGACACGTAAAGGAAACTACAAAACTTCTTACATAAGGTAGCAAAGGACTAAGTACCAACTATGACAAGACAGAATGCATTGTTATCAGCAAAATTGCAGGTCAGAGATACTAAAATCGATCGGGTACAGAAATTTAAATACCTGGAAAGTATTCTAACAGAGAAGAGAAAGTGCGACACAGAGATTCGAAGACTTATTGAGATGGCCAAAGTTGCTTTCCAAAGCTAGGCAGATTATTAAAAGAAATTTTCTATGGAAACAAAAAATACTGAACTGTTACGTAATATCTGTTTTCCTGTATGGAAACTAATGCTAGACAGTCTGCCCAAAGATTAGGAGGAAACTTGAAGCAACAGAAATGTGATTCTCCAGAAAGTTGCTGAAGATACCATGGGCCGAACATGTAAGCAATAACGAGAAAAGAACAACTTACACTTAACATCAAAAGGCATTTCAAATTTCTGGGGTATGTAATGAGGAAAGAGGGCTTGGAAAATCTAATACTCACTGAACAAATTAAGGGAAAGAGGGACAGGGGAAAGCAGTGCGTGACATACCAGATGTTTAAAAGAAATAACAAAAAGACAAAACTTAGGGGAGAGGAAGAGGTAGAAGACCAGGATCACCTACGTTCTCAAGGTACACAAAAGAAGTCGTATGTCTTAAACTGTATGTGCGAATTCTTTTATTAATAATCTTGTATTTGATTGGTTGTTTTTTATTCCCCACCCTATTCATTTCTGTTCGTCTTTGCTAATATTGTCTCTGCCCCTCATTTTTTTTTTTTTGCATCTCATTTGTCGCTTTTGCTGCTCCATGATAATATCCCTCATTGCCTCCTTTATTGTGTTTCTTTTTTTATTGCTCTGCCAAAGTCTATCTCGACATCAAAATTATCCTATTTATTGCCTCTTATGAAAAAAGATGCTTAGGGGAGTTGGTTGTACACAATTTCGTAGACGTTTTTGTAGAACGGGGTGGGAAAATTAGGCGCGAGAAAATAAAGACGAAGAAAAACAACAACAGAAAGGCTTAAGAACACAAATGCATAAGTGAGAAAACGATAAACAAAAAAGAATGGAAATTCTTAATCGGTCACAAAGAGAAGTAGCAAAGGAAAGGATAAAAAAAAAGCTGGAAAACTTAAAAGATAAAAGAAACTGGTTTTGGAGAAAGAAATAAAAGAGGACAAATAGATTTGAAAGCCCCAATATCACTTCCGGGAAATTAGAAAGACAAAATGTAAAGACAGCGAATAAAAAAGAAAGGGTAATAAAGAAGGTAAAAGATGCCGAGGATACCATGGACCGAACATGTGAGCAACAACAAGCGATACAAACGAAAAGTAAACTTATACTTACCATCAGAAAAAGGCAGCTAAGGTTTCTGGGACACGTAATGAGGAAGGAGGGCTTAGAGAATCTAATACTCACTGAACGGATAGAGGGAAAGAGAGACAGGGGAAGGCAGCGGGAGATATATGTGACGGGCTAAAGCAAGTGGATGGTGGTTTAGGGGAGATCAGTCAGTTAATTGCCATAGGTGATACACGCTTGGGTGTTTATATCTCGAAAGAGACATGACTGAGTAGAAGATTTTCCCGCAGTACGTTGCCATTACTTTAGTAGGTTGCCATTACTTTCTGCGTTATGCTGGTTAACAACCAAGGCTATAGAACCCAATCCGTTTTGGTATTTGGCCTATAATTGGAGGGAGAAGCGACGGAGCTAATAGCCCTTCCCAGGGCTATTAGCGTGGAAGTAAATGCAACGAATTCAACTGGAATTCGAACTCGTTCCGAGTGGATATCCACTGCACCACAACGCATATCCGATGGAGCGATACCAAGACGAAGAGTATTAAGAGCGACAAAGGATAGGAGTAAGTGGAGGTCCATGATCGCCTACGTCCTGAAAGCACACGGCAGAAAGAAGTTAAGTGAGTAGGACTGATTTGAGCGTTTAGAATGAAAATGTTTGAAAACAGCCAGATAGAGGCAAAGTAAGAGGGGGAAGAGAAAGGAAATACAAAGGATAGCGCGCGTGAGACAAAGAAAGAGAAAATTAATGATAGAAATGGCAGGGTGGGAAGAGAAAGAGAGATGTCAATTAATTCGACCAAGCCAAGCATTCTCTAAGAGATTAACAACAATAATAACAACTTTATCCACGTTCGTTCGTTCCTTACCACTGACTATGTTAATGGACATTTTTTCTGACCACAACCCTAGCCACCTGTTATCGTCTCTGAACTGGTAAAGCCAACTTAGCAGCCCCAATACAAGCTACCACCGTAGCCCCAACAACTCTAATCTAATCTTAGAGAAAACGGCTTGTTGGCTGTACACTAATTGGTCGGCCACGGTAAATTTTAGTCATGACCATGTTAATCAGACTGTCATTGTTGGACGGTGTTGATCATTTTGGCTGGAATATTCTGAATGCTACACTGATGTTGGATGGAGTTTATCAAGTGATTTTTTTTTATTATTTTGCTTCTTTCTCCAATGAAAGCGTCTGGTTACGGTTTCTTTCTTAGACTCAGATTTCGAAAATTATCGCAATATGTAACTATTGCTTGTAAATTTTAAATTGTCGTAGCTCTCTTGACTATTTTCAGATTCTATTTGAGAAAAAAAAGAAGTTGCTTTCTTTACGTTAGTATCTTGTTTTAAACAGCGAGGCGGTGTTTTAGTTATTTTCTGGTGACAAATATATTTATTTATTTTATTGTGAATATTCAAGTTTTTTTCAACAATCGTGCTTTGAATGATTTTAAATAAATTATAATAAAGATAAAGCATTCTATACTCAGCGCCAGGCAAACAGGTTGTATACACCTGGCACCAGACATAATTTTTCTGAGAATCGAATATTTCAGTGCCCATTAAATTTATCCAAATCTTTAAACCGTGACGTTTCCGTGACTGTGCATACCCGTTTTAGTTTAAAATAAAACTACAATCGATATCGATCGCTGGGTGGATTAGGGTAAAGGTTTAGAATTCTGCAGAATTTGATAGTTTTTAAGTGAATATTGTAGTCACGATTTTATTTATATTGTTACATTCACGTATTCCCGACGATCATCCTTATCTTCTGACGTCGTTTCATTCGGTGTCTTCAACCTTCATCAGGAACAATTCACAGCCAGTGATCATCAGAGATTTTTTGTTATTTCATGTATTTTTATGAATAGCGTCCATCCAAGACACTGAACTGAAGATATTTTCCGACTTGAACATTTATTCTAATCAGTATTTACTTTATCTATATTAGGGCCATTGTCCTCATTTTTGCTATTCTTATGACGACTTGATGAAGACCAAAGGATGCAACGACCGAGACGTCGTCATAACAACAAAGGTGAGGACAATAGTCCGAGTGTAAATAATAATTCCTCATGTCAGAAATTCGGATTCTCATTATTCTAATCAAGTTGCCTGGAAGGGAAACAGACGAAAGTTTTCACTGAGTTTGTCGTGAGTTTGATACTTAGCTTCGCTTTTACGTATTTACCGAAGAGAAAATTAAAAAAAGATTTAATTTGGCCCACCGCCACCCAAGCGTATCGAAGGGATATCTAAAAGTAAACGTTAATATCTACCCAATACAAGGCCGAAGAGCCACCCAAAGTAGAGGGTCACTATGTGGTGGTTTATGAGCGTAAAAACAAGCAAGAAGTGAAGTTAAGAAGGTCATGCAGGAAAGATAACGGTTGAAGAGGTTAAGATTGTAGTGATCAGGAAATCATTCTGCTGGGAGGCTGTTCCATAAAGCAGTAGTTATTGGGAAGAAGCTGTCCAAATGGAACTTTCTTTTTACCAATGGAATATAAAGAGAATCGGGATGATTCATTCATGTGTTCGTGGCATGGATGATCCCAGTTGTAAAGGTCAAGGCTGGTGAGACAAAGAAATGTAGCTCGTCAGAACACATGCCATGCGAATAGCGAGAGAGCAACGAGCTACCGACGTTCACCTTTGGAGAAAGGGGTTATACGGTGGGGATTAATTCATCATCTTTCAAGACAATACACTGTCCTGAATTACGAGAAAATAACATTTAATTGAATAGAAAAATAACATGTCCTTTTGCTTATTTTGTAGTTAAGAATTGAAAAAAATTAAGAAAAAGGTCAAAGTTGATTTCATAAATTCAGTTTGATTTTTTTGGAAGAATATAACAGTTCCATTCGTAGGCGTATCAATTTCTCATACTCAAAAAAAGAAAAAACTATTTTTTTAATTGTCGTTTATAATAGACTGTATCAGATGAAAAGTGATCCACATTTTCTTGGTGGGTCTTAAAATATTTGGGCGCTGGTATAGTATGTAGCCTCCCTTTTGAATGTGGTGTACGAAATTCTGTCACTGGTATAGTATGGGATCTACCTTAAGAAGCGTAGTATATGGAAGTATTATAACTATCTGGTAACAGCTTGTTACAGACTTGCTTGTTTCAATTAAAGGATGCTGTTTTAGTATGTTTAATAACACGTAGTTAAAGAACTGCTGCTAACAAGTAAATAAATCTAAAAAAAAATAATTAGTTTAAACAAATAACTGAATCAGTCAATTCAGCGCCTTACATGATGAACGCTTGGGCGATCATATTCCGAAAGAGACATGGCTGACTGGGCAGAATATATTTTCCCGCAGTAGGTTACTATTGCTTTCTGCGGTAAACTGGTTGCCAACCAAGGCTATATAACTCAGTCAGTCCTGCTATTTAACCTATAGCTGGAGGGGTAACAGACGGGTTAATACCCTTTCCAAGGGTGTTTGCGCGTAAGTGAATGCAATGCCTTCAACTGGAATTCGAATTTGGTTCTCTAATTTCTCGTTCCGAGCCGATATCCACTGAACCAAATCGTGCATCTCGTAAAAAATAATTTGTTTCAATAAATAGCCGAATACTTACATCTAAAAAATACTCTTACTGAGGTAGAACACATTCAAACCGGATAAGCCACCTACACCAGAATCAAAGAGGTAGGCCACATACCATACCTGCACCAATATATTTTTACGTTTAGATTCACCTTGATGTCTTTAGTATAAATAAATACATAAATAAGCCAAAAGATACGAACCGATAGCGACAAAGTATAAAAAAAAACATTTCTAACCAAAAGAATAACATTTTAAACTGACTTGCCTTGTTAATTTTTCTCTTTACCAAACTTTTTCCAATGACCTCGACCTTCTAATAAATTCAACACTGATTCGAATTCACCAGCTGAAAAAGAGATTCTCAGTTGGTTGAGACATTTTAAAAAATCCACGAATATTTTCCCTTATAGTCTGGACTTGTAATTTTTGTCAACGAGTTTGTCATGCAATAACTAAAACTCATGAATATATTTCCATCTCATCAAAACGGCTGCTAGTCTGAGGACAGGGCGGGACTAAAGGATATCAGAAGTAAAACAATCAGATATTAATCCAAAAGATAGAATCGAAGCAATGGTTTCAGAGTCCAAATTAAAGAGTTTCTTCCACACCATCACCACTCCTATATTTTCAATATGCCCCACCTGTGATGCTTCATGACCCTGCATACTTAAAAGGTCACCGATTTAAGAGTTGGCCCTTGAGAAGTCAGTTATGGTCAATAGTATTCATAAAGTTTTAATCTTTGGGAAATTGCAATTTAAAAAGTTTGGAAAGGAAGCTCAAAAAGAATTTACAAGCTTTACAGAGTTTTATCAACAGGGTATTATGATTGGTTAATGGGTTCTGATGTAATGGATATCGAAGCAATGCGAAATTGGAGAGCTGAGTTCGAACTTCAGTAAGGTTATTTATATTTACTTGTGCACAAACACCCTTGGAAAAGATATGAATCCAGCTTTTGTCCTCCATCTGTGGATATAATAACGGGAGAGACTGGGTCCTGTAGCCTTGGTTGTCAACCACAGAAAGTAACAGCAGCCCACTGCATGAAATCTTCTGCCTCGTCAGTGATGAATTGAAAGAGATATGACCATCCAAAGCGTGTATCACTTATGGCACTTAACTGACTGAATATAAAAATGGTATATATATATATATATATATATATATATATATATATATATATATATATAAGACTGATAGGACTACATAGAATAGTAGTACTTAAAAATAATGACTTAATCTGAGTTGAGAGTAATGTGAGAATATATAATGGTCATACAATCTCATAAAGTTCCCATATATATATATATATATATATATATATATATATATATATATAAAGGCTGATAGGACTACATAGAATAGTAGTACTTAAAAATAATGACTGAATCTGAGTTGAGAGTAATGTGAGAATATATAATGGTCATATAATCTCATAAATTTCCCATATATATATATATATATATATATATATATATATATATATATATATATATATATATATAGGCTGATAGGACTACATAGAATAGTAGTACTTAAAAATAATGACTGAATCTGAGTTGAGAGTAATGTGAGAATATATAATGGTCATATAATCTCATAAATTTCCCATATATATATATATATATATATATATATATATATATATATATATATGAGCTGGATACCTTGATCGGAATCCAATAAAAATCTCAATCTAACATTTATTAAAGCTTCATTCAGAGACCGAGACGACAATGAAAAAAGAGCGAAGAGACAATATACTTGTATGTTGTGATTTGGAGTTAGTTCTTATTGGTCAGATGTTTGTCACGCGTATTAAAGCAATAGATAATTATTTGTAAATGTATGTGCGTGAAATATTATGGATGGCAAAGTGCATATTAGATTGTGAGTATGTTTGCATTGAAACGCTTGTCTGTTTAGGTGTATGTTGGAGAGTAACGTTAGTTAATATATGTATATGTGTGTGACTAATAAGAACAACCTACAAGTATACTGTCTCATTGATGTATTTTTTTTTACTCTCGGTCTCTGAAGAAGCTTTAGTAAAAGTGAAACGTGTTAGTTTGAGATACGATTCCGATTTGTTCTTTTTCTTTATTCTCTCTCTCTCTCTCTCTCTCTCTCTCACACACACACAAACACACACACACACACATATATATATATATAGTGGTTATCCATCGAGGTTGATGATAATGGTCTTGTTCTGTTTATCTCAGCAAGTTGGGTTTGTGTACCCTGAGATATCTAATGAAACCGATTTTTGTTTAAAAGGTCCTTCGACATTGAGGACAGGTTGTTACGAGTGGTGGATTAGGCCCGTGTTGTTGTCTTTCGTTTCAACATCTTTTTTCCCTCTCGTTTGGCTGATCGTTTGAATTCGAAGATCGTTGTTCTTTCTCTGACAACAGATCGCCGGATATTTCTGTCCATTGCACTGGATTCCCAGCAGATAATATCGATGTTACATTTTTTTCATATTTTGTTTTAGAACGACCTCGAATCTTGTGATCTTGTTATTTCCGATTTCATTCTTTGAGTTGGGAGTAAAAGATTTGCTTTGGTAGCTCGAAGTCTTCTACTCTCAGCAAATTTCCACTCCATCGAAGTTTAGATTTTATGACGATGGCATCAATACTGATCTTTTTAGTTTCTTTCATTACGCTCACATTAGTTATGTCTTCCCAACTGATGTTCAAAATACTTCGAAGCAAACGCTGGTGAAAATCTTTCAATGAATTTTCAGATGACGTCGATAGATTGTCTAAGTTTCAGAGGTATACAGGAAAATTGGAATCATTACTGCCTTGTATACTGCCATTTTAGTGTTTGCTCTGATGCCACGATCTTGGAAAACTATTTCGAAGCCGACCAAAAGCTGGTCCTGTCTATTTGAGACGATGTTGTAACTCATCTTGAAGGTCAATTCTGGAAGACAGATGGCTACCAAGGTAAGAAAGTGATCCACATTCTCCAAGACTGTTTCACCAAGCTGGATCATTGGTTCTGTCCGGATATATATATATATATATATATATATATATATATATATATATATATATATACTAGCAGTATAGCCCGGCGTTGCTCGGGTGTAATGAAAGCTTTAAAACTAATCCATGGTCCTGGAGCTCAGACTCTTTGAACGTTGGCACGAAAGACTAAAAAGCAATAGTTGTTTCCAGTTAAAGCGAAACCGTAGACTGAAAGAAAAATGAATGAATGTAAGTCAAATTTTGATTTCCTGGTATCGCTATCAAATAAGTTTTTTCGTCTTAAACTGAATTTTAAAGGTTAAATAAGTCCTCTAAGTAAATGGTATCATGGCTGAGACTAAGAACTACAATTACACTTACTCAGAGCCAAACCCGAAGCAAAAACTAAAATAAAAGGGCTGAAAAACTGATTTTGATCTTGCCTTATATATATATATATATATATATTATCGATTTTCTGCAGTATTGTAAGAACTGCAACCTTGAAACTTCTGAATATTGTTTCTTATGTCTTTGTCTATGAGTGTATCAAATTTGATTAAAATCAGATAACTCCTTTTATATCCCGATTTTTTCGATTATCGATTTTCGATATTTGTTGAAGATACCTTGACACAAAACCTAGCTAAGAACACTCACAGACGCTTATAGTACAACTGTGCAAATTTTCAAGAAAATCGGTTCAGCCGTTTTGGAGTCTATAGTTAACGGATACACACACACACACACACACACACACACACACACACACACACAGACAAAGTCCTATTTATATATAAGTTTAGATATCCGTAAATTTAGATAAAACTTAGCGGGGAAATAGCAATTTTCAACATGTCATTTTAAGACATGCATTCTTAAAACCCTTATAAACAGAGAATGAAGACAAATGCTAAGCCCAGAGGTTAGCTCTAGTAAAGAAGGGATTGGAAGATACTGGTTTTATTAGGGTTAAGCTAGTGGAATTTTAGTAGGCATTTCCTCTTTGGTAGTGGGAGGTATGTGGCTCGACCTTTGAGTTAGTAGTGGTAGGGGGTGTAGAAGTAACAGCTTAGCCAAATTAAAAAAAAACTTATTGTGACTAACTGGAAGAATTTATACTTATTTCTATGACGACACGTACTTATGATCTCCCTTCGTTTATTTAGAAGTATATTTTGGTATTGAAATTTCAAAATTTTAATTTTTTCTGTCAAACATAGATTACATCTATCTCTTAAGCTATTAGGGGCCCTAGCCTTGCCTATGAGCTTCCACTTTATCTGTGGATTTAAGTTATTTTCTTTTAATTCCCAGTATTTTCGAGAAAAGGCTGTTTGGTATCTTAAACTAGGGTTGGTGAAGGAGTGTCTGTGGGTATAAAGCCGTTGCTTCCAAATACCCGCCGAAATTCCGAAATAAACATTACATTTCTTTTTGTTTTTCTTAGGGTAGATGGTGGCTTGATAGATTACATTTTCCGATCTACATTTACCCTCAACAGGACAGTTATTTCTAGATCTACAATTACAGGATGGGTAACATTCTATTCTCTGTATTGAATTCCCTACACTTCAAGATTAGGTTATTGTGGAAGCTAATAATGTTATCCATATTATCGGTACACGAGTAACTAATCTTGATAGTTTTCCTATTGAATATTTTACTCAGAAGGTTATGAAAATGTTTAATTATTAATTTAAGAAAGATCTTACCAATGTTAATAGTTGATAGTCTGCAGAACGGGGGGGGGGGATTATACCATATAATTTTCCTTTTCCTATGTTTACCTTTAGCTTTTTGCGATTACGGATTACTAGTGGGTGTTAAGTTAATTTATCTTTATATTCGCTATTCTAGAGGGCTTTATCATATACTTTTTTATTATTCCTAAAGAAGGAAGATGATCGGTTAATTCTAATAATAACCGTCCTCGGTATTTGCTTTATAATGGCGTTAGAGTGGTTGGAATTAATATTGATATATCTAGAGATTTCATTGTTTTTATTGTCTGGTTTAAAGGAATTATTATCGAGGTTGAGGGTAATGTCTAGGTAATTCACTATCTTTAAGTTGGATGCGATTTCTATTTTAAATCCTAGCATAGTGAAAGTTTTAATGATTTTCTTCTGGATTTTCATAGTCAAAGGTCCATTACTATTCGGGATGAACATAAGTCCATCATCCCGTATAGAATTAACCTGTTTAGGATTCACAACCTTACTCAGGGTGTCTAGGATATAGATGCCTATTAAATCGGCTACTTGTGCCTCCATGGGACCGTCAAATTTACTATTGTGACTTTTTGTCCCGGTAGAATCATTGAAGGTAAAGAGGGATTTTCTCGCTGCTAGAATAATATTAATTTCTTCTTCTGTGATCTCTACATAGTTTCTAGCGAAATTAATACATTTTACTAGATCTCTAGATATAGAGGGATAGAAATCAATAATGTCAAATTTTAAAAAAGTGGTTCTAGTTTTGTCTACAATATTGTTAAACCAATGGATAGCGTCAGCCGAATCCTTCCAGAGATTAGTATAGAAGGTTTGTTGGAGCTTAATTGTTGTATTTTTGATTATTCTTTTCGAGACTAATCCTAATTCACTTTTGGTAGGATTTATTAATCTAGACTGTATCCTATTCTCGAAATTTGGTTTATGATCTTTAAACAGGAGGTATGCGTTTCTAGTGCTTACTTTACCTACTCTATCCTTAATGTTTAGCTTGTCAGCAAATTTAGTGGTATCTTGCTCAATCTCATTAATTGTATTTATATTATAATTATATTTATATTTAAGGTACTGGGTAGGTTTACATTTGTCAATATTCTTAGATTTATGGCCTGAAGATTGCGTTCAAGAATGAAACAGACTGTAGCCACTCATATTTACACACCCTCTATCCTTGAGATTGAACACTTTTATCCATAATAAGATACCTTAAAAGTATATATAAGATACCTTAAAAAGTATATATTTATCATGTTACATATATGCGCGTGACTAAGAGATTATACCATTAGTATTCCAACCATGAGAAGCGGGTTCGAATCTCACCATGGTTGATTTGTCAATGATGTCCCTTCTTGATAAGATCGACCTGGGTAGTCGTTTGGCACAGTTCCATGGAATTGCCCGAAGTATTGTGAGTGAACTCAGGTAGATGGTCTAGTTATCGTGAGCGTGTGTTTGAGTGCAATAGCCTTGTTCTAAACTGGTTATCACGCCAGATTATACTCTTTCTCCCAGAAAAGGGGAAAATTTGCTCAATATAGTTGCAGTATAAACAACGTAGACTCTGAGTGTTGAACAAATACAAACGTGCCTGTGAAGGCGTCTGCAACAGGGATTATCTACTCACCCCGGTAGACAAGCATACTGGGATATGAGCGGCCAGAGACACAATCTTTCAAGATATTATTGGCATGAATAATTTTGTGATATAACAACTCATATCCAGGATGTTGCAGAAATAGTTCTCACATAAGACGTTAGCTAGGTGAAGACATCATTACCTCTAATGTCTTATCACTGTGGGAGATATTTCTGCCGCGCTCGTAGAATGGTTACTTTGTGTACTCTTATATTTAAATCCAATATATAATAAGAATTTAGATGTTTTAAATTTAGTAGTTGTTGATAATATTTTTCATTTAGCAGCATATGGGTTATTTAATGCTGAAATCTAACTAATTTTTATGCAATTTTGTTTTCGAAATAACTTTTTTAGTGATCCATTAAACCACACGCATATCCGAACTTAGTGTATCTGGTAATCTCAAGTGGTCACCTATTTAAGTACTGGCCAGGCTTGACGTTGCTTAACTTCGATGAGCGTACGGAAACTGGTGAATTCACTAGCGAAGATACAATTTTTACCCAAAACCGACCCAGGGACTGAGTATTAAACTTTTCATATATTTTTTTTATCTTTTTTCAAGCTGCAGCAAAAATACCTCCCACATTATGGTAAGACATTAAGGGCAATGGGGTTTTCATCTCGGTCTTGCCATTATGTGGCAGATATTTCTGCCGTACTCCGTATAATTGTTACTTTGTGTACTATTTTTAAATCCCATACATAATTTAAATAAGAATTTGAATCAAATTTAGATATTCAAAATTTACGAGAGAAGACACACTTTGCCCGAAGGTGACCTACGAGTGATTAAACTTTTCATATTTATTTTTTGCACCGCAATCTCTTAGGAATGCAATGCAGTTTGGGTTTTTTTTTCTCTCCCCGTTTGTTTGCCAGTTGAAGATAAAGAAGTTTTACGTATAAAAAAAATATTTTCTGGAAAAGGTCTCTCTGAATTTTTACGTGTTTTCTACTACTTGAAAATGTGGCTTGTAGCTTAGATAACATTTAAAGACTTGGGAAAATACCAAAGAAAACATATCGAAATGAAAATAACATTAAAAAATATATGGGTTTTACACGCGATTTATATTCTGCCCACCTCGTTCCGAATCCTTTAAATCAACATACGCTGATACTGTAAGTAGCCGAAAAGTACGAATGCAATTTGTAAAAAATCATTTTCAAGACAGAGTGAAAGAAAAATCTTTTTAAACTTAAGTTTATCGTTTCCGAAGTTATTTTAAGTGTTTAATAGCTTTTTTTTTTGTAATTTTAAGAGAGGTGAATAATTATTTGTGTACAATTCAAAATTAAATCTTTCCCATTAAAAATCTTGAGAAACATTGAATTAGTTTCAGCGAAAAATCGCAATATATTTTTTAAAATCTTGTCAAGATCATTTAATTATAAAACTCGTTTTTATATTTCACATTCTCATATTGTAATATTTATGATCACGAAAGAGATTTTAAAAACTGACAAATCACAAGTCACATTTAATGATATTTGAGTTAGACAAATTTTGAACTTTGAATAAATTGTGCTAAGTTTGATTTCTTTTTATCTTTTGACCTGTCACTGGTTAATTTCAATCTGCTCGACCGATTGGCCACCTGGTTTCTCGGTGTGTGTTAAAGATAAAAGAAGCAAACATGAACGCGATGCATTTTGCATCTGATATGAGGTTGCTTTGAAATACAACAGATTTCTTTTCCACTTCTTAAAATTTGCACAAACACACGATTACTTGACAGCCTCTTTGTCTAATGGGCTGTGGACATATTTATTTCGGTGTTCAGAACATACGTATTTGTTTCACATGTCCAGATTAACTTGAGTTTAGCCACCCCAGTCTCTTTATATCTTTCTAGATTTATCTATAAAATTAGTTTAAATACGAATGATAACTTAAGAAACTTTTTTACTTTTCTTTAAAAAACAACAGGCATAATTTTAATCACTGAAGAAATTATTATTTTTGAAAATAAAATTTTTGATTATAAAAACGAAAAAATGTAAGTAAATATCTTAAACTTTTTAAAATGTTTTAATTTTAAATAAATTTCATCAAACTACTGTACTGATTTTCGAAGCGACACTTAGATTTGATACAAGGCAGAAAGTATGGGGTACCCAGTGAGGATCGAACTCACTATTGTAATGATCTAGCGTGACAAACTTGCTAATCAGTACACCACGTCGAGATGCTCAAACTACTGTGAAATAAGAACATATCTTCTTTAGGACTGTTTTTGTGAGAGCTACTTTTTTTTTTTTAGATTCATTCCAGGTGGATATTTCAGCACATTTATTTATTTTATGGCATCTTGTACAATCATTACATATCATATTTCATTACTATAATTCTAGCTAGGATTTTGGCTAAGCATTTATACTGTCATGATATCATCCTAAAGCTAGTGCAATAAATTTGTCCTATTTCTACTCTCCATGTTGACTTGTCAATTTAACTAAGCATTTATACTGTCAGGGCGTCATTCCAATGTCAAGGCAACAAATCAGTTCGTTTTCCACTCTCCATGTTAACTTTTCAATCTAAAGAAGTCGCACTCTTTTGGTGAGTGTATTTGGGGCATGTTTATGGTCATATCATGTTGAAACACTGGTTCTTGTACAATCACTGAAGTTAAGGAATATCAAACTTGGTCAGTATTTAAATGGGTGACTGTTTCGAAATACCAGGTGCTGCAAGGTTGGGTGAGCAGGTGACGTAATGAATAACGGTTCGGAATTGGAGTCAAAGAGTCAAGTTCCAACTTCAGTCAGCTTCATTATATTCACTTAAGGGTAAATACTCTTATGAATCCACCTCATCTTCCCTAGCTAGGGGTTATTTAGTAGCAATTGTATCAGTAAATCATTATCTCTGAAATAGTTCCTGGCTTTAAAATAGCCTAAAAAGTTTTATAAGTCATAAAACAAATCAGCCTTTTATCATTAAACTCATTATTATTTTCAAAAAGATTTCTAGTAATCTAAAAATGTTTTCTGGCTTTAAATAACGTGCAAAAACAAATCAATCTTCTATTTGGAGGTTATCTTTCTATGGTTTCATGTTTTTAATTTAGCTAAAAGAGAGCTAGAGAAGAAAGATTTATTCTCTCATTTATATTTCCTCATTATGGGCATTATTATATCTGTGATATAATAACACAATTCTTCACATAGGAAACAGGATGGCTGAAAGGAAAAGATTTTGCAAACATGCTTTGTTCTCAAAGAGACTTATATCACTAAGATATATGCAGAAAAAACTGTGTATACATATATACAAATGTACCAGGTGGGGAATATTATATCACATATATCAAAGCAGAATGTGAAGAAAAACAAAAAGTAAGAGTTTTACATATAATATGAAGATACTTTGTTGTCTGGAGAAGCCATTCAAGATTCAAACGAGCCAGATTTATCTATGTCCAGGGTGAGGATATTTTCCATGAATGGAAAACAAATGGAGGATGGAGAGCTAGAGTTTCATTCTAATGTGGTGGCTGCTGTGAACAAACTGAAATTGACTGCTACTTTCGTTATTGTGTAACAGTGTTTCTTAACTAGTGTGCCTAGGTACACTAATGCACCCTGAAATGCAGCCAGGTGTGCCCCAAGTTAGTAGAAGAGTAATTTATTGTTTTATATCTAAAAAAATCTTTAAAAAACATAAAAAGGCTAGAGGCACAAATCCCACAGCTTCCATGTCTAAACCAAGTCTGTGAAAGTTGATATTTTAAACTGGATGCTAAATTCCTTAATCTTTAAAAAGGAGTGGATAATTATTTTTATTTTGCATTTCTCAACAGATTTAAATCAATCAATATCGGTCTCTGTCTAAAAAGAAAAATAACAGATTTTTCATAAATCCATTTAAATGAAAACTCTACTGCTTAGATATGTGATGTAATGTCTTAAAAATAAATGCTTATTTCAGGAGACTTCTTTATTATTTTCAAATTTCATTACTTAGTTTTTTTATAAAAATATAAAGTGCACACCAGAGTTTTATTCATTCTTCAAATGCACCCTGAATAAAAATGGTTTAGAAACATGGCTGTATGGAGTGAAGTCACTAAGTGGTTGTCATGTGACCCACGTGACTTATCTCTATCAAAGAGAAATAATCGCCTTCTTTATTCTTAAAAAACTATCTCTGGTGATTTCACCTGGGTACTCTTGTTCAGTACTTTTTCCACCAGTACTCAAATTACTCTCTTTTCATTAAATGGCTGTCATTTGATGTCTCATATGACATTCTCATAATTTTCCATTTGATCAGGATGAATGCTCGATATATTATGCAAGGCTGCACATTGTGTTCCTTACACATGTTAGTAAATGGTCACTTTTTAATTAATCTATACAGAATGGAATAACTTTGTGCATCTAAAATACCTATCTGTACTGTGTGCAATGGGTGAATTGTCATCTAGATTATGCAAAAATAAAAATAACACCGCCATTCCATTTTAACAGATATATTTGCCAAAATTGCACAAAAATATCTTGAAATACTAAATTTATTCAATGAAATTTATTGAAGAAATTTACTCTTGATTATTTAACCAGAACCCTCCTTCCCACCACCATTGAGACAGCATGTGACACAAGTGGGACTTTATGTAGGGAACTCAAATGTGGACACTTGGGCCAAGAATCAAAATTTGCCCAACCACCACATATGCAGAATGAGACACTAAGCCAGTCTATTCTCAGCTGAGTCTTTGTCCATCAACAGAACCTTGACTGAACTGAACTCTGCCCAAAAACAGGAAGCTTTTCTATTTTTCTCAGTTGAGTCCCAGTCCATAGAATGAACTTCAACTGAGTTGTTCTCTGCTTGAAAGCAGAAAACTGATTTGATAGCTTTGAGGTCATGTGAAAATCTTGATATTTACCAGAGACCTTCCCAATGATGCTGGATGTAGCGCAAGACCTATTTTTAATGTGAAAACTCTGAGCATGTAAGCTCAGGTAAAAATTTTCTGTACACTCTTCATACAGTAGGATTTGGCTCATGTCTATTTTTCCCCAGACAAAATTTTGCCCTTTGCCTTAGCCTCTTCAGGGTTTCTCTCTGCCCAAAGGTAGAGAGTTCAACAAGGTTAGGGTTCAACATGGAATTCTTTCTCTGAACTCTGTTTCAGTTCTTTATTTTATACATCTCAGTCAATTTGTGTTACCAGTAGTGCCTTATTTACTCCTCAACACCAGCCAACTTTAATATTGCAAAAGTTCAAATGCAATGTCAGTTGCTATCTTCTTTCTGCCTGATTACTTTTTGCTCTTTCTGCTCATTAATGTTTGTGTTCCAAATTCTTTCACACCCTATAACCCCTTGTGTCTTAGTGGCTTTACTGCTTTGCATGGGGTGATACTGATTAAAGAAAATTTTTTAAATTAAACTTCATGGAAAGTTTCTGGATTACATACAATTTTTTCTGTCATGGCCAATTCTAAATGTAGCTTAATTAGCAAGCAATAAAATAGTTAAAAATGTTTTTGATGGTGTCAAAGAAACTGTAGTGATAGAGCTTATGATAAATAAAATAATAACGAACTTGATCCAAATCCCTAGACTTAAATTCATAAGTTGTCTCATGAATATGGAAGTATCTTGCATTAATCATTTAACTTCATCAAAAGAAACATTTCAAAGATCTTACAAACAATTAGTCTGAAAATCAACCAGGCAAATAAATTGATTTATTTTATATTTATTTATTTTTATAAAACAAAATTTTGTTCATTCAACTTCAGATTCATATATATTTGTTAGATGGCAAGAATTTTCCAGATTTTTTTATATATCACTGTTTAGAGTGATATGTAAAATGATTTATTAATAAAAGGTTGATGCTGAGCAATCATTTGTCTCTAATTTGTACATTAACCTTTTTTGAATTTGAGGCTTTGGTGGTTAGTTGATTGAGTTAGACTTTAATATCATATTTCTTTTCCTTTCATGTCTTGCAAAATGATTGAACTGTGCCCCCCTTTTTTGAGCTCATGAATCAAATAGTTACATCAGTAGCTTTAAAGTTGGAACTTGTTTGTACAGATTGATCTCTAATTCAAAATCATCTCTGCTAATTGCATCTGCTTCTACAGATTGTAATAACAATGTCTGATGAAATGGGTGATAGGTGTAAGAGCTATTTTGCTAACTGGAAAAATAACCAAGAAATTAAATTTACATATCTGTACCTATCATTCATCCAGGCTTAGAATATTGTTGCCAAATATGGGCTGGTGCCTCTGCTATTTACCTTGAGCTTCTAGGGGCCTCGGCTAGGTTAATAAAGTTGGCCTTGTACCAAACACAACTGTAGTCCTCACAATTTAAAATATCAGAAGGTTGATTGAAGGTTGGAAGAACAAAAGTGTTTTGCTTGTAAATAAGTGGAATTTTATTAACAGAACAGAATAACATAAAATCTTTAAGATGTGAAATTACTATGTAAATGTTCAAAGGGAAAGTGTAGTACAAAGTTAAAGGAATCAAGAATTTGTAGTTGTAAGTAGTAGGCCATATTGTGTATATGCAAAGATTAACAGGATAGTAATGAAATCTGTGTTCCTTTCCTTTTTTATGGCTGTCAAGTAAGTGAAAAGGAAGGTAAAGCAATAAAGGAAAATGATACTTTGTTAAATTGTTTTGAAATCAGTTGAAAAATGTCTTGCTGTTGTTGTTTTTTTGACAGTGAGTGAGTGAAGACAAAGAAAGAAAAATAGGTAGGAGAGGAAGAACAAATGTATATCGATTAAACATATCAGTTTTGGTGTCTTGAAACCTCTCCCTTACATTGTGATGAGGTTCTTATCAGGTTCCTGCTCCCATTGGACTGATTGATTTGATTTTCTTTGTTTTTATACCTAAAGACCTTTTAACATAGGCTTGTTAACTTTTCTCTCAGTTTTGCAAACTGTTTCCTTTCAATGGTAATTAAATGAATTTAACATTAGATTGCAAAATTTGGCTTTGTCTTTTTTTTCAGTATGGGGTTAATCCATTTCTTATTTGTCAAAATTAAATTTCACACTGAATTGTGAATTTTGCCTTGGTCTGGTTTTTCCAAAATGTTTTCAGTCATTTGGATTTTGTGGGTGTGCAATTTTACTTTTTGTATTTCAGTTAATTGTTGGGTGATATAGGATTTGTATCCTATAAGCTTCTTTATAAAATCCAAAGAAGAATCAGCAATATTATTGGTACTAATCTGGAAGCTCAGCTTCAGTCAGTTTCCCACCACCATAAGGTTGCCTCTCTATGCCTTTTCTATGAATACTTTCATGGTAATTTTTCAGATGAACTCTTTGCCATGGTGCCTAGACTATTTGTACTTAAGCGCAGTACTAGACTGGCATCAAGATCTCATCAATTTACACTTGAACTGACGAGATGTAACTGTAAATTCTATACAGTTCATTTTCTCACATTTATCACTTGTGGAATTCCCTTCTAGCTCCATGCTTTTCAGCTAAATTTAATCTGCAAAAATTTAAATGCAGTGTCAATCACTAACTACTCTCTGCCTGATTACTCTTTCCTCTTCCCACTCATTATTAATGTTTCTGTTCCTAATTCTTCTACACTTTGAAACCTTTTATCTCTTAATGGCTTTACTGCTTTTCATGGGGTTAGAAAAAAAATCGTCCACATGCACAATCACACACTGATATATTGAACCTCATGAGGGAATTAAGTAATAATCAGGGAGGATTGGATTTATGTCTTTTCAAGGGCAGAAAAGTGAATCTAATTAAAATTAGAACTTTATTTTCAGATTTTATTTTTCTAAATTACATCTGATGACCAGTTCATGCATCCTAGTTGACCTAGATCAAAACTTCTTTTATGTGCCATGTATCTTCAGGACATAGGAGTTCATGGCCCTCCACATACACTGATCCCTTGTAGCTCTTAATATCTTTTCTCTTGTTATTTCTCCCAAACCCTGCTCTGCCATACACTTACTTAAGTCCATCAAGTATGTCACATGTTGCTTTCTCCTGTCTCTCTTTCCCTCTATCTGTCCTGTGAGTATCAGATTCTCCAAGCCCTCCTTCTTTGTTAAATGTCCCAGAAATTCATCTGTTTCGTCCCAATGTTAAGTATAAATTTCCTTTTCATTCTTTTTTATTCTCTCCAAAACCTTGTCAGTGCTCATGTTCAACTCATGGTATCCTCAGCATCCTTCTGTAGAATCACATTTAGGTTACTTCATGTCTTTCCTTCATCTTTGATGAAATTGTCCAGCATTTGCTGCCATATTGAAAGGCAGACATCCCATGCCAGTCAAGTACTCTTTTGTTTCCAACAAAATTTTCCTGTCTCTCAATACTTACTCAGCTTTTGGAATGCATCGTTCGGATCTTCATGTTTCACTTTCCATTGTCAATTAGAAGACTTCCCAGTTATTGAATTTTCTGTATTTGCTTGATTTTAGTATCCTTGATCTGTAATTGACATTTTCAGCTCCACTTTTTGCTGATAACGATGCATTCAGTTTTCTTGTAGTTTATGTTTAGTCCTTTCTTCTTGCTTTCTTTTTCTACTTTCTGTAGGTCTTGTAGTTTACTTTTTGTGTCTGATATCAGCACTGTGTGATCCACATATTTATTGTTGAGATTGTGGCTGACAATGATGAATCCTGGTAGGACTTCTAGTCCTTTCAGAATTGCCTTGTTGTATATGTTGAATAGATGTGGTGAGAAGACACATCCGTGTCTTACACCCCTTTCCATTTTTGTATATTTCCTGAATTTATTTCCTGTCTGCATGCATGTATATATATTGCTGCCAGTATATTTTCTTGATTATTCTAATGACTTTCCCTATGTGTAGTCTATAAAATCCAGGTACATATCCTTCTGCATTTGTATTGCTCTTTTTGATAACATTCTGAGCATAGATATTGTGTTCTGTTCCTGGTGTCCTTGACAAAACAGCACTATTCTTGTCCAGTCTCTGGCCTGATTCTGTTATGTGCTTTATTCATCAGATGAATTATTTATTAACACTCTCATTGTGATTTGATTTTAGGTAACTGAAATTTATCTCTTTGGTGGAACAATGAAGCAGCTTAAAACATTCAGTGATTCCTAGTTTCAACTAAATGTACATTCTCTCATATGTGGACTCTTCTTTTTATTGTATACTACTTGTTCATTATAGATATGTGTTGGGGTGCAGTGAATATTGGCTTGAAATGAGAAATTCCAGTTGAATTCATTGCATTCACTATCACGCAAATAACCTTGGGAAAGGTATTAATCCATCTCTTCCTTCCAGTTATGGGTTAAATAACAGGACAAATTGGTTTCTATAGCCTTGGATGGCAACCAGTCTATTGCAGAAAGCAATGGTAACCTACTGCGGGATAATCTTCTGCCCAGTCAGTCATGTCTCTTTTGAAACATGATCGCCCAAGCGTGTTTCATGTATGGCACTTAACTGACTTGTTCATTACTGGTAACAATTCAACATTTGAAAGACTTTGTTGATTGGTTTGAAATTCAACTTCAATAAAAAGATATAAAGAAATACAATGAACACTATTTATATTATTCAAACAATTGTCCTCATCTTTATTGGCATGTTTACAATGTTTCGGCTGCTGTACGCTCTGGCTTTCTTCTGTGCTAAGAATTTTGAATCAAACCATTTATTTTGATCACCAGGGTATATCATTCTCATTCCATGTGCAAAGCCACTTCTAGTAGTCATGTAGTTATTTCCCTTTAACTTAACTCTCTAAGTTATTTGTTCACCATTGCTATAGCCTGGTATTGAACTGACAACTCACGACTACATGACTGCTGAAATGTCATAAACATGACAATAAAGGTGAGGACAATAGTCTGAATAATGTAAATAGTGAAAATACTACCTCATCTCAAAAGTACAGAGAAACACTGTGAAGTATGAATTAATTTTAAATTATCTTTTGTCAATTTTTGATTCAGTTTTGAGTGAAATCAATTCAGATCTTAAAAATCAAGAAAATTTATTAAAAATTAGGGAAAATAAAAACTTTGACATTGAAAGTAATTCCAAAACTCATGTCTGCTCTTATTCAGATGTTGATCATGCTGCCCTTATTCAGATGTTGATCATGCTGCTCTTATTCAGATGTTGATCATGCTGCCCTTATTCAGATGTTGATCATGCTGCTCTTATTCAGATGTTGATCATGCTGCTCTTATTCAGATATTGATCATGCTGCCCTTATTCAGATGTTGATCATGCTGCTCTTATTCAGATGTTGATCATGCTGTCTTATTCAGATGTTGATCATGCTGCTCTTATTCAGATGTTGATCATCATGCTGCTCTTATTCAGATGTTGATCATGCTGCTCTTATTCAGATGTTGATCATGCTGCTCTTATTCAGATATTGATCATGCTGCCCTTATTCAGATGTTGATCATGCTGCTCTTATTCAGATGTTGATCATGCTGTCTTATTCAGATGTTGATCATGCTGCTCTTATTCAGATGTTGATCATGCTGCTCTTATTCAGATGTTGATCATGCTGCTCTTATTCAGATATTGATCATGCTGCTCTTATTCAGATGTTGATCATGCTGCTCTTATTCAGATATTGATCATGCTGCCCTTATTCAGATGTTGATCATGCTGCTCTTATTCAGATGTTGATCATGCTGTCTTATTCAGATGTTGATCATGCTGCTCTTATTCAGATGTTGATCATGCTGCTCTTATTCAGATGTTGATCATGCTGCTCTTATTCAGATGTTGATCATGCTGCTCTTATTCAGATGTTGATCATGCTGCTCTTATTCAGATGTTGATCATGCTGCTCTTATTCAGATGTTGATCATGCTGCCCTTATTCAGATGTTGATCATGCTGCTCTTATTCAGATGTTGATCGTACTGTCTTATTCAGATGTTGATCATGCTGCTCTTATTCAGATGTTGATCATGCTGCTCTTATTCAGATATTGATCATGCTGCCCTTATTCAGATGTTGATCATGCTGCTCTTATTCAGATGTTGATCATGCACCCTTGTCTTATTCAGATGTTGATCATGCTGCTCTTATTCAGATGTTGATCATGCTGCTCTTATTCAGATGTTGATCATGCTGCTCTTATTCAGATGTTGATCATGCTGCTCTTATTCAGATGTTGATCATGCTGCCCTTATTCAGATGTTGATCATGCTGCTCTTATTCAGATGTTGATCATGCTGCCCTTATTCAGATGTTGATCATGCTGCTCTTATTCAGATGTTGATCATGCTGCCCTTATTCAGATGTTGATCATGCTGCTCTTATTCAGATGTTGATCATGCTGCTCTTATTCAGATGTTGATCATGCTGCTCTTATTCAGATGTTGATCATGCTGCTCTTATTCAGATGTTGATCATGCTGCTCTTATTCAGATGTTGATCATGCTGCTCTTATTCAGATGTTGATCATGCTGCTCTTATTCAGATGTTGATCATGCTGTCTTATTCAGATGTTGATCATGCTGCTCTTATTCAGATGTTGATCATGCTAGATAATGCACTCTCCTCCAGAAACTGTAACTAAAGTTCACTCAGTATAGTTTCAATATAAACCACAGATGGGTTCTGTGGGTGTTGAACAAATACAAGAGTGCCTGAGGAAGTGACTGCAACAAAGATTGACTAGCTACCCTAGTAGATGGGTATGAATGGCCATTATCTACAGGTAAGTGAGTCACCCTCATCTTTCAAACCTTAACATTTTCTGATTGTTTAGCGGCATATCATCACCTCTATGGGTTATTCAATACCAAAATTTAAATATTTTGAACACAATCTTATGGCTTCAACTATAGATAAAATGTAGTGTTGGTAATTGTGCTATAAATAAGTACAGTTAATAATTCTGCTAAAAATAGGCCTGGTTGATAATTTGTTACAAATAGGCATGGTTGGTAATTTTACAAGATTCCTGATAATTTTTTATATAAAAATGTATTTTTGTATTTTCCATATTTTCATAGGAAATAACAACAGTTAAGAGGTTGTTCCACACTTCTCAAAACCTCTAATCTCCTAATCACAGGCCTTGCTGCCAGATGTAGTTTATTCTTATACCAAAGACTATTCAAATTTTCTGATGGACAAAGTTCTTTAAAATGGGATGCAGTGAAATTGGAGACATAGCATATTAGACAAAAACCAAAAATAATAATTATTATTATTTTTCCACTGTTTTTAATTTACAGAAACTTTTATTTAAAATTGCTTGAAAAGAAACATCATTAAATGAATTTGATTTATTTCTGCAGTTGACATCAATTAAACACAAGCATAAATGAGCTTGCGATCCAATCAAATTGTAATTTTGAGAGACAAACAGTTTTTGCTCATCATTATTCTTATTGATGCTCTTACTTTAGCCAATGTTGTCTTGTAATTGTCTGTTTTCTGTTACAATTTTTGCTACAATCATAGAAGTTTCTTCGCTACTTTTAACAGTTCATTTTATCATATACTCTTTTTCTGAATCTTCCTACTTGCTAAGTTGTTTGTTTGCCATTATTGTTAAAATCAAAGGAAAAGTTTATCTGAAGAACTTTCAAATTGTCTTTTACTACTAGGAAGGTTGGGTCTCTATGACAGACCAGGGAACATTTTCTTGTCAGAATCCATCTTGCACATTTGTAAATCTATCATTTGCTCATGCATTGAATATTGTTGCCATATCTAATAGGGTGCTCCTGTTATGCATCTTGAGGTTCTTGACAAAACACAAATAAGGATCTGCAATGTAACTGATCCTGACTTGGCATCTCAACTTCAGTCACTTTCTCATTGACTTGATGTCTTTTCTACAAATATTTTCATAGCAACTACTCTGGCAAGTTTTTTCCTGGTGCCTCTATCACAGGAATTTAAGCATGCTACTAGGCATTGGATGTGCGTTGTGGTCCAGTGGATATCAGTTCGGAATGTGAAATCGGGGAGCTGAGTTCGAATTCCAGTTGAATTCATTGCATTCACTTACGCACAAATACCCTTGGGAAAGGTATTAATCCGTCTATTCCTTCCAGTTATGGGTTAAATAACAGGACAGATTGGGTTCTATAGTCTTGGCTGGCAACCAGTCTACCGCAGAAAACAATGGCAACCTACTGCGGGATAATCTTCTGCCCAGTCAGCCATGTCTCTTTCGAAAACATGATCGCCCAAGCGTGTTTCACGTATGGCACTTAACTGACTTAACTGACTGACTAGGCATTTGGGTCCCACACTTTTACTGTTGAAATAGTTAAATGTAACCATCACTTCCACTCTAAGAATTTCTTTTTTTTCACTTCCCACCTGTGGAACTTCCTTTAATTTACTTGCTTTCCTGATAGCTACAGTCTCCAAAAATATGAGTGCAAAGTCAATTGCCATCTTCTATCTTCTTGAATCTCATTCATTTTTTTATCCTTTAAGGGTACCAGTGCTTAAGTGAATGCAGGGTATTCAACTGAAATTCGAACTCAGCTCACTGATTTCTCTTTCCGAGACGATACCCACTGCACCACAATACACATCCATCACTATATGCTTACAGTACCTGGTATTCCCAAGCAGTCACCCATCTAAGTACTGACCAGCCTCAATGTTACTTAACTTAGGTGATCAAGCGAGAACCGGTGTATTCAACATGATATGGCCGTAAGCCTTATAATATGTGATCTGTAGTCAAATTCTGACTGTCTCTTACTTTACTATACACTTCTATAGAATTTCTATAAAAGAAAATAAATAAAAGTATCTTCACCAAACAGGTTCAGTAACTTCAACTTCTGCCTGTCTGTTACTTCACTGTACACTTTTTCACACATTTCTGTTTTATTGTGTTGTTTTACAACTCATGATCAGTAGCCAACTTCTGCTTGTCTCTTATTTTACTATACACTTTATATTTCTTCTACTCAGCATATGTGCAAATAGGTACAATTCTTTTATTAATCCACTACAAGAAAACTATTTGAAAATACTGAATCCACCAACATAATGTTATATCTGAAAGAAATAGGTTTGTACCAACACATATAACACCTTCAAGAGATCATGTTCATACAAAACATGTAAAATATACATACGAAACCTACAACTACCCTAAAAGTATAAAATTACGTACAAAATATCTGTATTTTTAAGCATAGTATTGCATTCAAAATACTTAGTTGAAGTCTTGTGTTCAAAATATTTAGATTTTGGTATTAAATAGCGTTGATGTACCGCTAAACAAAATCAACCAAAGCAAATCTGTTTGTCATCTCAGTTCAGTTCAGATTAAACTGTGGTCTGGTCATTTATAATCTTTTTATTCAGAATTGTATAGTACATAACTTATCTACGTTTGTAAATACTAAAGTCTATTGTTTTATAATGAACACAAATGTACCACACTGTTTCATAAAAGGAGAGGTTGACAAATAGGATCGCTTTTTGCTGAAAAATTAAAAAGTAAGATAAGTTAAATAATGCTTTTCAAAAAGATGAATATCATCAGAATGGTTTGTAGAATGGAAAATGAGATCTTGGTTGCGAGTTTTGTTTATTCCATTTTTTTTATCAGAATTGAAGGATTTAATAAGTGCTGTCAGAAAAGTAAAGTTTTTTATTTTATAGATTCAGTCTCAAGAGAAAACATGAGTATCATGTCATGTGAAAGTTATTCGGTGTTAATATAGAGTGTGACTGCCTGGATATTAAGTAAATCCCTAGTCTAAGAATGATGGAACCTACTGAGAGCTGTACTTAACTTCTCATAAAGACAACATCCAGCTAAATCACAGCTCTATCGACCCATCCCTGATATTTCTTATGCAAACATAGATTGTGATTTGCAGGACAGATGCTAATAGCAAGCAAAACAAGAACTCATGAGAGATCTTCTGCTCTGGACACCTAGCCATGGAGCAAGACAAGGTTGGTTACCCAGCAACCACCTACATTGACTAGCTATGTTATGGCACAAAATGCATCCTTAATGACCTTCTGATCTTGATTAAGGACCATGATGGTTGGCATGATCGTCTCATGAATGCCCAAGCTAACTTGACCAAATGAAAAAAAAATTTCTTTTGCATCAAAGAATGAGCACAAATTAGATAATTAGTTTCAAGGTACATGATTCACATTAAAACACTATCATGTAATGGACAACAATGTACTCTCTCTTTTTCTCTCTGACTATACACAGACACACACACAGACACACACACACACACACACACACACACATATATATATATATATATATATATATATATGAAAAAATGAGGCAGTGTGTGGGAATGGGAATCAATACTGCATGGTGATTCAGTTTCATGCCTGAAAGTGATCTTCTGTTTGAAGTTGTGAAACTGTAATCATGCAGTATTGATTCCAGTATCCACACTGTCCATATCTATAAATACTCTAACTCTTATGTTGAGAACTCTTCCCTATAAATACAGTAAATTTAGAGATCTGTAGGCATTGTTAGAAATATGTTTGTGTGGGAGGGGAGGTACTTACCAAAACATCCTGTCAATGAGAAATTCATATCAACTTTCTTTTTTTTTAATTGATTCACCCCAAACAAGGTGGTACTGCCACTGTTGCGTAAGGGGCTACATAAGAGTAAAAGTTTAGTCAGGAGGAGAGTGAAGAGAAAGGTGAACCAGTTATGGTGGGTGTCAGAGAAAGGGCAAGAGAAGGATGGGAACACAGATATGAAGTCAGTTGTGAAGGGAAAGAGAAAGGAAAAGAACAAGATATATGAGGTGATGTAGAAAGGACTGGTGTCCAGTGAATAAGAGATGGGTATTGACATTGAATTTAAATTCCTGGAGGTTGTATCTGTCAGAAAAGTAAGTATACAGAAAGGAGTTCCACAGGTGGGAAGTGCAGGAAAAGAAGTTGCTGGAGTAGAATTGCTGACTGCATTTGGTTGATCTAACTGTAAATGGGTGGGACCTTGTTGCCAGTCTGGTTGCATGAGTAAATTCTTGTTGTGTGGGCACTTAAGTTCGTTGAAACGGAAGCCATGAAAATATTTGTAGAATAGACAGAGGGAAGCTGAGATGATAAGTCAGGACCTATTCCATTACAAGTTCTCCTTTGGAGCCTGTCAAGAACACTGAGATGAACAGCAAGGATGCCTGACCATATATGACAGCAGTATATTTCCATAAAATTTTGTTAAGCATCAACCAGATTGCTCTCATTATTTATGTGGAATATATCAAATATTATATTGAATAATTCAGCTAATTGAAGCTATAGGAGCACAATTTGCTAAGCCAACTGGACATAGCCTTTATTGTTTCAGAGTGCATGTAAAAAAAACTGCCAAATTAAAACACTGTTAACTGATAGGCAACAATCGAGTTATAATTCTTTCAATTTGTCAGTAGGGCATAACTCCTGAAGGCAATCAACTATTTTTAGTGTACAACAAGGCAAATTGGATATTGCATCTATAAGAGAAGCTGAAAAGCATATTTTTATTGCTTTAGGAAGACATGAAAATACCGTTCCCTTTAAAAAGTAATTCAATGCTTAACCATCAGTCTTTATTCAGTATAAAATCTCAAATGAAATTAATGAGTGCAAGATGTAAATGCATGTGTAAGATTATATAGAGTATGATATGTACTAGATTTTGAAGAAATGTTTTTAGAATTGAATGTTTGTATAAATATATAAACAAATGATCAAGGACAGTGATTACAATATTAGTGTGAAGACTAAAGAAAAATAAATAAATTTGTATGAAGACAGTAATTGGAATAAATGGTTTGGCTGTAGAAGAGAAATTTTCTAAAAGAATTCAGTCAAGCTTCATTAATACTTTGAAAGCAACACCAAGATCTAATCATGCATTGGACTAGTGAAAGATGACTTTCAAAATCTAAGCAAAAGGCTGAGAAATAAAAAGATTAATCAGAAACAAAGAAAAGATTGATGTGTTGTGCAATATCCATCCTTTTATATGGCAGTGAATCCTGGACAATTTTCCTATAGATAATGATAAAACTGGAACAGTAGGAATGTGGTTCTACAGAAGAATACTGAGAATTCTATAGGTAGGACAGGTAAGCAATAGAAAGAACACTTCTATATAGAATCAGGAAAATTCAACTAAAATTTCTTGGACATGTAAGATGGAATGATGACTTGGAAAGTTTAACAAACTTTTATTTACTGTCTATTTACATTTTTCTATTAGGAATAGATAGATTTGTCTTTTGTCTAGTTCACACTCTTCCCTAATCTTTTTTGAACAGGAGTAGAGCTTTATCAGGATAGTGTTCCTGGTTTCATCTAAAATCTTTTCCTTCTCTTTCATTTCCTTTGGCCCCTTGCATCTTTCATCTTTGTTGCACTTGCTTTGATTAGTGCCTCTTACTCTGTAGCTGTCTACCTCAAGTGGGTTTTGAGTCTTGTATATCTATATAAATAAAACTGAAGATGTGTGCCAGTGTGTGTGTGTTTATTCAATAAAATTGCCATTGGGTTCAATCCATGGCCTCCAGACAAATTCAGAATCTTCTGCATCTCTTTTGGATGTCTCCTTATTTAAGTTGGTAAATGCTATCATGATCCTTGCCTTAATTTCTTATTTGATGTTGCAAGAAGTTTTGTTGGTTTCTTGCTCATATGTGTCACAAATATAATAATTAAAGGGATTGCTGTTAAGTTAGGGTGATGTGGTCACAGTAATTGTCTGATAGTCATAACTGGGTTTTTCTGTTTGTGTGGCATGGTGCAGAGTCCTGTTGTCAGACATAAGTACTACTACTACTACCTACTCAAGGCACTTGATGCATGCCTTTGTATTGAGTCTGAGGCCCTCACCAACAAATTCGGGAGTTTTCCTGTCAGAATGATCAGTTAATTTTTCAAGCTTTCATACCTCTGTAATCACCATTAAACTCATCTGAATCCTCTGCACTATACTCAGATTGACTCCCAAACACTCTTAAATGTTTATATTAGAGCTTCCAATGTGAATGTCAATCAGCACACCATGTCACTTCTAAATTTCTGGTGGGGTGAATTGTGTCATGGTGCTCATTTTCTCACAGACAATGCCTAACTAACCCTACTATACTTTGCTATCAACAAAATCAAAAACAAACAAGGCACATGCACAAAATTAATAATATAAAATGGTGACAATTTATCAATTGCACCCTCTACTTAAAAATTATCAAATCAGCTGTTATTATATATAACCTCAGGTTTCTAGATTTGTTTTTAATCAGTTTATCCCAAGCAAGGTAAAATAAAGACACTTAGCTGCAATGGGTTACCAGGAGTGAGAGGACAATAAAAGAGCTGGATTCAAGGAGACAGATGATAGCAATTTTTTTAAATTTTAATTTTTGTAGCTCATTGTTCACTAGAAAGCAGGAAGCTGGAAGTGAGTTCTCCAAGCAAGAAGTGTGAGAGAAGAAACTTTCAGCATAGAACTTATGGTTACATCTATCAATTTCAGCAGTAAAATGATGAGACCTAGCTGCTAATCTAGTCAGTCAGTTGAGTGCCATACATGATACACGCTTGGGTGATCATGTCTCGACAGAGACATGACTGACTGGGCAGAAGATTATCCCGCAGTAGGTTGCCATTTCTTCCTGCAGTAGACTGGTTGCCGACCAAGGCTATAGAACCCAATCTGTCCTGTTATTAACCCATAACTGGAAGGAATAGGTGGACTAATACCTTTCCCAAGGGTATTTGCGCGTAAGTGAATGCAATGAATTCAGCTGGAATTCGAACTCGGCTCCGAGCCGATATCCAATGCACCACAACGCACATCCGCTAATCTAGTACTACTCTTAAATTTGTGAACACGAGGTACCAAAGAGGAAAACTTGTAAGAAGAATACTGTGAAAACCTTTTTAGTAAATGCACAGGAATATATGCTATAATGGTGTGAAAGTGATTGAAGCTGAGCTGCCAGGTATGGGCATATAACATTGTAGATTCTTTTTGAGAGTTTGTCAAGAATATCAAAATATATAACAGAGGCACAAGACCAGATGGGGAAGCAAGATTTAATGCACAGACAAATGAAAAATTTATAAATGTGCAAAATAAATTCTGGTGGGGAAAAAGAGCATAAATTATGTCTATTCAAAAATTAGCATAATTGGAATAGGATGCTGTTGTTATAGTTTTTTTGCTATTTGTATTTTCTTTATGTAATTACCGATTTGTGCTTTTTTTTTTTGCTACAATGATCATTAGCCAATTATATTCTGTGAATGCTACACTCTATCAAATGCTCTGAAGAATCTAACACTTTATTAGATTTATATAGTGGAGAAGGTAGCCAGCATTACTTTATAACACACCATGACCACAACATTTGGTTGATGTCAGTTGAATCAGCAGCAATGAATTTTGTTTTTGTTGTATATTGTTCTGTCTTGCATGAACATTTATCTGCATTGCAGAAATTTGCTTGGGCCAAAGTGTACTTTGCTTTTGCCCCACCTCCTTTAACTTCAGTGCAACTTTTCTTGCTTTTAAAATTCCAGTTCGAATTGTTCAAAGAAATTTGTAAAGATAAGTAAAAACTATGAATTATAAATCCCATGGGTTTGTTTGCATCACTGAATATATACATTCTTAGGTGAGTTTATGACTTAAACCTTTTATTAATCAACCACCTTTCCTTACACCTTCAAAACTGCTGAATGCATTTATAATACTTTAAAAACAAAAATTGTTTTTTTAAATAATTAAAAAATACTTTCATTTTTTTTTCTCATAATAATAACAAATATTTTGATGATAAAACTTTGTTTTTATTAAGCTTGGGGTCTTTTAACATCATGCTATGCTGTTTTTCAGCGAATGAGTGGAGATAACTAAGTGAACATGTATATACTGGTGCCATACAGACATCACTAAATATACTCCTGATGATTGTTATAGTTTTTAATAACCAAGAATACATTGTGCATGTTTAGTAATAATATGTATATGAAATAAAAAGTCAGAAGTGCATTAACTGTTATAGAGCCTAGTACTGAGAAATGTGAAAAAGGAAGACTTTTTATTTAAAAACAAATAAAAGATGAAATAAATACTTTATTCAAATTAAATATAAACTAAATTTTTATTTCACTCTTTGGTTGGATGCCCTCCCAATATGGATGCCAAGGGCCATTGCACCCTTTTCACCTCTCTTCTGCATGCTACTGCATGGAGAAAAAAATTGCTTTGTTAATTGTGTGCTTATGATTGAAGACTGGTTGACAGCTGTCATTTTTTATTGGGGAAGGACTTTTTGGCCTGTCTAGAATATACAAAATGATGCTCGACTTGCTTTTCTTGATTTTTTTTTCAAGCTGCCATTTTTAGCAATGTAGAAAACTGACTTGTATTGCAAACCAGATCCTGTTTACAAGTGCTATAAGAGACTTATTTTTTCTACAATGCCTATAGCTTCTTTTATATTTTATCTTCCTACTAGCAGTATAGCCCGGCATTGCTTGGGTATAATGAAAGCTTTAAAACTAATCCATGATCCTGGAGCTCAGACTCTTTGGACATTGGCATGAAAAACTAAAAAGCAATAGTTGTTTCCAGTTAAAGCGAAACCGTAGACTGAAAGAAAAATGAATTTTGATTTCCTGGTATCAATACCAAATAAGACTTTTTCGTCGTAAACTGAATTTTGAAGGCTAAATAAGTCCTCTGAGTAAATGGTATCATGGCTGAGACTAAGAACTGCAATTATACCTACTTAGAGCCAAACCCGAATCAAAAACTAAAATAAAAGGGCTGAAAAAATACAGATATACAGGCAGATAAACAGACACACACACAAACATCTTGCCTTATATATATATACATATATATATTATTGATTTTCTGCACTATTGTAAGAAATGCAACCATGAAACTTGTGAATATCGTTTTTTATGTCTTTGTCTATGAGTGTATCAAATTTGATTAAAATTGGACCACTCCTATAACCCGATTTTTTCAATTATCGATTTTCGATATTTATTTGGGGGTACCTCGACACAAAACCTGGCTAAGATAATGGACACACACACACACACACACACACACGCGCACACACACAAAGTTCCATTTATAAATAAGTTTAGATCTTCCCCAGATATTGTTACCCGGCTTGATATATTAATCTCTCCTTTAATTAAATTTTGAAAATGAATTCTATCACTAGTTTAATCTCTCAAATGTTGTTTTTTTATGTGCAGGGTCTTTTCAGAACGTAGATGATCATGTCTCTCCACATCTTCCTCTCCCTTATAACTGTTAATAAGTTTTGCATTTTTTGCTATTTCTGCCAAACACTGTTCTATCATCCATTTACTCAAGCTCATCAAGTATGTTATGCTTTGCTTTTCTCTCTCCCTCTTTCCTTCAGTCTGTTCTGTGAGTATTCAATTTTCCAAGCCCTCTTTCCTCATTATGTACCCCATAATTTTCAAATGTCTCTTCCTGATGTTAAGTATAAGTTTTCTTTTTGTTTCCAATTTATCCAAAACCTCATTGTTGCTCCCATATGTCCATGGTATCCTCAGCATCTTTTTGTCAAACCACATTTCTGTTGCTTCAAGTCGTCTGTGAAAAGATGTTCCAGCATTCACTGCCATAAAGGAGCACAGATCAAGCAAGCAACTAATTTTCTTTGTGTCCTGTCTATTTGTTCTTTAAATCCTCTTACCTATTTTCCTTTATCCACTTGTTCATGGCTTGCTCAGGTGTTGATTACTTTCTATAGATGCATAAAAAAAATTAGATATCTTTTTTTAATGATAATTTCTAGAGTTAAGTAATTTCTTTAATTTATTTTTTGATTTGTCTTTTTGTATTAAAAAGCTGAAAAGCCAAACAAGTTTTCACTTTTCTAAATATCTTTTTTTTTTCATAAACATTTTAATCCACCTCAAAATATTGACAAAAACATTTTAATTATGATTTAGAAATTTGACAAGTTTTGTTCATATTTTCCAATTATGCCTGATATTCATTGGTCTCAAAATATTGAAAAAACTGTCATAGGAAAATTGTTTTCACTGGAAATTCTCAACCAACCATTTCTCTCCAAGTAAAAAACAAAAAAGAAAAGAGTTAGTTCTACTGTATTTGTTCTTAATTTTTAAATTGATTGAAAATCAGCTGGATTTGACAGTTCTTTTCAGATTAAATATGCTTAATTTTTCCTGACAGAAATGCATTTAAGAAAAATATTTCCAAAGATAGGTTTATATTCATAAATATTGAAGGACATATATTATTTACTCTGTTCAGACTGTTGTCCTCATCTTTATTGTCATGTTTATGATGTTTCGTCCATTGTACGCACTGGCTTTTTTTTAAGTGCCAAGAATTGTGTACTTGTTATGGTGTCCTCCTATGAGGAATGAACTCTTTCTCTTGTTATATATGATTACTTGCATGACTTCCAAGAAGCAGTTAATAAAGGCAGTTGACAGCAGTTAAAGAGTAGCTAGTACAGCAGTTGATGACAGCTACTAATCAAGCAATAAGCAGCATAATAATACCTTTGGACTTATTTATTTCTATATTACTTATTATTAACACTTACTTTGAATATCTTGTTTCTTGTTAGACTAATACATTGTTTTGAACCTACCATCTTGTGTCTTACTTCTGGCACAAACCGGTCACTACAATTTTGTGACAATTGGCAACAAAGATCCACAACAGAACCGAACCCTTTATTTCAATCACTAGGGTATACCATTCTCATTCCATGTGTGATGCCACTTCTGGATGACATGTAATTATCTCCCTTTTAACTCAACTCTCAGTTTAAAATTCCTATCACTTGAAGAAGGCAAGAACGTACAATGGTCAAAACATCGTAAACACTGCAGCAAAGAGAACAACTGTCTGAACAGTGTAAATAGTGTAAATACTACCTCATTTCAGAAGTATAGACAAATACAGATTTTTTTATTAATCCAACATATTTTTATTACTTTGAATGTTATTTTTAGCATGTACTCAAACATGAGCATCTTCTAAAAATACTGTTTAAAGTAATAAAAATATTAGAAATGTTTGTCTAGCTATTATAAATGGCTGAACAGTTTCATGTAGCATGAGGGTGGACAAGTGGTTTGTAGTCCCCTGAGTACAAATATAAAAATGTGAAAATTTTTATCTGGAAAAAAAGTGTTAATTTGTAGCTTAATGTATCTATGAACATCAGCTTGGCAAAATAAATTAAAAAAAAAATATTTAAATCATTTCACTCTAAGTAAAGCAGGATTACCACTAGTGAACAGAGAGTTACAGTATGAGAAAAAAAGAAAAAATTAAACTTCGGTTCATTTAAATCTTTGGAGGTTGTAGCTGTTAGGGAAGCAAGTAAATGAAAGGCAGGAAGTGTGATTAAAAACAAAAAAAACTGTCAGGTTGTTACTTTTAACTATTTAAACAGTAAAAGGGTGGGACCTATATGCCAATCTAGTAGCATGAGAAAATTTAGTTAAACAGAGCACAAGTGAAGAAATCTCTTCAGAGATGTTGCCATGAAAATATTTGTAAAAATGCCAGAGGGAAGTCACATCACATTAGTGAGCTACTGATTGAAGTCGAGATGCCAAGTCATGATCGATTTCATTGCAGATTTTTCTTTGGATCTTGTTGATAACATTGAGTTGAATAGTAAAGCACCCAACAATGCATCTCTTTGCAGTGTCTCCTTTAAAATTGTCTTCTGTACAACAGAGGCCTCGCTGACTGACTGTTAAGGGTGATACATAATAACTGAAGAAAAAGAAGGTAAATTACCCCAACACAACTACTTAACTGTGTGCATATTTGATGTATAGAAAGCACGCATATATTAAGACACACATATAATGTTCCAGAGTTTTGTCATCAAATTAAGTATTATATTTGTGAATAACTATGTAAATTTGGTGTGGGTTCTGTAATGGTCTCGGAAGGCCTTCATTGAATGTTTGGTCAGGTTTGTGAATTAGGTTCTGGCTGAACTAATTTTCAGCATCCCTAATATAATTTTACCTAAAGATATGAAAATATTATGCATAAGGCATTCAAATATCTTCACAGGTATTCATCGATTAAATAATGCACACAGTTTTAGTTTTCAGATATACATACTTTTAATTTATATAACATGTTGAGTATGTATATTTTTGTACAAATTAAAATGATTACATATATATATATACAGGGTGTGATGGATAAATTGTCATTTAAATTATGCAAAAACAAAATAACACTGACATCTTATTTTACCAAATATATTTAGCAAAATTACACAAAAAATAATCTTAAAATACTAAAAAGTAAATTTATTCATTAAAATTGGCATTGGCTTTAACCACAGCCTCTAGACAATTTCAGAATCTCCTGCAGCTCTCCTGGACAGTCTTCTTGTTTAAGTCTCCTGCCATAATCTTTGCCTTCAGTTCATTTTTGGTGTTACAAAGAGTTATGTTGGTCTGTCATTCAATTGTGCCTGGCACATAATCATCAAGGGGAGTGCAGTCTTGGGAGTTAACTGGCCAGATGTAAGGGGTGATGTGGTCACAGAAATTGTCTGACAGCCATGACTGAGTTCTCTCACTTGTGTGGCATGGTGCAGAGTCCTGCAGAGTCCATCTGAAGCAAATGTAATTTTAAGTTAGAGAATGTACACTCGTTCATTATTGAAATTTGTTTTAATTTTATTTTTAATTGATTTTTATCTTTTTTGTCCCTGATCCATGATAAAAAGAGATAATATTTTTGACATTATATTTTGTTTCCTTTTATTTTCATTTTGTTTTTATTTCCCCCCCCCCGGGTCCCACATTATTTTTCAACAGCCAAGCTTACTATGGCTATTCTGTCATATTAGATAGGAGGAAACAGTAACACTTTTTTATCTGATTTATTTGTTTAGGAATTTTCTTATATATATATATATATATATATATATATATATATATATAAAAGAATAGGTAGAATTCTCATAAACTATTTTTAATGATTGTGATGCAAGAGAAATAAATACATGTTGCAGTGAAAAGAAAAATTTAGATTGAAGAATATCAATTCATGAATGTAATTTTAAACCAAACATCTTCTCTATCTCAGATTGTTTCTACCTTTTAGAAATGTGACATATTTTAAAGTAATTTTGAAAAGTTTTACACATGAATATATCATCATTTTTTATTGACAAAAAAGAATGATGTACTTTGTCAAAAATAATTTTTAAACAAAAGCAATGACTTGTAAAAATAGTTATATATGTTCATCTTTATCCCCCATATCCAAAAGAATATGTAAAGTACTGTTCAGACTTTGAAAACTAGAATAAAAAGACATGCAGATTTATTTTTTATCAGACGTGATTTATAAATATCAATTTTCTCTCTCACACACAAAAACACACCTAGATATCTCCTTTTTACTGGCCATTAAGAAATGTATTTCTACAAAAAGATGCTTAGAATACCATGTACCAAACTTCTGAGCAATAATAAAGTTTTAGAGAAAATTGAAGCAAAATAGACACTTAATATTAGAAAGTGACAGTTCAAATTTTTAGGCCACTTAATGAAGATGTGCGTTGTGGTATCGACTCGGAACGAGAAATCGGGGAGCCGAGTTCGAATTCCAGCTGAATTCATTGCATTCACTTACACGCAAATACCCTTGGGAAAGGTATTAATCCATCTCTTTCTTCCAGTTATGGGTTAAATAACAGGACAGATTGGGTTCTATAGCATTGGTCGGCAACCAGTCTACTGCAGAAAGCAATGGCAACCTACTGCAGGATAATCTTCTGCCCAGTCAGTCATGTCTCGAAAGAGACATGATTGCCCAAGCATGTATCATGTATGGCACTTAACTGGCTGAATGAGGAAAGAGAGCTTGGAAAATCTGATACTCACAGGAGAGATTGAAAGTAAGATAGCATAACCTACCTAGTAAGTTTGAGTAACTGGAGTTTTAATAGAGATAACAAAAAGACAATATTTATTAAGAGCTACAAAGGACAGAAAATTGTGGAGAGCCATGATCGCCAATGTCCTGGAGAGACACCGCATATAAAAGAAGACGCATAAGTTTAAATATGCACTAACATGTTTATATTAAAATCTGATGCATGTTATATTTTCCTCTGACTTTTATTGTGAAACTATTACTTTTAACAACTGAAATCTTTACAATTTTGTAATATTCTGTTGCAAGGTGTGAACGTTTTTCAGTGAACATTTACAGTTTTTGGAACGTGCGTTGTGGTACAGTGGATATTGGCTCAGAACGAGAAACCGGGGAGCCGAGTTCGAATTCCAGTTGAATCCATTGTATTCACTTACACGCAAATACTCTTGGGAAAGGTATTAATCCGTCTCTTCCTTCCATTTATGGGTTAAATAGCAGTACAGATTGGGTTCTATAGCCTTGGTCGGCAACCAGTCTACCACAAAAAGCAATGGCAACCTACTGCGGGATAATCTTCTGCCCAGTCAGTCATGCCTCTTTCGAGACATGATCGCCCAAGCGTGTATCACGTATGGCACTTAACTGACTGACTGTCCTGTAAATAATATTTGGTGGCTCATGGGAGTCTGGTTAAAAATAAAGAAACATAAAACATAGAATTTAAAATGAATGACAATAGATGCATGTTATTAACAAAAGGAATTACATCTGTATACTACTGAAATCAAAAGATAATACATTAAAAACTATTAATAAGAATGTGCTTGTTTGTGTGTATGCGAGTAGGACTTCAATAGTCAGTGGACAAATGAAGCAAACAGATCCCAGTGAAACAGTTCTTTATCTATGTTTAAACTACATCTGGAAATAAGAGGTGGGAGAGAGAGGGAAAGAGAGAGAGGATTGCCTTTTTATAGACTTAAAAAACGACTAACAGGTGTTTTTGAAGAAGTTAAGTGGGTTAATTCACAATCATTTCAAGATACTAAAAAAGTTAATTGTTCCTATTTTCAATGACATTTTACTAAATTCAACTTTCTGAATGGAAGGCATCCTCAGAAAGGTAGAAAATCAATTGTATTGAAGGTTAGAATATAAATGATAGAATAGGATTCTCATCCCAGAAACCATTAACTTGGTTTATTTGGTGTATAAAGTAAAACAAAATACATTTTTCTTCATTGCTAAATTTATTGGATAAAGGATTTATTTTTTTTGTTTTATTTGTTCCATTCTTCTACATTTTATTATGCAAAAACTTTTCTCAACAAAGAACTACTCTCAGTGTCTTTTATAGACTTCCAGGGAATTAAAGCTTTGTCTTTTATGAAGAGGATTCTGTGAAGACCAGAGCAAATGGTGGTCTGGACATGCAATACCCTTGTACCCAAGATTAATATTAATGTGGAGGCCCATTTAGATGAACTATGATTCCCTTAACAGAATTTGATGCAACTTTTTTAAACATATCAAAAACAACATATAAATGGATTAATATTGTATAATAACGATAATTTTATGCATAATTCAAACAGTTAAGATAGAAAAACAACAATGTCGGTTAGTATAATTTAAAGTATATTAAATTATACTAACCCTATATAGATAGGGGTCGCAGGTTTGAATCCTGCCGAATGACACATTTTCATAATAAAAATTTATCGTAAATAATCAGGCCAGTAGATATAAATATATAATACAGTTTAATTAAAAACAGAATATCTACTTAAATATAAGTATTGATCAAAAATAATGCTCAAACAAATCATTTCATAATTTAAAGTCTGTTAAACTAGGAATGGTTTTGAATGAAATTAATCTTCTTTTGAAGTATTGCCATTCAAATAAAGCCTCTGTATATTTATGCAAGAATAACAGTTATTCACTTACATTGATAGAAAGGGGTCTGTTGAACTTTCAGCTGATGTCTTTGGATGTAAGCATATTGGCAAATGTGAATAAGCAATTCCTTTGAAGTTGTTGGTAGCAAATGGGTCATTCTGAAGTGAATGTATCTACTGATTTTTGCTTTTATTCTCTTTATTTGCCCAGAATTAAGGACTTTTGAAAATTAAAATAAAGAGATCTGATTGGTTTATAGTTTTTCTTTTTATCATGTTCTATGTTTTTTACTACATCATTCCATGACAAATTTAGTGAAACCAATTTTTAAATCTATGAAATAGAGGGGCCGCCATTATTTCTTGTGTGGGGATATGTGCATATTGCCCAAAGATAGGGCAGATGAAGGAGAACTTACTTGGTAAATTGTAACAATTTTTGTATAGTCACCAAAGAAATATGCACTTGTGTTTTATCCTGATGCCCTCCCCCCACAACTATTTTTACAGTAATGTTCACCCATACAAATCCCTGGGGCCACTCCAGATAGAGGGTGACAGATGCAAAGTTTATGGAGATATGTGAGGAATATATTGTGACTATTACTGACAAAATCATAATATTTTGGTCAATCTAAGGCTGCATTTTGGAATTTTAGACAAGTTTGTGATAAATAATTTGAATAATTCCTATCAGAAATTTTAATGTAAGTGAAAAGTGTTTATTGGGCAAACAGAATTTTATTTGCATTAATGGATGTAATTTTAAATTGAAATATCTACATATGAAGATTTTGCTCATCAATTCAACTCCATTAAATGTAAAAATCTATATCAGTGAATTAGGTAAAATGATGGAATTGACAGCAGCATTTTTTAAATTAAAAACTTTATGCATTTTCAATCTGCTTTTTAATAGGAGTCATCTTCAACCTGCAATATTTCTGATTTGAAATATCTGTGAACATAAAAAACTAAATGATTTTAAATCATGTAAGTCGCTAATAATTTTCATATATTTCTTTAGACCTGAACTTAATGATCAATTATTGTAGTTTTTTTTGTAAATATATATTTTTTAATATAAAATGTCTTCTTTGGGTTCTTATTTTAAAGAAAAGTTGTAGCTTTTGTATTTTCTCGTATTCTCCAATTCAGATGGCGCCAATCTTTTTGTAAAACCTTCAGCAACACACTTTGTGCCAATTTTCCTTCTGTGATTCAATGAGCTTTGTCAGTGTCTGCAAGAACCTTCGAGGCAGACTTACATAATAAAAACATTGAATTTTCTTTCTTTTTCTAATCCCCTCTCTCTTTTTCATTCTCATTTCTTTCTTTATTTTTGAGTAATATGACAGGCAGAGATTCAATCTGTCTTTCAACAGTCTGTCATTTGTACTGCTGATTTGTTTGTAGATTACAAAACACTTAAGTTTTTCTTTCATAAAGTTCACTAAAGTCTCTGAAACTTTTATAAATCTGTCTTCAAAATAGTTTTCCGAAGTCACTGAATAAAAATGTTTTGTGGTCATTGTCTAAAAGGACTTCAGAGTTTGCAACATTTAATTGGGGTTATATGCAAATTGATAGCACTTAACAAATTGGGTTGTTAGATTAGAAAATTAAAAATATGGAACATTCTTCAAATTTCTCTCTCTCTTCTTCTTCTTCTACCTACCTACTTACATACAAACATAGAAGTAAGTATCTGCTTAAATACTTAGACCCAGATTAACATAGATCCACATGTTCTTTTTATTTACTTAATTATTCATTTATTTCTTGACTATTATTCATTACTTTGTATTGACAGAAAAACTCAAATTCGGAATTTATTTCAACAATGTAAAAAAGTTTTTACAATTGATATATATATGATTTGATTTTATTCCTCAATGCCTTTGTCCACAGAAAAAAAAACACAAACCCCTTAAAATATACGTCCAAAACCTGCCCATAACATTTTTATTTTTATTATAGCTTCTACGATTTTGCTTTCCATTTTCATGTTTAAGTTTTGGTATAAATCAAATTAAATGATAGATTTAATAAATTAAAAATGGCACCCCCAGATTAATACTTTATAATGACTGTAAACAATGTGAGAATCAAAAATAAAAATTAAAATCTAGAAACAATCAGTTTATATGCACCTGATGATTGCACACTGCATGAAACTTTGAGTCATGCTATAGATATAGGATATATATATATATATATATATATACACTTAATAACTCTGTTATATTACAGTGAGCACTGTTCTATTAACATCTGAAAAATATTTATATATGTGCGTGTGTGCGTGTACCTGCATGTATACCCAAACCAATAAAAACATTAAGCAATGATTTTAATGAGTTATGAAGAAAATAAAAGTAAAATCATTTGAAAATTATTTAATTTAAGATAAGAAAAATAAATTCTGTAAAAGTGAAGTAATTTGAAAATATGTATTTAATACATACTATAAAGAAATAAACATGTCAGTTTTGTGTAATCTTCTAGCAACAGTAGTTCTTTCATTGCATTTGGGTTTTTTAATCAAGAGAATCTGAGAAAAGAAAGTATAATTACTTAGTTACAACCAAGAACTGTAAGAAGGTAATAAAAATATATTTGTATATTTTTGGTGTATACCTGAAAAGTCAGTACTGGACGTGTGCAGTATATAAGGCATATCTCTGGAGAGTCAGTACGAGACATGTCCAGTATATGAGGAGTATACCTGAAAAGTCAGTACGAAACATGTCCAGTATATAAGGTGCATCCCTGGAGAGTCAGTACAGGATATGTCCAGTATATAAGGCATATCCCTCGAGAGTCAGTATGAGACATGTCCAGTATATAAGGCATATCCCTGGATAGTCAGTATGGGACATGTCCAGTATATAAGGCGTATCCCTGGAGAGTCAGTACAGGACATGTCCAGTATATAATGCATATCCCTCGAGAGTCAGTACGGGACATGTCCAGTATATAATGCATATCCCTCGAGAGTCAGTATGGGACATGTCCAGTATATAATGCATATCCCTCGAGAGTCAGTATGAGATGTCTAGTATATAAGGCATATCCCTGGATAGTCAGTACGGGACATGTCCAGTATATAATGCATATCCCTCGAGAGTCAGTACGGGACATGTCCAGTATAAAATGCATATCCCTGGAGAGTCAGTATGGGACATGTCCAGTATATAAGGTGTATCCCTGGAGAGTCAGTACAGGATATGTTAAGTATATAAGGCATATCCCTGAAAAGTCATTAAAGACCTGAGTTGAAATTCCAGTCAAGTTCATTACATTCACTTACGTGATATATCTGAATCCAACACTTCTCTTCTCTAGCTACCGGTAAATAGCATAACAAACTGGATCCTATTGCTATGAATTGCAAACAGTCTAGAAGGACAACTCTGGATTCAGACTAAGCCAACTTCCTCATGAGACCTTTAGGTGGGTACATAAAACCCCAGCAGTATAAAAAAACAAGAGCAGTTAAAGAGTAGATTAAGTCTTGAGTCAACAGCAATCCATTCCAACTAGGGGTTAAATAGCCTCACCAACCTATACTTATTTAAGTGTGGTGAGTTTTGTTATACCCCTGAAGACATGGTCAACCAGGGAGAGACTCTTTCAACTGTATTTGTAGTAGTCTGAGAATTATATCAGATGAAATTTTAAGTGTTAGTCAGTTAATACATCTTATACAGAGTCTATATCAACACTTTATTCTCTCGCTTATGTTAATCTTTGATATTTCTCCTCTTTTCTCTTTCATTCAATTTCATTCAATTTCTCCTCTTTTCTCTTTCATTCAATTTCATTCAATTTCATTGAATTTCTCCTCTTTTCTCTTTCATTCAATTTCATTCAATTTCATTCAATTTCTCCTCTTTTCTCTTTCATTCAATTTCATTCAATTTCATTCAATTTCTCCTCTTTTCTCTTTCATTCAATTTCATTCAATTTCTCCTCTTTTCTCTTTCATTCAATTTCATTCAATTTCTCCTCTTTTCTCTTTCATTCAATTTCATTCAATTTCTCCTCTTTTCTCTTTCATTCAATTTCATTCAATTTCTCCTCTTTTCTCTTTCATTCAATTTCATTCAATTTCATTCAATTTCTCCTCTTTTCTCTTTCATTCAATTTCATTCAATTTCATTCAATTTCTCCTCTTTTCTCTTTCATTCAATTTCATTCAATTTCTCCTCTTTTCTCTTTCATTCAATTTCATTCAATTTCTCCTCTTTTCTCTTTCATTCAATTTCATTCAATTTCTCCTCTTTTCTCTTTCATTCAATTTCATTCAATTTCTCCTCTTTTCTCTTTCATTCAATTTCATTCAATTTCTCCTCTTTTCTCTTTCATTCAATTTCATTCAATTTCTCCTCTTTTCTCTTTCATTCAATTTCATTCAATTTCTCCTCTTTTCTCTTTCATTCAATTTCATTCAATTTCTCCTCTTTTCTCTTTCATTCAATTTCATTCAATTTCTCCTCTTTTCTCTTTCATTCAATTTCTCCTCTTTTCTCTTTCTTCATTCAATTTCATTCAATTGCTCCTCTTTTCTCTTTCATTCAATGAACTGTGGCAGGATCAGGAGGGAAAATGGTGAAATTTACTGTTTCTATACAAGAATCATTCAACATTTATTTGCCGAACAGTTAGCATTACTTTTTTTTAAAAGTAAAGTTCACTCTGTACAAGGCATGGGGGCCACTAAAGGTAAAGGGTTATGTTAAGAGGTATTTTATATGGATAGGAGGGGGAAGATAACAGTTAACTCTGGATTCGAACAGGTTAAGAATGTAGTAATCAGGGAAACATCCTGTTTGGTGTCTGTTCCATGGGGTAGTGGTTCATGGGAAGAATCTGCTTGAGTGGAACTTACTTCTTGCTGATAGAATATCGAGGGAATGTGGGTGGTTTGTTACTATGTAAGTGGCATGGCGGGTCCTAGATGTGAAGGTCACATCTGGCAGAACCCAAAAATGTAGTTTGTTCAAGAATTTTTGAGGAAAGTAGTAATAAAGTAGTGAGAGGCTCACAACATCCTGCCTGTGTGTGAGAGAGAGAGAGAGAGAGAGAGAGAGAGAGAGAGAGAGGTTGGAGGCTGGAGGCTGGAAAGCTCATTCTTCTTCAACAAGGATTGCAAGAACTGGACAGCTCACACACAAATATGACAACAGTACTCTATTTTTTGGCCTGATCTGGCTCTTGTAGGTTGACATTTATCAGATATTTTTATTAAATGTTTTTTGAAAAATTAGACATTTCAAGTTCACTGTTTTTGCTCTTTCTAGTATAGATAACAGTTTCCTTCTCAACCTGTTGTTTAAGGTAGTATGAAAAGTCAAAATCGTGATTATATCAATATTTTCTCTTGTATATATATATATGTGCTATTCATTTTAGTTGTTACTGCTGTTGGAAGTCTTCAAGTGAGGACGTTTTTGATACTTGGTGGAGTTTTTTGTGATTTTGTATTGCCAATCTATAGAACCTGATAAAGTATTGTGTTCTTTAAAACCTAAAGGAACCATTCACTCGAAGCAATTTTTAATCATTGATCTGAGAGAAGAGTTATTTATAGATGAGAGTTTAGATGTTTCTGAATTAGTTATATGCCATGTGTGACAAACATAAGCAAGTATAACTATAGAAGATCCAAATAATTAATCTAAAAAAGAAAAAAAAGACTCTTTATTTAGGTTTATTCAATAAGATAATCTTAGATTTAACTGAAAAAAGAATAATATAACAAAATGAGGCCAAATTATAAAACTCACTTGGCCTCCAAAAGATGAGGAGGATTCTTTGTAAGGAATGGTGGGTGTGTATATGTGTGAATTTCTTTTAGGTAAGTAAAGGGTTTCACAAGTCCTGGCCAACTAGCGTCAGATGAGGTTTATTTTGAGTAGTGCTTACAAATATGGCTGCTGCTGCTAACTGGCAAAATGTTCTTCTTTAATAAAACTTGAATTTCTCCCTCTTTCCTGCTTAAGAAGTATTATAAATTACAGCTTCTAGTCCACACTTGTCCCAGACCAAAATATTTGAGTTAAGATTGATTGGAGACGGGGGAAGGGTGTTGCTCTGAATGCTTTTAGTGTGATTATTTGACTCCCAAGTTGTTTAATTAGCAAAGTCTTATCTTATCACATGGGTCCACAATAGCTGAAGGATAATCAGTGGCAAGGTTAAGCTTCAGAATGAATAATGTATTTTTCATGTTTCATATACTTTTTCTTTTAGACTGGCTACCAGTCTTCTTCTTCTATGTGCCCTGTCCCTTCAGGACGTAGGCGATCATGGATCTCCACGTCTCCCTATCCCTTGTGGCTCTTAGTATGTTTGCTCCTGTTGCTCCTGGCAACCCCCGTTCCGTCATCCACCTGATCAGACCCTGCAAATATGTTATCCGCTGCCTTCCTCTGTCTCTCCTTCCTTCTATCTGTCCAGTCAGTATCAGGTTCTCCAGGCTCTCCTTCCTCATTGCATGTCCCAGGAACTTCAGTTGTCTCTTCCTGATGCTCAGCATCAATTTCCTTTTTGTTGCCATTCTTTCTAACACTTCGTCGTTGCTTGTATGCTCAGTCCACGATATCCGTAGCATCCTTCTGTAGAACCACATTTCGGCCGCTTCCAGTTTTGTCCTCATTTTCAATGATATTGTCCAGCATTCACAGCCGTATTGAAGAACTGATATCACGTAGCAGTCTAGCACTCTTTTCTTCATTTCTATTGAGATCTTCCTGTGTGTTAGTATTTTGCTCATCTTCTGGAATGCGTCCTTTGCCATGCCAATTCGCCTTCGGATCTCTGTGTCGCACTTTCCATCTCCTGTTAGAACACTTCCTAGGTACTTAAATTCTTGGACTTGTTTGATTCTGTTATCCCCCACCTGTATTTGGCATTTTGGGTTGTATCTTTTGCTGATGACCATGCACTCAGTTTTCTTAAAGTTTATTTGTAGTCCTTTCTTGTCACTCTCCACTGCTACTTTCTGTATGAGATCTTGCAGTTTACTTTCCATGTCCGCAATCAGTACTGTATCGTCCGCGTATCTTATGTTGTTCAGGTTGTGGCCTCCAATAACAAATCCTGGTGTGTCATCTAGGGTCCTCAAAATATTCTCGCTGTATAGGTTGAACAAATCCGGTGAAAAGACACATCCTTGTCTTACGCCTTTTTCTATTTTTGTGTATCTACTGAGGTCGTTACCTGTCCGTATGCAGGCCGTTTGCTGCCAGTAGAGATTCTTGATTATTCTTATGTCTTTGCCGAAAATGTCGAGGTCGCTTAGCATTTCCATCAATTCTTTGTGTCGTATTTTGTCGAATGCTTTCGCGTAATCAATGAAGCATAGGTACAAGTCTTTCTTCATTTGTAACTCTAATTTGCAATTTTACTAATAGCTGTGCATCCATGCATTTATGTTTTTTCAAAGGTCTTTAGGGCAAAGTAAATATGATATAACTGGTTGGAATTTGTACTTTCCACATTGACAATTGTTACACTACTTAATTAAGTACCATGCAGGATACACATTTAAGTGATCATGTTTATTTAGAGACATGACTGACTGGGCAGAAGATTTTCCCACAGTAAGTTTTCTATTACTTTCTGTAGTAGAATGGTTGCCAACCAAGGATATAAAACCCAATCTGGCCTGTTAATCCATAGCTGCAGGGAGAAGAAACAAATTAATACCTTTTGCAATGGTATTTGTGCATAAATGAATACAATGATTCAGCTGAGATTCAAGCTTTGCTCTCCAATTTCTCATTCTGAGCCGATATTCAATGCACAGCCCATTACACTTTTCACACATCTGAAATAACAACAGTCAGACATCCAAAAATGAACCTCTCATTTTCTCTTTCTTCCAGCCGTTAAGCAATTTGTTTTTACTTTTATCATTTCTTTTTCTTCCATTTCTCTCTAAATTCTTTTGTTTCTCATTTTTCTGCATTTCCATCTCCTCATATTTCTTCCTCTTTTTCTGAGTTTCTTCTATCCTCTAAAAATTGAGGAATATATTTTTGAAGTTTTGTTAAACTTTCATTCTTAAATTAGCCAAAAACTCTTTAATATCATCATTATTTTTTTCTTTAATCTGAAAATGTCATTATTTTCCATGCTTTTTTCTTAAAAATCAATTGATATGTCAATAAGTTTCTAATTAAACATTAATTATACTCTGAAGGATAGTTGCTAACTTGAATTTCATGATATGAATAAATATGAAGCATGTATGATAATCTATAATGCAAAACAGAATATGACTTTGTATATTTACGGGTCATGCAACCTGATTTCCTTTGCTTATAAGATATTGTTGTTATGGCAACAATAGCAAGTAAGGATGCTTTTTATTACAATAACAATAGTAAATAAGTATGTTAATAGTGAAAATGAATTACTAACACATTACTTTTTATTTATTCTGTTTTGTTTAATCTTTTTGGTATATTGTTTTACCATTAATGATTTGGAAAGCAGCATTCTTTCTGACATACAACAACAGAGTTAATAGTTTAGAAGAAATCACAAACTGTAATATATTGATAGCTAACCGTTTTCAAGTATGCCTTTCTGCTAGAGTGGCAAGTTGATCCTTGTTCTATAGGAATGTATTCACAGACTCGACTTGTGGTTTATACTGCAATTATGCCGAATGAACCTTATTTACAGTTTCTGGGAGAGAGTGTATATTCTGGCGTGATCAACAGTTTTTGAAAAAGTCCAGTATGCTCAAGCCCTTGGCCATATTGACTTGTGAAACATAATCAATGACAAGTTCTATAAAATTCCATCTACCTAATTTCAGGCTTAGTTTGGCATAGTTTTCAATCACTTTCAGTGGTGTTGTATCATTTTTCCAAGTAGTCACTTCTCTGATATCTCAGCCATGCTGAGTTTTAAATACAGATCACATGGTTAGAATACTAATGTTTTAACCATTTGGCCACACAAATCCTACATTATAATGCAGAAAATGAAACCAATACAATTGCAAACTTATTTGAATAATGCCGTCATTCATTGAAGCGTTGGGTAAATTAAGTTTTATGAGAACAGAAGTTGAAATGAATTTTATGGAAGTGCTGCTTGGTGATTTAATAACGAATGCTTTTGCAGTTGAAAAGATGATGGCTGAAAGATTGTAATTTGATTACCATCTTCTCCGACTGAACAGACCAACTTGGAATGAACAAGGAATAAAATCACTAAAATGGATAATTGAGAAAGTGAGATTTATTTCTTCATAACAGAAAATGTGACACTGAAATCTGAAGGCACATTGGAATAGCAAAAATGCCTTCCAAGGACACAAGCAATGCATTAAGAAAGAGGAAAATCTTATTAGAAATAATGAAAATAGTGCTAAATTGTTATGTAATATCAATCATTTTCTATGACAGTGAATGCAGGACAATTTCTTCACAGATGAAAAGGTGACTTGAGACAAGAGAAATGTAGTCTTAGAGAAGGATGCTGAGAATACCAAGAATAGAACATGTGAAAAATGGTAAAGTTATTGTGAGTCCCAAAAAAGTAAGTTAATAAAAATTCTTAGAAATGGAATGTTAAATCATAAAGATTGAAGATCTCAAAGTGTAAAATGAAATATCTGGCATTCTAACAGGGGACTGAAAAGGAGGTCGCCAAAGTCCAAAGGTGCATTTGAATAGTGAAAGATGCCTTCCAACAGTTTCTGGGAGAGAGTGTATATTCTTGCATGATCAACAGTTTTAAGAAACAAAAATTTTCATTAGAAACAATAAAAGACTTGTCTATGACAGTGAATACTGGACAAATTCCTCACAGATGAAGAGGTGACTTGAAAAATAGAAACAAAACAGATATTTAAATTCAGAGAAAGACAACTGGAATTTCTAGGACACAGTGAGGACTTGGAGAATTTAACACTTCCAAGGCAATAGTTGAAAACAATAGGGGCAGAGGGGAGAAAGTAAGTAACCTACTTAATAAGTTCAGATGGTAGAACAAGGATGACAAATGATAGAAGCATGCACACCCTGAAGGGACACATTATATAAAAATAGATTCTCCATCATAAGCAGTTGCAGATTTTCAAAAATATTTTTGATGCAAATTAAAAATTGCCATTAATGCAAAATGTCGATTTCAGAAAATTTACATGAAACCTGAATATTGGTAAATATGAATTGCTAAATTATTGTGAAAATTTTAATATCTGATCCAATAATAGTCTCATTGTCTGTAGTGTTATGCATATAAGATATATATATACACAAGTATAGTTCAGGTTAGAATTTGTAATAAAATTCTGTATCCAAAAAACACTATTCTTAAAAAATGTGCACAATGCAAAGTAGAGTGAATAATATTTATTTAGAATTTATAACTTTGGTAGTGATAATATAACATATTTATGTTATAAATTCTACAGAAAGTTCCAAAGATTTATGAAATGAATGAACAACCAGTGTATTTAATTTATTTGTTTGAACATTATTTTTTAATAAATACTTGTATTTAAGTAGATATTCTGTTTTTAATTATACTGTTTAATTATCAGAATATCTACTCAAATACAATTATCGATCAAAAATAATAATCAAATAAATAAATTAAATGTATATATATAAATTGATTCATGATAAAAACTTGATGTATGTAGATTACTGCATATATATATATATATATATATATATATAAATATCACTTAACATGTGCATACCTATTTACTGACTCATAAATGCATACATTCACAAATGATTTCTCTCAGCACATACATTTATAACTGATTCTCTCATTTTAATTAAAAAGAAAATTTGTTCCATCACTTGACACATGTATACAATACTTGTTACCTATATTGAATGGAAATGTATTTCCTCACTGTCGTTCACACATACTAATGTTATCAACATATACACACACTTAGTTCATCTATGGTTTGGATGTGCTTAACACACATTATTTTTGCTTACATATACTTACATTCATAATAAACATTTAATATTTTTATTATGTATTGGCACACCCACTGAAACAAATTTTTTCTTCTACATTTAATATTCATCCATTGTTTTATCACAAGTAACACTTATCTGACCAATGAAACTATACCTCAGTCAATGTACTGTCTCTTGGATTTCTAAATTATTCGTCTTTAATAAATCTCTGAAGAAGATTGTTAAAAGTGAAACATGTTAGAGTAAATACGTTTACCTACTTGTTCTTTACTTATTCTATTCATATATATATATTTTCTCTTTTTAAACGAGTTATTTCACCACCCAGGTTTCTAGCATGAATGGTGTTTTCAGGTGATTTTTAATATAAAAAAATAAAAATTACCTGAAGACATCACTCATGTTAGAAACCTGGGTGGCGAAATAACTCATTTAAAAATGTAAAATATTCAAAAGTTCTACAATATAATTGTATCAAACACTTTTTAATACAAATGTATACTGGTCTAACCTTATGATGACCAAAAACTAAGTATTAAACAATGAATATATATATATATATATATATATATATATATATATATATATATAAATGAAAAAATATTTATAAATATTATTTATGCAATATTTTGTGAAAACTATGTGTAAACCGAGTGCTGATTAAAAAGTATCATGACTGGTGCTATAAAATAAAACTACACCACATATAAATTTGGCATTTAATTCCCTTTGAAGTAGTCCCCATCTGATGTCACATACTTTATACCATTGATGGAAACATTCTTGGAAGTTCTGTTTTAGGATAGTGATCAACTGCTTTGTTTCATTCTCTTGGATTTTCTCAATGTCTTGAAACCTTGTTCCTTTCAAGTATGATTTGATTTTTGAAGAGGAAGAAGCTGCAAGGGGCAAGATTTGTGAAATATTGTGGTTGTCAGACCTGGAGAATGTTATCCTTGGTCAAAACCTGTTTCATAAGCCATAGTCATCATGGAACCTATGTGGTGTGGTGAGGCAGATATACTCTATGCATGTTCCTTTAAAGCACTGATATGAACAACAGTATTGCACAACACAGTCCAAGGTCAATCAGTGCCAAATAGTTTCACTCTGTGTACTTTAGCTCTGTTACCATAAGCACATTCACAATGCATTTTAATGAGAACTCATCTAAATGTAAGTAACTTATAAATCATATTTTGACTAATATGTTGAATCAGCATGAAAAATTGACAAACAATTTTTGTTTTCTTAGACTTCCTCGAGGGTAAACACCAAAGAAATCAGTCATGAAATTCAAACTGAAAAATGTTTCATTTATACTTGTCTTTTTATCTTCCCAAAACAACTCAAGAAGCAATAAACAGTTTCAATTCAGTTGAAATAAACTATATAATTTCATTGTTGTACAGACAAATAAGAAATTACTGTTTATTCAACTGTGGCATTTGTTGATTAATAGTGACAAGTGCGTGTGTGTGGATTCTTTTTGCAAGTATATAAGAGAATTTCTACCTCCTCCCTCTTGGGTGGAGTTCTTATATATCTACATGTCATCTGATTATCCCATGTGTATGTCTTAATTTCAGCTGGGTCATCTGCTGGGTTACATGCTGGAGGTTGGCAGCCAGAGTCATCAAGTGAATCTGCACCTGGGGACTAGGATAGGAGGTCAACCCACTGAGGCATCTGGGTTCCCTGATATTTTGGCATAACACTTGAGTACAAAGTCTATTTTGGTATCATCTACAGTGATCCTAGTACATATTGAGGACATCACAGATCAAATTCTGTTGGGAGAAGATTTCTTATTCATTTTAAATTTCATCCATATGGACCATGTGGGTTCATGTAACATTGCTAGAGGTTCATACACAAAAATAAAATAAATTGGGGATCCAAGGTAATATTTTAGGAATCCATAGAGCATATCTACTTTTGAATAGTTGGTATTACTGAAGATGGAATTTCTACAATAATGCCTTCCATACAATAAAGCCTCAGATCTTCTTGGATGATCTTTTTTCAAAATTAGGATTTCTTTTTTTCTTATTTCATTTGACTGTCATTCACTCTCTGCTTCATATTTAGGCTTTATTTCCTTTATATTTCCTTTAGATCTGGCTATTCACCCATCAGTCAATAACAAGAACAATCATAAGGGTTCATGTGCACCCCGATTGAGAACCACTGGTCTAATGGTTATTGAGATCCACCAAAAAAAAAATCTAGAGGAAAAGGGGTCCAAGGGTAAGAAAAAGTTGAGATCCACTGATTTATTCAAATACTAATGCTGTACCATTACTACTTTCACTAGTATGCCATGGTACAACATTTGAAAATTAGTTCTAGCATATGTGCTGAATAGAGGGTTAAGGTCAAAGCTTCCCAAAGAGTTACCAACTACAACAAAAACCTGGAGAGGCTTGGAAGGTACAATGGCTGAAATGTTATGATAACAACTAAAATAAGGACACTAGTCTGAAGAAATCAATGTATAATAACAAAAAAAGGGATTTTATTTGTATTGGGTTTTTTTTCTGCTTTATCAGATTGATAATAGTGGACTCTTTCTTTCGGGCCAGAATATTTATTTCTCTCCCAAGGGAAGAAAACTTCCGGTCAGTTAAAGTACAGAATATCTTTGTCAATGTCTTCATTTCATGTGTGACCTCAGTGAATGGACATTGCCCCTAATTAGTTATTGTTATTGATCCACTTTGCTCTAAGTGATATTCTTCATCAAATAATTGACAGAATTCATTGAGTGTCTGTTTACAGGCATTGTTCTCTTCTCCGTTTGTTCAATTCATATCAACAGTTTTCACATTTTACCCTGCAGTGCAACCAATGCAAAATCATTCAATAAAGCGAAATTGGTAAACTTATTAGAAGAATCACTTTGACACTGTTTCAATTGCTGATAGGGAATTTAAATACACCAATTCTACAAAATTGTATGATTTTGTTATTCATCTAAAGAATTCCTAATAAATTACTTGCTTTTGGCACTTTCTAGCTCAGAGATGTTTCCCAAATGGTGTGGTGCACCTGATTGGTGTGAATGAAAATGATAGCAGGTGAGGCAGAAAGAAAACAGAAAGTGAAAATATCATCAATATGACACTTTGGATATTTTTGTTGCTATTTCTGTCTCTTCTCATGACAAACTAACTGACCAGATCTTCCCTTCAGTCTGTGAGAGTTCTTCTATCCATCTCTGACTAACTGTCTTTACATCTGACTGACAACTTGTCAACTTCTTTCTGCCTCTGCTCTCATCACCTTCACTGGATGATTCACAACAGATCATTCTATTATGCAAACTGACTGTAACTAATGCAACTGGAACTGCCTAGCTTTTGGATAAGTGGCACTTGATCCCAAATGTTTTCATTTATTTATTTACTTCACTTCTATTCTCTTTACATGTAGACAATGGGTGACTGCTTTGAAGATTTTACTTCTAGACTTTACTGTTGAATCATGCTACACAGCTAAACTCTCAAAATTTGTCTTGGGGTTGCACAACCTTGAATTTTCAGCTTTGACATAGTTCTAAATAATTTATGCAGCCTTATGAGAAAGAACTTTATGAGGAAGAACTTTTTCAAACCTACATCTTTTTTCCCACAAGAACATTATAAGCCCACCACTACTTCTATGGCAAATGGTCAGAAAGCTCCTTACTTTAGTTCTACTAGCTCAGAACTTTACAGACAATACCCATCTTTGAATCACTTTTATTCTGTATATATTCCTTCGGTAATAAGGGCATTCCACTCTGAAAGTCTCTTCCAAAGAACTGTTATTTTGTGAAATTAAATCTTGCATGAATGTTTCTCTGAATACTAGTTTTAATCTCTTCAAGTCTAGGGTCAGTAATTTATACACCATATCTTTGTAATTTTCACTTTGTAATTCCTGATTTTATATATATATATATCTTTTTCATAAAAGAATTGTGTATTTGGGCAGCAATCTCTCTTATTAAGGTTTCCTTAAAAATGACAATGTATTATGATTAACTTTTTATGTAATTTTTAATATCTTATGAGTTTTTTCTTTTCAGGACAAAAATTATATAAAAATTGTCTGAATGTTTTGTTTTTCCGAGCGCTTTCAGCTATACTTTTAACCATTATCGAGGATGATTTTTATTTCATGTGTAACTGAATATATGTATTATTATTTATGTTTGTAGAGGAGTGTGTATGTTTTATGTTTCAAATACAGTAAACATGGTAAGCACGGTAAGCATGTTTGTAGTTGATATTATTGAGTATTGGGTTTTCCTTCTTTATTAAAAATACTTCCATTATTTTTAGCCTTTATTTGGAAATCAACTTTCTACAGAGTCTGTTCCTTCATTAACTGAATTCCCATGACATCTCTAGGAATATGATGGAAAGTTTTCTAGTGACATTCTTCATGCTTTTGAATTCAGAGTTGAAGGAATTTTCCAAGGGCATCTGTGCAAAAGTGAATGCAACAGATAGGGCAGAGATTTGAACTCGGCTTACTGATTCTACTGCCCTCACTAATAAGCAATATACTGGCCCCACACTCCAAAACATAAAACTGAATGAAGCCTGAAAAAAGAGGGGAAGTGATTCCCTCAATTTCTTTTCTTTCCTATTTTACATAAAATTTTTTCACCTCTGTATTTTGTATCTTAAGAGCTGACAGTCAACAAAATAGATTCTGTGTAAAGATCCCATTTCTGTCTAAATACTACAGTGGATTTTACATTTTATGGCTAAATTTTTTCTAATATTCTTTTTATTTTCTCTTTCAGATCGGAGTTATGTCCCACCTGCTCTACAGTCACGAAAACGTAAGACAAAATCTTTAACATCCTTTTCTTCTGCTTTGATTCACTTTTATTTATTGAAACACACAAATCTCTTTTTATCCTGGCCCTTCATTCCACAGCAGCTTATATATATATATATATATATATATATATATATATATATATACGACACAGGTTCAAATCCTACCAGAGGGTACATATTTTACTAACAAGATTTCTCAAATATTCAGGCCAGTAGATGGAAATAGATAAATATACTGTTTAATAAATAAATTAAAATAAATCATTTAATCAAATATGAGTATCCATTAAAAATAAAGTTTAAACAAATTAAATATATATCTAGATCTAGATATCCCATGACTCATTAGAGTTGTAGGGCACCACATGTACTTCAGCCACAGTAGAAGTAGTGTTTCTTTGGGCATGACAGCCTAACAGAGCCCAACCCTCTTCTGGCTGGTTTGAATTCAGAGTTTTCCTAGACTGGTTGCCACCCAAGGCTATAGAACCCGGTCTGTTCTACTTTTTTTTTTTTACCAATAGCTTGGGGAAGAAGAGATGGATACATACCTTTCCTGTAAGTGAGTGTAATGAATTAGACTGGTATTCAAATTCGGCTCTCTGATTCCACAATCTAAGCCATTATCCATTACTCCATCATACCTCCTATATATATGTGTATATATATATATATATATAGAGAGAGAGAGAGAGAGAGATAGAGAGTCAGCATGCAGTTAAATAATAAATGAAATTAAACCTTTTATTTTTGTAAGATTGGAAATTGTGAACAAGAATATCTCACTACTGAAATTTTGAACACTTTGCCAGTGTTTTGTCTTTCTTTTAGAGTGGCTACTTGTGGGAAAATAAATAACAGCAAATATAATATGACCTGGATAAGTGGCATTTGAGACTAGTTTGCTATATCCATGCTGTGTAACATGACACTGCATTATATTGATGGTGAAAAACACATTAGAATTGACTGCAGAAATAAAATGTTATATATATATATATATATATATATATAACATTATATTGATGGTGAAAAACACATTAGAATTGACTGCAGAAATAAAATGTTATATATATATATATATATAACATTTTATTTCTGCAGTCAATTCTAATGTGTTTTTCACCATCAATATAATGCAGTGTCATGTTACACAGCAATATATATATATATATATATATATATATATATATATATAATTTTATTTATACAGTGAATTCTGCTTGCGATTTTTCAAGGCAAAACAATTTTAACACTGTTTTTTTTGTTTTGGGTTTTTCCAATTCTTTCTCCTTTTCAGTGAAGCAGAAAGGCAATTTTATCCAAATTGAAAGATTCTTTTGTTTATATATATATATATGTATATGCATATTATACTACATCAGTTAAGTTTTATATGTCATGCAATAAATGGTCAGTTTGTAATATGCTCCTTATGATTTTTTAACATGAAACTTTCAGTCATGCCACCAATGTAGAATTTTTTATATATATATTAAATATATAAGATCCCAAGTAGGCATGTATGCTGATGACACCACAGTTTACTCTTGCTTTGATCAAAAATCTGGTGTAGGCAATAAAGCAAACCTCACTACCGAGCTTGAGAAGGACCTCCAATCCATGGTGCACTGAGGTAAGAAATGGCTCATAAATATTAATGTTTCCAAAACGAAGCTGCTATGAATTAACTATCATAGACAATCTCTCCTGAGAGTAAAACGGTATGCCTCCTTGGCCTCACACTCTCAGTGGACCTTAAGTGGAATGACTATATCGAATTTATTGCTAAATCTGCTGCTATGAAAGTCGGTTCTCTGTGCAGGGCCCGGAAGTTTTTCCCACCTGAGTCCATCCTGTACATCTCTAAACCTACCATCTGCCCATGTATTGAATACTGCTGCCACATCTGGTCGGGTGCCCCTGCTATTCTCCTCGGGGTCCTTGACAAAATACAATGGAGAATTTGTAATGTGATCGATGCCGACTTGGCAGCTCGACTGCAGTCACTCTCTCACTGGCATGATGTCGCTTCCCTGTGCCTCTTCTATAAATACTTTCACGGTTTCTGCTCTGATGAACTTAGTTCACTGGTGCCACCTAGGTATGAATTTGCAAGAGATACTAGATTAGCAACTAGGTCCTACCCTTTTACAGTGAAACAGATAAAATATAACCACAATTTCTACTCTAACAGCTTCTTTTCTTGCACTTCCCACCTGTGGAATTCCCTTCCATATACTTGCTTCCCCAATAGCTATAATTTCCAGGAATTTAAATGTATGGTCAATAGACATCTATCACACTAACTCGCATCCATTACCTCAAACACTCTTCCCATCTACCCAACTCCCATCCTCAGTATCCTCATCCGTCTACCACCCTCCTTCCGATATTTCCTATAACTAACCACTCTTTCTCAGCACTTTCCCCTATGTAACCCCCTGCACAATAGTGGCAGTGGAATGCCTTACTTGGAGTGAAAGGATTAAAAATATATATATATATATATATATATATATATATATATATATGATTAACTCTGTTTATACTACATTGAGCACTGTTTTATTAACATGTGAATAACATTTTTATACTGTATTTCCATATGTATATTTATTAATTCACATATATATATAAATTCTTCTCTTGTATTTCACACTTGTGAAACTCTTCCAGCTTTTGCTTTCTAGTCATACAGATAATAATTTTAGAAATATAATGTTCATTAGGTTCACAGCATAATCTTATTGGAAAGAGCAATACAAATGCAGGACGTGTACCTGTATTTTATAGACTACAGAAAGGTGTTTGATGAAGTACACCACAAAGCCCTGCAAGGCAACCCTCACATATTCAGGAAAGACATAATAATCAAGAATCTATACTGGCAGTAAACCACCTATATATTGACAAGAAATTAGTTCAGCAGATACAAAAATTGAAAGGGATGTAAGACAAGGTTGTATTTTCTCACCAGATTTATTCAGCCTGTACAGTGAAGCAATTCTGAGAGAACTAGAAACACTTCTAGGTTTCATTATTGGCAATCACAATCTTAATATAAGATACACAGATGACACTTTGCTGAGAGCAGACATGGATAGCAAAATCTCCTACAGAATTTAGTAAAGGAAAACAATAAAGGAATAAACATAAACTACAAGAAGACTAAAGAGGAGCCCAAAATGCCAACTACAGGTCAGGGATACTAAAATTAAGTAGTTACAAAAATTTAGATACCTGGGGAGTGTGCTAATAGAGAATAAAAAGTGTGACATTGAGATCAAAAGACGTATTGGGATGACCAATGATACATCTCAAAAGCTAAGCACTGTATTAAGAGACAGGAAAATTTTGTTGGAAACAAAGAAAAGAGTAACAAGGTAAAACTTATTAACTACAAGAGGCAGAAAGATGTGGAGGATTATGACCACCTATCTCCTGAAGAGACACGGCACATAAAGGAATAAAGAAAGCTTTCCATTCAACTTTGACCTTCAAAAATTTAAATGCAATGTTGTTATCTTCTGTTTTAATTCCTGTTCTTTTATTGTTTTCTTTTTCTCGTATTCTTTCATACTCACTAGCTTCTGCATTTTAGTGGCTTTATTGCCTTGGTTAGGGTAAAATGATTAAAGAATTTTTAATAAGATAGTTATACAAGGTGGCATACAAAAGAAATAAAAACAAAACAAAAAACAGCAGGAAATTTGGTACGGTTTATTTAATTCTTGGAAATCTTGTTGCAGTTCTTTGAAACAAAAAGCAAAGGATTTAAATTTAGTAGCTTAAATTTGTGCTTTCGTCCTCTTTTAAGCTACTAAATTTCTATCCTATGCTTTTGTTTGAAGTAACTATAACAAAAATTCAAACAGTTAAATGAACTGCACCAAATTTCTTGTTTCTTGTGGAGCACCCTCTGTCTGTGCGTGTGCGTGTTTGTGTGTGTGTGTATATGTGTATATATATGTATATGTCATCCGTAGACAGATCTGTTTTGCTGTATCACAGCTCATCAGTACGGTTAGACATCCAATTGCTTTTTACCCAGGATTAAAACCCAAGCGAATTGGCGTCAGTCGGCGATTCTACCTCTGAGCTATAGGCACTCGGTAGAAGGAGGCAGACTTTTTAGCATGTACATTATCATTATACACACACCCAATAGCTGAGAGTGTTCTAATTCATTGCTATATGAACGATGCCTAGATGCTAGAGTAGCTACTGTTTTTCAAAGTCTACCATTCTTCCAGAGTGCTCAATCAGAGTGTGAGAGCATAATTGGTGCTTCTGATATATATTTAGAGATTCTTACAATGAAGAATTTGCAGTGTTATTGGTTCCATTCACGGTAATGTAGCTTTGCATTTTCTATAAATACTTTCATGGTAATTATTCTGATAAACTTTCCTCTATGGTACCTAGACTTTCTGAATTTAGATACTGTATTAGATTGGCAACAAATTCTCATTTTATTGTTGAAATGGCTAGATGTAACTGTAAGTTCTATGCTAATAGTTTCTTCTCTCAAAGAAGGATCTGCAATGTAATCAAATCTGACTTGGCATCTCAACTTCAGTCACTTTCTCACTGATGTGATATGACTTCCCTTGGTCTTTTTAACAAATATTTTCATGGCATCTATTCTAACAAGCTTTTTTTCCCAAGTGCCAAAACACATGAATTTAATCATACTACTACATTGTCATTTAGGTCCCACTCTTTTACTGTTGAAATAGTTAGATGTAACCACCTCTTCTACTCCTCAGTCTCTTTTCTCACACTTCTCATTTGTATTTACTTGCTTTCCTGATAGCTACAATCTCCAAAAGTTTAAATGCAATGTTAAATGCCATCTTCCATTTTTTATTCTTTCTTCAACAGTCTTTGTGCCCTGTCTTTTCTCTAATTGTAACCATCTGCGTACTAATGACAGTCCTGCCTTGCTTGAGCTGATTTAAAAAAAGAAAAAAGCACTTCTTCTTGCAATTTGCTTCCCAGTCAACAGTGATCTTTAAAAATTTAAATGCAATATCAATAGTTATTTTCTGTATTCTCTCATTAATAGCCTTTTTTTTCTCATTCTCTAACACTCTAAAACCATTAGTGTCTTAGAGGCTTTATTGCCTTACTTGGGATGAAATGAAAACATATATATATATATTTTTGTTTTTTTAAATGTAATGTAGCTAATTTAATTTACATTTTTTCCTTATTGTTTGCATCACTTATCTTCTATTATCATCGTGTGGAATGTCTCCTAGCAAAAGTGATTGAAAGAAAAAGAATTGACTAGATTATACAAAATTTTTTAAAAATTTAGAATTACCAGCATCACTCATTTATTGATATGTATAGTTGTACCAACACAACAATTTTTTCCAATAAAGTCTTAAAAGACAAAATATATCACATGAAAACTTTGTCATACATTTTTTCTAGTATTGATATATACAAATTTAGCATTTGTTATTTCTCTCTCTCTCACACACTTTATATATATATATATATATATATATATGTATGTATTGAGTGCTTTACATGTTATGTTCCTCGTCTCGGGTTTTTTTTCTTTTGACTAGTACTTTGACTAATGTTCAAGTGCTTAGTTCGTTTCTTTTTTTGTTTCCATTTTTTCCCCTCCATGTTTATACTCGGTGGGTTTTTCGAGACGTGTTTAAAGATAAATTTACATTTATATATATATATTTCATTTGGAAACAAGTTATTTTGTGACCTTAGTCTCTACCTTTTGGTGTCTTCAGGCAATTTATAATAATTTATTGTAAATCTCTTGAAGATACTGAAAGGTAAAAACTGAGGTTGTGAAATAACTCGTTTTCAACTGAAAAATATTCAAAAGTTATACAATATATTGTGCATATAAATGTATTGAAAACATTTTGATACAACTGCATATTGGTCTAATTTAATTATGACCAAAAACTAATTAATTAATTAATTAATTATATATTTATTTAAAATTAATAACATAAATATGTCATAATATCACTACAAAATTAGCCATTTTTGCTTTCACACTATCTGTGTCTTATCAAGTTTATTCCATCCATACCTACCCTATACTTGCATGTATATATATATATATATATATATATATATGAAAAAATGACAAACCCATAAAAATGGAGAGGATAATCCAAAACATTTTATCTAATTAATATAAAATATTAAAAAGATGCATTGTGGTGCAGTGGATATTGGCTTGGAACGAGAAATCGCGGAACCAAGTTCGAATTCCAGTTGAATTCCTTGCATTCACTTATGCGCAAATACCCTTGGAAAAGGTATTAATCTGTCTCTTCCCTCCAGTTATGGGTTAAATAATAGGACAGGTTGGGTTCTATAGCCTTGGTCGGCAACCAGTCTACCGCAGAAAGCAATGGCAATGGATAATCTTCTGCCCAGTCAGTCATGTCTCTTGCGAGACATGATCGCCCAAGCATGTATCACATGTGGCACTTAACTGACTGATTAAAAAGATAAAAATAGACAGCTCAATGAATATTATCCAGAGCAATATGAAATATTGAAAGGACAACTCAAAACATAATTAAACAGTTATATATTTAGAATTTATTTCTGTTTCTTCAAACCTATAAAATCAAATGTTACACTTAAACTCAGAGTATTGAAAAAAAACTAAGGTTAACACAGAGAGGAAATAAGGTTATGTGAAGGGTAGAGTTGTAAACAGTTAAACATTGAGGCAATAGATACCAGAAATGTCACAAAAATAAGGAACACATACACCAAATCACATATATATAAATCTTAAAGGAAAAAATATGCAAGAACAAAAGAATAGATATAATACACAAAATAAATACAAACATACATTTATAAGAGTCCTTATATGCACACAATAACTTAAAACAAAAAATGACCAAACTAAAGAAGAAATGCAAATAGAATTGTAAAAAGGAACAAAGAAAAAGGTTCTGTATAGTATAATATAATTACAATCACAAAAGATTTTAAAATTAAAATAATTAAAGATTCACAAGGAAAAATTTCACAAAAATAAGAAAAAAATATTCTTCATAAAGAAAAAGATTCACAAAAATTATCTTAAAAACAAAATAAGAATATTTTAAATATATATATATATAAGAATATTATATATATATACATATATATATATAGATGCACATTTAGCCTGATCCTTAGCTATTAAGTTAATTTTGAATTTAAATTTTTATCATATAATATTCAATCTATGCTCCAAAATGAAGTGTATCAACATGGAGGTTTTTTTCATCATTAAGCTATAGAGTTATTGATTTACCTGTATAAAAAAAAGTATAAGATTAATGCATTATGATGGCATTATTTTTTGCCAAAATGTGTGTAAATAGTTTTGAATAATATTGCTGTCTGTTTTATAGGTGAGGGTTTAAAAAGTTCTCAGAATAACCAAGAAGTCTTTCTCTATCAGAATAATCTTAATTTCTGATCAGAATTTGGGAAATAAGTCTAGTTGAATATATTTAGAAATTTTATTTTTAACACAACTCAATGCTAATATGCCCTTTCTCTTCAATAAGTAAGAAAATGTCCAACAATATAGAATAATGAGAATACTTTGTCTCAAAACTTCTATAAAACAATATTGATGTTTGTTGTAAAAGTATTCAAGGTCGAAAGGCATGTTCTCATCGAGACAGACATTTATACCCTTTTTCGTATGATTGTAACACTAAAATATGCAAAATATGTAAAAACAATAACATTATGTTTTCATTGAAACAAAATTGTAAGATAATTGCTTAATTTGATGGCAGATTTACAAATATTAAATAATTAATTACTGTATTTTCTGGCTTAAAAGATGCACTTTAAAAAAGAATACTCTGAAATATATGTGTATCTTCCAAGATGAATGTATCAGTTACCACCATGGTTACTATCATGGCAAGGATGGTAGTGAGGACCATTTATTGTACATGATGGACAGTAGTGATGACTCTGCAGATGATAGTTTAGAGCATGAACCCAGCAGTGACAAGTTTTTTGATTTGAGGATGAATAAAATTTCTTCGATTGTTTTTATTTTTACATGCATATTTTTTAAATTTTTAAATTAATTCTTATGAAAATAAAACCAACCTTGGACAATGAAGGATGTCTAGTATATTTACTAACCACCAACTAGTATGTCATTGCCATACAAACAAAATCAAACGAGTGATTAATGTAAACAATATGTGGTACCAGTATGTGAAAAACACATGGTGATTGTATTGTTGCATGAGAATTTTTTTTTCTTAGAAATGTATTTCCAATATTAAGCTGCATCTTCCAAGTTGGAAAATGTTGTAAAAGTTTTGGCTAAAATTTTATTTATTACTTTTTTTTTAACAAAACAATATAAATTTTTTTGTTTTCTAAACAGATGAAAAGAAACTAAAAAAACTATTTAGCAAAGTTTATATTCAAACCAGACAGAAAAAAACAGTCAAAATCATAACATATGAAAATAAATAGTAAACCTATTTACCCCATGTGAATTTAAACAAGTAATTGAAGTTATGGTCAATTACAGCAAGAAAAAAATGCATTAATTGCGTTTTATATGTTTTAGTTTTATTATAGTTCTAAGAGTAGCTTTTAAAAGAAGCAAGACAAGCTATTGCAGGTATACCCTCAGCAGAAGGCATGTATATGATTACATACCCCAAAGGGAGGTGTTAGAAGGACTAATGCTTAACAGTTACTATCATGTGACCCTAACCCTAACCCTACAACTTTGAGCTAATAGAATATCCTAACTTTCAACTTGTCAGAATTCACTTTGCACATTTAGAAATCTGCCATTCATCTGTTTATTGAATACTGTTGCCATATCTGATTGGATACGCCTGCTATTCATCTTGATGTTCTCAACAAAATACAAAAAAATAACTGTTGCAGTTTTGATCCTGATTTAGCAGCTCGACTTCAGTCACTTCCTCACAGATGTGATGTGGCTTTCCTGTCTTTTCTACAAATATTTTCATGGCTTCTCTAACAAGCTTCTTTCCCTGGTACAATGACCACAGGAATTTACTTGTACTACTAGATTGGCATCTAGGTTGCACCCTTTCCCTGTCAAAACAGTCAAATGTAACCACTTCTTCAGCTCTAACAGTTTCTTTTCTTGCACTTTTTCCCTGTGGAACTCCTTTCTGTATACTTGCTTTCTTGATAAAATTTTGAATGCAATGTCAATTGCCATCTTCTACCTCCCTAAACCCCATCCACCTCTTATTCTTTCTTTGGCATCCTCTGTACCCTGTATTTTTTTTCTCACATTGTAACCCCCTGTGCACCAGTGACAATCCTTCTTGCTTAGTGTGAAATGATAATAATAAAAAAATCAGGTAGTCTGATATGCACAGGAGTTGGTCATTGAGAGAGCAGTAAAAATCAGGGACCAAAAACTTATATGCCAGAAGTGCTGAAGAATCTAGCTTGAAAACCTAGATGGACAAACTTCCCAGACATGCAACAAAACTCATCTCCAGTAATTAAAAGATATGAAAAAGAGAAAATATAGAAAATGAGTTTTTAAATTTGAATTGACTGGGTGGGGGTTTGGCATTAATTCGTGTGTTAATAGATTTGATATGGTGTAACTTTTTCAAAGAAACCTTCAATCAGGAATTTATTGGTTATGCCTTTTCTAGAAGAACCAAATTCAAATCTGAAATGAGTATTTCTGATTCTAATATGCCTTATCAAAATATACCTTGAAGAGAATTAGTTATGAAAAAAAACTGTTGGTTGTACCAGAAATTGAGAATCAGTCTTGTTCATATTATTGACATCTTAAAAATCAATAGCCTGTATTATGGATGAATTTTGATAGTTATTGGCAGACTGATTGCTGTAGATCCATATCCAATGCAAATTTTGCTTCAAGGAATTCATTTTCCAGTTTCAGTGTAAATATATTCAGTTATTAATTAAAAGTGCCTGGCAATTGCTTAGTCAGTAAACATGTTTTAGGCATCTGAATGAAGTTACAAATATTTCTTTTTACTGTTCTCTGTTCTGCAAATATTATTTTTATAACATGTAAATCTAACAAAATAGCAGATATGCTGCCATAATATTCAGAGCATTAATTTATATTTAAAAGATCAAGGCTGTGATAAGCCTGCCATGTACTCATCTTGACGGATTTGAATTTCAACAGTTTCTTTGAACATTTTCCTAAACTTAAAAACATCTTAATATAGGATACAGTATTGCTTCATGATTTTCTTTTGCAATTAAATCACAAAAATGGTGTTTAAAGAGAATATAAATGGAGGATCTAATGGGAGTAAAATGTCTGCTTAAATAAGTTAATGAGGAAATAAATTATTTCTTTCCATATAAACAAACCCAACACCTGAAGCTATATGAGAAAAATTTATTTTTAATTTTTTTTCTATTTCTGCTGTTTACATTTTTGAAAAGAGAAAAGTGTACTGAACTGTTATGTCATGGCTGTGAATGCTAGACAACCTCACTGATGAAGAAAAGACTTGAAGCAACAGAAATGGGGTTCTACAGAAGGGATGCTGAGAATAACAGAATATATAAGTGATGATGAAGTTCTACAGACAATAGGAACAAAAAGGAAATGTATACATTTTAGGAAGAGAGTTGAGATTTCTAGAGAAATTAATGAGGAAAGAGGGCTTGGAAAAATTTATACTCATATGACAGATTGAAATCATGAGTGACAGAAGAAAACCCATAACAGTGAGCTTGAGTAAATAGATGGAAGAGTTTATGAAAAATAAGACAAAATTTATTAAAAGCTGCAAAAGATAGGAAATTGTGGAGACCCATGATCACCTACATCTTGAAGACACACAACATATAAAAGAAAAATCATTCATTTATTGAATTTGAACTTGGCTTTAGAGTTCCATTTTCACCACTCATAACCATTATGCAACTTGCACATCTGCAAGAGGTTCTGTACATTAATTAAAGTATGTGCAAGGTTAACAAGGTAGAAAAAAGTTAGCTTTTCACATTCTGTATTTGCCAGCATATAAAATATAAAATTTACAATATTTACTGGAATGATGCTCAGTGTAATGTAGATGATCTGTATGATTTTTAATTTAAATTAAAAATGTACCTTTATTGTCCTTTTTCTGTGTTTGTTTTTTCTGGGTTTTTTTTAAGTAAAATGATTAAGTCCAACTCTGAAGATCAAAGGCAGTAATATTTATTCTTGCTATATATAAGAAATGTGGCACAAGGCTTAAAAGTGGGATGGGGAGAGCTGGTTTTCAAATGTTAACCAAAAGAACTAATAATTAAAGTTTGCTAGCCACAGTTACTGACCTAAACATACCACAGTATTCCTTACATCAAAACACATTCTTACTTATCACTCTTACTGCAATCATCATAATACCTCAAAGTCTCTATGAAATTCTAATCAGTCTCCATATGTAAAATTTGTTTGGAGGATGAACGAATAAAATGTAACAATTAAAAATCTAGACCCCAATGTGTATTTTCAATGTCTGTTATCTATATACACAAAACAGAACAGAATCATGTTAGTAGTAAAGACTCCCAACAATCTTACCTTGTGGCAGAAATTTCAGTTAACTCGACAAAATTAACCCTCTAGGGCCATTCATATCATATTAAGGGGGATCTGTTTATTACTTCATAACAATATTGAACTGATCCCCCACTTTATGACAAGTAGAAGACTTAATCATATTATATTATTAACCCTCTAGGGCCATTCGTATCATATTTGATACAGTATGAAAACAAGCCTTGAAAGAAATATTTTCATGAAAAATTTTTTAAGAGAAATATTTTATAAATTTCAAATGAAAGCAGTACTGACTGCTCAGTCAATGAATACCAAATGTTTCCTTATAGGGAAATACCAAATGTTTCCTTATAGGGAAATACTGTATCAAATATGATACGAATGGCCCTAGAGGGTTAATGTGATACTAAAATAACTGAAAAGAAAATATCAATCGGGCCAAACACTCACTCACACATAGCCTCATCCAGACACAACAACAAATAATAAAAGGCATACATGAAATTTAAAAAGCCTCCCACATCTACCAGAACTGACATCTGTCATCTAAATGGAGAATGGAATGGAATGGATATAAAACTAAATAAAGAGGGGAGATAAATAAAAGAGGACAATAAACATACATTCCTAAGTAAGTTAACTCTCTCAAAAGAAAACATAGTACAAGAACTAACCTAAACTACCTTATTTCAGGCAGGGCTGCCAAAGTTCAAAACAGAAAGAACAATATCTTAATGCTTAACCAGCATTATAATATCACTCCAATTCAGCTTCTTTCACTCAATAGAGACATGCAAGACTCAGCCACCTTTTGCCAAATTTTGATGAAGGAGTCATTGCTTTCCATTCTAATCTTGACTTTAAGATGATGCTTAAAGAACAAGATCAGTTGAAGATTAGGTAAACTTTGATTCCATAGAATTTCTTCTGTCGCATCATTCATATCATGACTCATATAATGCCTAACAGGCAAAAGAACACAGTGTTCAGTCTTAGTTAACAACAGCACCACATTGCCCAGACAGAATAGGCCTCAATGACAAAGAACTATGTCTTCAATAAACATGCAAAATGATCCTGCAGTGAACGCAGTCTGGACACTTTTCCAGGCCTGCCAAACTGTCTCATGCAAATCTAGCGGGTTCTTTGCAACACCAGCTAGGTGAATGATGCCTCACCATTAGCGAGGCATTTCAACCTGGGCGCCCAAGCCACCTGCTTCATTAGACTGAGCTTGCTTATCAGATCATGCTGAATGGACCCCTAACTAACATGCACTATATTGTCTTACAAACAACATATGGATGTCAGGGAAGTCATCCATCACCTGCAGGAAGAACTTCAGCACAATCCAACATTCTTGATAGAAGGAACACTAGCATTAGGGTAAACGAGGGGAGCTCTCTCTTGTCTGAGTGCACACTTCTCATGGCTGGGTGGGGTGTTCCTATGGTACCTTTCTTCCAGAATTCACCGTTCCTATCCAGTTGCAAACATATTCGGTCTAAGAAAGCAATGTGACACTTATATTAACAAATCTCAACACTAAGCATATCCAGACCTGCACTTCTCCCCAACATTTGCTTTTGATCTGTTGATTTATGGCTATTTTAAAGATGTGTTATGGATAGACTAACGGAAGTCACAGAATTTTATATATAGATATCAATGTATTTTTTTCTAATTGAAGTCAAATAGAACAAAAAGAAAAAAAAAGACCTTCAAAACCTAAAAATAGATTCAATTCATAGAGTGACATTTAAATTTAAATTTTTGTTTAATTCTAAGATTTTCAGAGAAGAAATGGAAGTTCTTTGTCTCTGATACTGTTCCAGAATGTTCTTTTATTCTCCTTTTAGAAACGATTTTTCTTTTCTCTGTATTCCCCCGCCCTCGATCCTTCTTCCCATTTTTACATTCACTGTGCACTCATTTCACTTCCCATCAACATTTACTCTATATTTCTTTACTGTTTTATAAGATGCATTATTAAAATCATAAAACACCCTGTTTTAGTAGATTTGAAGAACATCAATACAAGTGATTGTACAAAATGAAGTATTGGAAGCTGTGTTCATTTGAAATTTAAAAAAAAAGAACATTTTTTTCTAGGATCAATGCATTGTGGTGCAGTGGTTAATGACTCTGAATAACAAATTAGAGAGCCAAGTTCGAATTCCACTTGAATTGTAAAGGGGAAGTGCATTATATATACATATGCATTTTATGTTTAAAGAAATACAAATCTCTGTTCAAATCAAAAAATACTCAAAATATATTTATATACCAGTAAATCGAGATATAAGACTTTTGAGAGATAATTCTCAAATCTCTGTTCAAATCAAAAAATACTCAAAATATATTTATATACCAGTAAATCGAGATATAAGACTTTTGAGAGATAATTCTCAAAGTTATAGAAATTAAACAGAAGTAAGGATCAAACTTGAGTTCATATATTTATTTTTTGATAGATACATTCATATGGATATTGGCTCGGAATTAGATATCAGAGTCAAGTTTGAATTCCAGTTGTATTAACTTATAATCAAATACCCTTGGGAAAAGTATAAATCCATCTCTTCTTCCCCCAGCTATGAGTTGAATAGCATGTCAGATTGGGTTCTACAGCTTTGGTTAGCAACCAGTTTACTGCAGAAAGTAATGGCAACCTATTGTGGGAAAATCTGCCCAGTCATGGAGCAAAATAAAACATGATCACCCAAGCATGTTACATGTGTGGCACTTAACTGACTGATTGAATAAAATGTATAAATAAATTTGAAAACAGAAATATTGTTCAAACTTGTTAACCAAACAAAAACTAATAGGATTTTAGCCCCGAAAATATTGTCCACATTAAAAGAAAGATAGAATAATGTCATGAACCAAACAAAAACTAATAGGATTTTAGCCCCGAAAATATTGTCCACATTAAAATAAAGATAGAATAATGTCATGAATCACTGCCAGAAAACAGTAATTTATTATCACCATGAAATATAGTATAAAATAAAATGCAAAACAACATACAGGTCAATAGTTGAGTGCCTATTAATATATATATATAAGATACTACTTACAGTGCATTGTATGTTGACTACCAGTTTCTAGACACTGCTATGTGCTGTGTCCCATCAGGATATTGGTAATCATGGCTCAATTTTCTGTCCTTTATAGCTCTTAATAACTTCCGTTTTTTTTTTTTGTCATCTTTCCCATACTCTGTTTCATCATCCATTTTTTCTATCTTGAAAAGTATGTTGTTCATTGTTTTTTCTGCCTATTTTACCTTCAATATGTCCTGTGAGTATCAAATTTTTCAAGCACTTCTTCCTCATTATGCATCCCAAAAACTTCAACTGTCTCTTTCTGATGTTAAGTATAAGTATAATTTTTATAGCCATCATCTCTAGAACTTTCTCATTTCTCTCATATTCAAACACTGAGGAATGGAACTTATTTTATTAAGTCTGACCATATTGCCAATTCCTTCGTTCTTTTTTTTCAGGTTAAATACACATCTCCCATTGCTAGATGGCTTGACTATATCTGTTACCTGACCAGCTAAGCTCAGAAAATTATTATTGGGGTTAATTTTAACACAACAGAGACAGCACAAAGTGGTCCCTCAGGATGATTGGGGTGTCTGGTATCAAATAAAGATTTTAACTTTGTTAATTTAAGATCTAGGAATTTCCTTTAAAGTCAAGGGTGAAAAACTGAAAAAAATAATAACAGAATAACTGAAAAAAATAATAACAGAATAACTTGTTTGTGTTGGCTGAGTAAATATCATTTCAGTTATAGTCATGAATAAAAATGTTTTTAGTAATTTCATCAAAAAAGTATTATGTGAGATTTTAAGAAAGGCTGGGCTTTGATCTTTTTCATTTTATTTCCACAAGTAAAGTGTAAGTGTAAGGTGAATCTTGGCTGTGAAAAGTGCTCCGAATAGAGTGAAAGGATGCAATTTCTGCTCTGAAAGCTTGTGAAAGAGCTGATTTTTTTTAAAGCATGTGATGCGATCACTCAAACATAGAACAGCTTAGTGTAAATCATTAGAAAGATAAAGCAAATAATTTTATGATCCGGAAAAGGAAACGAATCACAATAAAATGACAACACGCTCATATGTATTTTTTGTTTGCTTCCTTTAAAATGTCTGGCTTTTTGAGTGGAAAAAATTGAAAACAAAAATCAGAGAGAAGTAAAATGTGAAAAGAGCAAAATAAGAACAAAAAGGAAAATAAGAAAAGCAGGACAATTTTTGTTTGGAGTGTGTGGAAACAGTTAAAAAGAAAAGGCAAGAGAGAATAAAAAAGGAAGAAAAGGAAATACATGAGGCGGGAAGCAAACAGAAAAAGAGAGAGAAAAAGTCAAAAAAAGACAAAGAAAAATGAAGGGAAGAAGAAAATGAAAAATATTAGGGAAAAACTGAAAACAATTTTAAAAAGACTGTAAAGAAAAAATCCCAAAGACCTTTGGAATTGATTCATTTGGACATCAAAAAGATTATTTATTGGTCAAATTAATCCTCTTGATTCTGCTTGACAATGCCTTTTTTGCAGATTATAGAGAAAAAAATCAAAGTATATTTATCAATTTGCTTCAACATACTGGAGAAGGAAAGGTAGGAAACTTTGTTTATAACTTTAAAAAGAATCATCAACATATTCAAAATTGTTCACATCTTGGAGTGAGTGGTTACTTTTTTTTTCTTATACTTGAAGATGGGTGTATCAGCCAAAATGTGTTAACAACAGCAAATATCCATAGAGATTTGAACATCTGAACAACATTGGATGCAGGTCCAGATTTAAATGAAGAGAGTCCATCAGCTATTCCATTTGTGATGCCTCCTCAAAATCCTTTATTCTCATGAGTATAGAAAAGAAATAGAAGAGTGGGTTTTTTTTTGGTTTTTTTTATAAGCGTTTCACCCCGAGCAAGGCATGTCACTGCCACTACTGCGCAGGGGGCTACGTAGAGTGGAGAAAGGCTGATTAAATATAGGAAATGACAGAGGGTGGGTGATAGGCGGGTAAGGATACCGAGAATGAGGGTTGGGTAGATGAGAGTGTTGTGAGAATAGTTGGGAGTTAGTGTGATAGGAGGTGTCTATTGACCCTACATTTAAACACCTGGAGGTTGTAATTGTCGGGAAAGCAGACTTGTGGAAGGGAGTTCCACAGGCAGGAAGCGCAAGAAAAGAAGCTGTTGGAGTAGAATTTACGGTTACATCTTATTTGTTTAACTGTAAAAGGGTGGGACCTAGTTGCTAATCTAGTATCTTGTGTAAATTCGTGCTTAGGCGGCACCAGTGATCTAAGCTCATCGGAGCAGAAGCCATGAAAGTACTTGTAGAAGAGGCACAGGGAAGCCACATCACGCCGGTGAGAGAGCAGCTGCAGCCGGTCTGCCAAGTCAGTATCAACCATGTTACAGATCCTCCTTTGTATTTTGTCAAGAAGCCCAAGGAGAGCAGCAGGGGCACCCGACCAGATATGGCAGCAATATTCAATACACGGGCGGATGGTAGATTTGTATATGTGCAGAATAGATTCAGGTGGGAAAAATTTCCGGGCCCTGCACAGGGAGCCCACTTTCATAGCAGCAGATTTGGCAATGGATTAATTTAATTAATCAATTTAAGTAAAGCTGAGAATGATAATGAGTGTTTAAAATTACTGAAGGGTTGTTTAGAGTGATATGACATCATGCATAAGAAAGGCCTATGACAGTATTAAAAATATTATACACCTTGTCTAACCCCCTGCCCTCACTCCATGATATTGATTGAGGCCCTATGATTCAGCTTGCTAAGTGTATATAGGTAAATCTGGAGCTGGTTGAATGTAATAGAAACATAGGAAATTATTTGAAGGAATGTCAAACATGTTTGTATCAAAGCCTAGCTTAAACAGGAACAGCTACACTACACATGCTAATTGTAAAATTTAATAGAGCAAGAATTAATGAATTGTAAAGTATGACATTGTCACTTTCTCACTGACGTAATTTTGCTTCCTTCTGCCTCTTCTGCAAATAATTTCATGTTTTCTGTTCCAATGAGCTTAACTTCCTGATGCCCCCGCTCTGCATGAATTTAGTTGAACAACTTATCACCTTCTTTTCTCACACTTTCCACCTGTGAAATTCCCTTCTGTATACTTTCTTCCCTGACAGCTACAATCTCCAAGAATTTAAATGCAATGTCAATTGCCATCTTTTATCTCTTTACTCACATCCTTTCCCTGACAACCCTTGTATCATGATTTTCTCCTTTTCCACTCTACTCTCATACAGCTCTCCTCACATCAGTGTTCTCATCTTTCTCTCATCCATTCTATGACACCCTTTGTGACTTGTTCCTCTTTCTCTTCACTCACCTCTTATGTAAGCCCCTGTGCAGCAGTGGCAGTACTGCCTTGCTTGGGGTTAAATGGTAATTAAAAAAAATAAGGTATAATATTTGGCCAACCACTTTGATTCTGGTATAGTATGTAGCTTACAAACAGAAATTATATTGATTGGAATCTAAAATTTTGAGACTTTTTAAAAAATGTTTTAATTTTTCAATTTTTGGTTTTAAAAGTCTTGCAAAAATAAAATATATATCTGTGACACATTATTTTTGGAAAATTACCAAATTTAATGTTAAATTAATCTGATTTACACAAGTATTAATTATTTATAGAATGAAATTTAGAATAAAACACAGTGTTGAACTTTCTGACCTTTCCCCCATATTTGAAATGTGATGAAGCTCGATTGATGCAAGATAAGCATATGATGGTCACAAGTGACATAATTGTACAATTCTTTTCTCCTGTAAGGGTAAGAAACTGCAAAGCACATGACCTTTTAATGTGTGCATAGAAATTACCATGCCAAAAAAAATCTTCAAATACACAAAATAAATTAAAAATAATTTTTTAAAATACGATAGCATGATTTGTATTGAACTTTTCAATTTTCAATTAGTAAACATAATCATCATTTAATGACTTAATAACCTAACACCAAACAAATCTTTGAAGTATTTAACAATATTTTTGGAACTTTATAAATTATTATAATTAAAAAAATGAAAACAATTCTTTCAAAATTTTATCATTAATTGAAAATTCTTTTCTTCAGATTATAATATCCTTAATATATATTATTTATTAAAGAAAATAAAAGCTTATCAAATTAAATAATGTCATACTAATATTACATTTTTATTTTACTATTGGGTGCAGATTTTTGGAAATAAAGGCAAAATGTTTTAAAAAAATAATAGATGCTTTACATTTCCCAATGAATCCTGCGTTTAACCAATAAAATCAATGTGATAGATTTCTTTTTTTGAGAGCATGTCTTCAAACTAAGTATTTTTTTATTGGGGGAATTATATATATGTTGTAGGAAAATATTTTTAATTCTTTCTAAGACGTTCAAATTTTTTTTCCATCGGCGGTTCACCAAAGATTACTATGGATATGTTAGTGCTGTTTTTTTCCAGTGAAAAACACATTAATTAGGAAATTCTTGAAAAAATCAAATAATTGACAAATTTTAATGTAACTTTCAGGTTTTATTCAAAAGTGAAGGAAGTTATTTTTTTAAGTTATTATTTTTTAAAAATCTTTGTGAAAATATATCTTTTTTTATATCTGTTACTCCCCTCCAACTAATTTTATGAAATTTCTGGAAATTCAATACTGTTGCCAAACTTTTTTTATTAGTTAAAATACAAGATACTTTTGGGAATATAAATCATCTATTCTATTTTTTTTAAACAGTTGCTGCTTTTCTGAATATCCGCTCTGAATAGTAAAACAAAAATGCAATAAAACTAAGCCACTTTGATTTTTATTTTGATAGGTTTTTATAAATGATATATATCAAGAATATCATATTTTGAAGAAAACATTTTGATGCATAATGAATTTTTACAAGAATTGTGTTAATTATGATGATTTATAGTTTCAAACATCTTTTAAATTTCTTCAGTCATTTTCTATATTCGGTTATTAAATTATTAAATAAAAACTACATTTACTAATTGAAAATTGAAAAGCTTAATACAAATTATTTTGCAGTAAGATTTTTTAAAATACTTTTTAAATTTTTTTATGATGTAAAAGTTTTAATTTTTTTAAAGTATGAGATATCATGTGACATATCATTGAAAAGTCATGTTTTTCAAGGTTTGTTCTTCTTACAAAACATTCACTTAGGTTTTGTAAATTTATGTAAATTCTGATCAATCATACTTAGCTTTTCAACACATCTGGTTGTCATCAATCACTTAACATGTCATAAAAATATGACCCCTGTGATTAAGAAATACTTTTATTCTAAAGCAGGTAATACTTGTTTCAAATCAGATTAATTTAACTTTAGATTTGCTAGTTTTCAAAAAAATAACATGTCACAGATGTATATTTTTATTTGTGCAAGACTTTTAAACCCAAGAATTATCTTTCCTTTTTTTTTTTACAAACCTGTCAAAAATAGATAAAAACTGTTAATTTTTTAAAACTCTCAAAAAGTTGAGATTCCAATCAATATAATTTCTATTTGAAATACACCAGAGTATTTTGCTTACTGGAAAAAGTATATTTAATCTTTTAGCTTTCAATTAAAGCTAAAATGAAAGCTTCAAGAAAGCTTTTATTTTTAAAGATTCCCTTTAAAATTTAGGTATTGAAAATGCGTGGAGGTACCTAAAATGAAAGACATAATAAATAAATAGATAATTTAAAAATATAATAATCACTTCTTTGTTTATAAAAATTATATCACTTTCTTAGAATAATGAAAAAAATAACATTAAGCACATTAGAGTACACAAGAATAAAATAACTTTAAAGACTCTCCAAATAGTCTTTTGTGTGTCACATATATAAAAAGGTATGCAGGAATGAGGCAGATCTGTAGGCCCATGGCCTCTCAGCTCAGCGTTAAATACGTAAAGAAGTGGCAGTTATCATATACTCTATAGTGAAAGGCAATAATGGTACAGGTTATAATGTACAGGTAAAAATAATTTGGTTATAATATAAGATTCTAGCTATTAAATTCGGTTTTTAAAGTTTGATATAAAACAGTGTGCTCATGTCTAAATATATTTGTTTTTATTATAATTGTTTTTGATAAATTTTAAACATATAATTTTATATTAACAAATGGAGGTAAAACAATTTTATGTGTGTTTTATGTGTGTGTTTTTACAGAAAACAGATTCACCAATTCTAGACAAAAGTGTCTCTCAAGATATAAATAATTCTATAATTTTTTGACAGTTGCTATATTTGTTGCAAAATATTTCTTTACATTTCAGTGTTGTCGAATTCATTTCAAGTTCATCAGTTCTAAAGTTCATCAATTCTTTTTAGGTTCAAATCTGCAAAGAGAACATTTTTCTGCTTATAAACACAAGAAATTTTGATGGAAGAAGTGCAATAAATTAGTATTGCCTGTTGTTATTTACACAATGGGCATGTAGATCTGAATTACATTTATTAAGTAGATTTTATTGGTTTATATATATATATATATATATATATATGTGTGTGTGTGTGTGTGTGTGTGTGTATGCATAAACAACTATAACACTGTTTCAGAGTATCTCAAATTTTTACCTTTTCTTTTTGAGGCTTTCAGATTCAGATTCATGACATTTTATAAAAATCTTATCCTCTAGCAAATGCAAGTAATCGTGCAAAACACAAAAACTTAGTTTAGTAGGAATTGTAAATCATAATAGCTGCAAAATTACAAACAAGTCTCAATCACTGCATAAAATTTTAAAAAGAAAACACATTTGTTAGACAATTACAAAAAAGTACAAATACAAAGTTTACACAAAAATTTTACTTTGTGCAGCTATTAAAACAAGGTAACAATTTTTGATGAAAAGATTAGCACTGAAAAAAATGTTTAAGTATTATGTTGTCTTTTGGAAACTGCTTTTTGCTGTTTTTTAAAAGATGATTTAAGGAAATATAAACATTATTTTTACTCTCATTTGGGAATCAAATGCTTCTATTTGTCAGACTTGATCAACAAGTATATAGAAGTAATCTAACTTAGAAATATTCCACTTTACTATTCCTGTATTGTTTTGTCATCATAGAGCTAAATGCGTCTCCTTTTTATTTCTCAGGCCTGAAATGCTATTTCATTTACTCAATTTTTTCTTTTATTTTCCTGTTAAATGCATTCAAGCATTTTGTACTTTATATCTCAAGCAAGTGTTCTTAGAAGTGACTGATAAATAAGTAATTTTATTTGTCCTTAAGTATATCATTAAGCCCAGAGATGATGTAGGAAAATGAAAAGAAAAATTTCATAACCAAAGAACAAAGATTTTTGCAACAGTATATCAGGGGAGGATGTTACATAAAAAAGCTGAATTGTTGCCGTCAAATAAATAGTATTGATGAAAAACCATATAAAATCTTTGAAACAGGTATTCTCTTTCCTCAAAACAAATTTTTGTATCAAAATAAGGCATCAAGAAAGTTTGGATATTTGATTGACACTTGTGAATAATCCAGTTGCCGAGATTTTGGCTTTCTCTTTTTGAGTAATGTGCATAGTGGTGCAGTTGATGTTAGCTCAGATGAGAAATCAGGGAGCCATGTTCAAATTCCAGCTGAATTTGTTACATTCTCTTTTCCTAGGGAAAAGTATGAATCCATCACTTGATGGCAAGATGATCAAGTTTCAAATCTAAACTGTTTGTCCATTTAAAACACATTTATTGAAAATATTTTCAGTTAAATAAACAAATAATCATAAAAAGTTCAGTTTATATTTTTTCTGTTAGCGAAAAAGCTGTTGTCAAATAAAAAGGGTAATTATACCTTGTGGCACAGCTATTCATTTCAATTTTATTTAAATTGTATGTGCATGTTTGTTTGCATGCATATGTATATTTTAATTCAATAACAGGACTAAAAATAGTTTTACGGTAGAGTGAGGGAACATGTAAATAAATGACAGAACTACCCAACAAACAGAATTGGTAAAGTTTGCAATAAACAATAATGAGAAAAAGAAAAGAAAAATATATATATAAAGCAACAAACAATATATTCAAGGCAAATTAACAGTAATATAGCAAAAAGTTCACAAAGTAAGAATCGGGGTTGACATGCAAGAGAACGTTTGGATAAGTGACTTCAAGACAAAACGGGCCAGGACTGAGTCATATGAAACCAAGAACTGGCTTATTTTATTGGCTAGGAAGAAATACCAGCATGCATTTCTGTTCTTCTATTTATAAAGTGGAAGGGGAAGTGTTTTGCAGTCATTCCCATACAGGACCGTCTACGCTATTATATTGTTTATCGGACAGGTTGGCAAAGCATCAGCTAATTGCCAATTGATTAAAACTCAATAAAATTGTAAAAAAATATTGTTAGAAGAAAGAAACAAGTACTGAATAATATCAGTCTTCCTATATGGCAGTGAATGCTGGAAAACATTATTGCAAATGAAGAAGAGACTTGAAGCAACAGAAACAGAGTTCTACAGAAGGATGCTGAGAATACCATGACCAAGCATTTAAGTAAGAACAGAGTTCTAGAGACAATGCAAACCAAAATGACACTTCCACTTAATATCAAAAGAAGATAGTTAAAGTTTATAATGAGAAAAGAGAGCTTGATAAATTTGATACTCACATGAAATATTTAAGGAAAAAGAGTCAAAAGAAAACAATGCATAACATAGCCTACCTGGCAAACTTGAATGAATGAATGGCAGAGCAGGGTTTGAAAGAGATATTGTACAAAATTTATTAAGAATTACAAAGGACAGGAAATTATGAAAAGCCATGATTATCAACATCCTGAAGGGATACAACACATAGAAGAAGAAATAATAAGGATATTTTTTATAGTTGGTTCACATTTTAATAATTTAGTAAATGTTTATAAATGAGCTCTAGTAAAAAATTACTAGAGAAAACCATTAACATCAAAAAATTGCAATATGAATTCTGGTAAAAAATGGTTACTGAACATGAGGTTTATAAGTCCCAGAAATTCAGTTGTTCTTGTCCTTAAGGACACATGGCCCAGTGGTTAGTTGCTGTGACTTGACCCAAAGTGTTGTGAGTTCAATACCAGGCTACATCAGGGGTGAAGAAGTAACTTAGAGGGTTAGAGGGAAGATAACTCATGACTACCAAAAGAGACTCTATGCAAGAATGATATATGAGAATGATATACCCCAGTTATTGTAATAAAGGGCTCTGTTTGAAATTCCTAGCACCTGAAGAAGGCCAGAGTGTGCAATGGCTGAAACGTTGTACAAATGGCAACAAAGATGAGGACAATAGTCTGAATAATATAAATAGTGTAAATAATACCTTATCTCAGAAATATAGACGAAATATTGTTTTCATATTTCTTTATAAATTGGTAAATGATAAATATTTCATTGTATTAGTTTTTATTCAATTGTATTAGAATGTTGTAAACAAAAAAATGTTCTTGTAAATCTAATAAATAAATAATGTTTAATATTTTTGTTGTTGTTATATACATACCTAAGAATATTAATGGGTATGTCCCATAAATATGTTGAATACTATTGTGAGAAAGATTACCTTGCTGACTTGCGATTAACGTTGCTCAGGTGCAATTCTGACATTGTCGAACTCTCTGCTTTCCTAGAGAGTAACCCAGATTAAGCAGAACCTCATCTAGGGAAAAGTAGACATTCAATTTTTGCCCATGCTATATGGCTCAAATTACTCACATTAAAAAGATCTTGTGCTATATTTTATTTCAAGAGGGGAGGCAGATAAATATTTTATTGCTGTCTAGCAGTTCATGACTAGCAGTGGTTATCTACTGCATGCAGCTGGTGATTATTGTATTTTTTTTTATGTTATAAAGATTACTATTTTATTTTCTAACCTTTGTTTTGGTTATTTCTCATTCAGTAACCTTTTTAGGTTACAACAGTTGTAAATTCAACATTGTCAAGGAGTGAAGGTAGTTAAAATAATAGCTGTGTCAAGGAAAATTTAATTTAATTGGGTACTCTGAAGTAAAAAAATCTGATATAAGTCATTCTGCTTTCACAATTGAGTACATGGTAGGTGAGACTCATCATTTGGCATATAGAGATTTGTGTGGACATAATTACTAGAGATGGTGATATGTGCATTTTATATTGTAGTTTAGTTAATTACATTTTAGAATTAGTAAGTTTTAGTAAGTACTGACGTTGTATGGGATGGGAAGAGTATAAGTCTACTGTTAATTTTTTTATATGACCCACATCTGAAGATGTTAAATACAGGAAATAACTCTTGTATTTTTTAAAGAAATACTCTTCATGTAAAAGTTACTGTGTTGAACTTAACAAAAAAAAAAATACTTGAAAATAAAAAATTAAAACAAAGATCAAACTGAAGAGACATGCATAATATCTTTTTTGTGTAGAATAACAAATTTACAAGGAGTGTGTAAGTTTTGAAACAAGATGAAAAATGTGGAAGTGTATGTTAATAGAAATCAGTGAGTATACACATGCTGACACATATCTTTAGTTTCATTAATATAAAATACAGTTTGATTTCTTTAAAAAATTGTCAGACATTATATGGATTAATGTCATGAAAACATTTTTTTAAGTTGGTTGTTTGGTTGGTGGCATATCTATGGGTTATTTAATTACAAAATCTAAATATTTTGAAAAATTTTATGGCTTTGAAAAAATATGTTTGAATCTAACTGTATGCCTTAAGCTACAGATAAAATGTATTTTTCCGATAAAAATCTATTTTTATACTTTCGTAGTATTTTGATTTTTGTTCAGTGGGGGTTACTACTTGCTTATAGCTGGAATCTTAACAGGTGCTACCACCCCGGGTCTGGGTGAACCTGAGAACAACAGCAATTAAGAAATGGTTCCATGCTTCTCAAAACCTCCAATCTTCTGCTAGATGTTATTTATAGTTATACCTAGGACTACAAGCAAATGCCCTTGGTAAATGTATGGATCCACTTCTTCTCTCCCCACCTATAGGTTAATTAATCAAACTTGTATCAATAAATCATTATCTTAAAAATATTCTTACAATCTAAAAATATTTTCAGGCTTTAAATAACCAGCAAGAAGTTGATAATTCATTAAATACAAATCAATCGATCTTGAAGGAAAATAAGAAGTTTTAATACATATATATGCCTTTAAAAACAGACAAGTCTCTCATTAAAACAGTAAATAAAGCTTTTTTCTTTTAACATTGTTAAAAAATGAATAAATTTCAATTATTTTCTTGTTGCATCTTTGCAATTAGAATTTGCATCTGTCATGATAGTCTTAAAGAAGAAAACTCGAACAAAATTTAATTTTGATTAATGCCATTTGCAAAGGTGAAATTCTATTTTCAGAAAAGTCAAAATTTCTTGCTGTGAATTTTGCAAATGGACACAAATAAACTTTCTCATTAATCAATCTATCAGATAATCTGTCTTTAAATGAAACAATTTGAAAAAAGAATTCCAGATTGTTGGTGATTTCTGGGTGAAAAAGAAAAAGGTAAAATGACTTCCTAACTTCATATTTATCATTTCAAATCCACCACTCAATAAATACAAATGTAAAATTACTAGTGACAATGGTGTGTTGTGGTGTAATGGATATCAACTTGGAATGAGAAATTGGAGAGCCAAGTTCAAATTCCAGTTGAATTCCTTTCATTCAAGCACAAATACCTTTAGAAGAAGTATTAATCCATCTTTTCTCCCTCCAGCTATGGGTTGAATAGCAGGACAGATTGGGTTCTATAACCTTGGTTGGCAACTGGTCTACTGCAGAAAGTAATGGCAAACTACTAAGTGGAAATCTTCTGCCTAATCAGTCACATCTTGAAAGAGATATGGTCACCCAAGCGTGTATCATGTATGGCATTTAACTAATCGTCTGATACTTAGTCATCACAACAACCCCATTTCAATAACTAAATTGCTATTTAGTGTCTGCAAATTATTTACAACACATTGAACTAGACAACAGAATAATTAGAGTGTATGACAAAATAACTTTTTATCAATATGCACAATTGAAAACTGGTTAAATTTTAATTTGAGTCAGAATATTAATTCTTCATTCAGGCCATAAAATATAATACAGAGTATTTATCCATATAAGAAGATAATTACTACATCTGTGAAGACAATCTTTCTACTTTCTCTCACAGAAAGTAATGGCTTCTGACTAATCAGTCATTTCTCGAAAGAGACATGATCACTCAAGTGTATATCATGTTTGGTAGTTAACTGACTGATATTCATCCCAGAAATTCAGACATCATTATATATAACAAGCAGATTTTTAACAGGTTGATCTCTGGGATTAAGTTCTGATCTGCAGCTACACCAACTTACTAATGATATCCCATAATGCATTGCAGCTAAGAGATAACTAATAGATTTGACAGAGGACAAAAATTTACATGAAGAATTCATTGACTGATACCTGAAAAAAATATTTAATTATTAACAACTGTAGTGAGAAAATGAATGCAAGCATAGCTTAACTGAAACTTTATTCAACTTACAATGGAATGTGTCCAACTGGACTTATTTAAATGCAGAATATGTATAAAGGGAGGTAATCTATACCACTTCTATCTCATTGATTATTTGTTGGGGTCAAAGTCATTCTATTGACCCAGTTGAATGGCTCAAAATTGTTAGTTCCAAATAACCTTGAGAAAGGTATGAATCCACCAATTCCCCTTCATCTATGGCTTAATTAGTAAAGCTTGTACCATTTAAAACAATTACTAACTAAAGAACAAAATTGTGTGCAAAATAGATTTTAATTATTGCATTGTTCGAACTGTTGTTCACATTTTTGTTGATATATTCATGACATTTTGACTGTTGTATGCTCTGGCCTTCTTCAGCTGACTAAAATTGCAACTCAAACCCTTTATTTCAATCACTGGAGTATATTGTTCTCAATCCATAAGCCATTCCACTTCCAGATGTCTTAGTTATCTCTCTTTAATTCAACTCTTTCTAGCATGGCTCATGGATCAAGAACAATATACCCCAGAGATGGAAATAAAGGGTGTCAGTTCAAAAGCATTTTTCCTTCTATTACCTAATTGTACCAGACTCATATTCCTAAAACCAATTTTACTAACAAATCCCCAATATTGATATTTCTTACCCACAATTCTCTGGTCTTTATCTACAAAAATGCTATTCTTTATTTACTCACTTTTTATGTTGGTATCAAGTTACACTTCTACCTTCTTTCCTTTAAACCATATTTTTTAAAAGGAAAATATAATCATTTTTGTTTCTGGTAATTTTCAGTTGGTGCAGTAATTAGAAATTGAAAAACTGAGTTAAAATTTCATTTAACTTGTTGGATTCACTTACGTTTTGAAAAAGGTATTAATCCATCTCCCTCCAGCTATGGGTTGAATAGCAGGACAGATTAGATTCTATAGTCTTGGTTGGCTCCCAGACTACTGCTGAAAGAAATGGCAACCTATTGTTGGAAAAATATTCTGCTAGTCATTCATGGATCGAAAAAGACCTGATTACCAAAGTGTGTATCTCGTTGACACTTAACTGACTGAATTGTCTCCAACCATCATCAAAATAAATAAATGGCAAATTCTATCTACCTGTTTGTGCATTTGAAACCCCTCTAACTTTGATAACACACTGCTCTACATAGCCATATACCTTTTTGAAATCAAAATGGTCCGAGGATTCAAAATCTGCCTTTCATCTGATGCTTGAACATTCAGCATTCAGATTTGTGTAACAGATTAGAAAGGAAACTTGTTGCGGAAGTAAAGGAATGTGAGGCCTGGAAGGCAGAACAATAGCTTCTGCCATTACTGCTGTAGGGTTATTCACTTCTTTGCCTCAGCAATCATAAATTCTGGAAAAAGAAAAAGAACACATCTGACTTTGGGTAAATAATGATGTACAAAACATAAACTGATATCCGGTGCTGCTGTGAAGGGAGAGGTAGAAGGAAAAGAGAAAGAGAAAGTGAAAAAGTGTTGGTTGCTATCAGCTGATGTCCAGTGTCAATGGCAACATTGATGGTAAGGGGAAGCTTGTCGCTCAACCCTGAAGTTATGTCTCTGCATGACTCTGTCTCTCCCCTCTGTCTGATGTTTAATTCATGTGGGTTTTTTTTATAAAAGGACTAAAGTTCTCATAGACTTGTTACTTTTTTCAGATTCTCTTCTTTCACTGGTTATCTCTTCAGTCGGTAGGCAATTCCTTTTTCTATTGGTCAATATATTTTAACATTGGTGTGCTAAATGAGTAATGAAAAAAATTGTTTGTTATTAAAAGATATGTTTTGATCCCATGCGCAGAACTCAAATCTGTTTCCAGTCTATCAATAGCAACTGTGTCTGAGTACCTTTTTGTATTGTGAAGTATTCTTCCACTCTTTGTAAGACTTTGTATGGAACCTGATAATTTGCTGATAGGATATTTTTACTGTGAATTCTTGTATGAAAACGTATTCACAGGTATACAGATTTGTTGGTGTGTATGTATGTTTGCTTGAATTTCAAGCAGGTGTAAATTCTAATTGTGACATCTTAATTTTTTATTTCTTGTATGAAATACAATGTCAGATTAGAGTTTGTCATTTTCAAAACATTGTCCTGGCAATGACAAGGGTGTATAAAAGACTGTCAGCTGGTGTGCAGCTGAGGCCTTCTTTAATAATATTTCTTATAAAGAGGTGTATAAGGGGTAAATTATCAATCCAATTGATCAAGTTTTCCTTCATGTCTAGTGATGTCTTGAAGTGAATCTTTCCACTAATCCATCAGCACATGGGTGGTATGTTGTGGTTTTAATGTGCTTTGCTCCCAGCAAGTTGCTGAATTCCTGAAAAAGTGATGATTGGAATTATGTGCCACTGTCAGTGGTGATGACATTGGGTACTCCGAAAATAGAAATCAAATTTTTTAAAACTACATTTGTGACTGAAGTTATTGATTGTCTTTTAGCCCAGTTGTGGTAGGCCAATGTGAAAATCTGTCAACAATAGTTAGGATATAGGAATATCCTTGACAGCTTGGTAAAAAACCCACTATATCTAAGTGAATGTGTTTAAATCTTGCATCTCGGTTGCTGAAAGTACCTATAGGTCTTTTGGCATCACGCTGTATTTTGTTCTTCTGGCATTTTGGACATGTTGATGTACAATTTTTAATAACTGATGCCATGTTTGGCCAAACAAAATCTTCCCTTATAATTTTTATAGTAGATCACTTACTTGGGTGTGAAAGATTGTAAAGGTGTTGAAATATTTGTTTCCTCAGTGTGGGTGGGATGTATTGTCTAGGGTTGGTTAATGTAGTGTCACAATAAAGTGTTTTATTACCAAAAGAAACTGGAAAATGTTTCAATGTTAAAGAGGTATTCAATAATACTTCTGTTAGACTAGAGTCAGATTTCTGTTCATCTGAAATTAAATCATGACTTAATGTATCGTCAGTAATCGCTGATATATCTGTGCGTGACAGTGCATCAGTCAGAATATTTTGTTGACCCTTAATATAACAAATGTCTGTTGTGTACTTAGAAATAAAATCTAAATATCTAATTTCTCTAGGGGTGTATTTGTCTACACTACAGTTCATGGCATGAGTGAGAGGCTTGTGATCTGTGTACATCAAAAAGTTTCTACCTTTGAGTAAGTGTCTAAACTGTTTAATTGCTACATATATAGCTAACAATTCTCTTGAAAAGGTGCTATAGCTTGCTTGCATTTTGGTCAATTTTGCTGAGAAAAAGGAAATTAGTTTCCTTAACAAATTGATTTCCTGTTAAATTACAGCTTTGATTGCTGTGTTGGATGTGTCTGTTGTGCTATGGTGAAACACACCTATTCTATAGTGAATAGACTCTTTCACCTCATTTAAGTAGGAGTAGTAAGAGGATTGAGGGTCAGTCGATGTTGGACGATATTAGTCGGCTATTAGTCAAATACAAAAGTAGTCAGCAACCTGGCAAAATTACACTGCGTAATACATACTATATCAAGTTCCTAACGTTTTCTACATCAAATCTATTAGGACCAGCTTTAGCACAAATACTAGCCTCCACTGCGAAAATAACTCCACAACACATAGTGAGGAAGATGAGTTCATTTTCATTGTTGTTAAGAGTTTAGTAAAGTGTGTAAGTGATGATGTGGCCATATTAAAGGCATGAAGTGCATCCTGTTGTAGATTCTTTTTTCTTAAAGGTTAGTCAAAAGTAGAAGTATAGTTGATACAATAGGGATGAAGTGGCAATAATAATCAATCAATCCGATGAATCTTCTTAACTGTCGGATAGAAGTATGTAGGAGAAAATTGTCAATTTCTTCTACAAGGTAAGGGTAAGATCCCATATTGGTCTATTAAGTGTCCAAGAAATTTAACTTGAGTCGTACCAAAGGTGCACTTAATTAAGGTTATTTTATGCCAAATTGAGGTCTTTGAAAGACTTATATAAGTGGTCTTTATGTTTGGCAGTATTTTGGCTAGCCATAGAGCTATCATCAATGTAAGCGTACACAATTGGTAATCCTCTAAGGACTTGGTCAATTAGATTGTGAAATGTTTGAGTAGCATTCCAAAGACCAAATGGCATTTGGACAAACTTGTATAGTCCTAAAAGAGTTGTAACTGCTGTTTTGAGAATATCTTTTTTTGCTACTGGGATCTGGAAATAAGCTTTTGCAAGATCAATATTGGAAAATATATGTGATCTGCATAACCAGAGCGTGAAATCATGTACATGCAGGACAGCATAATGATCAGAGACTGTGGACGCATTTAATTTACAAAAGTCTACACAAGGTTGAAATCCTTTATTATCTACTGTTGGAATGAGGAGTAGGGTGATACATAAGAGCTTTCAGATGGGTGAATTATCCCTTCCCGTAATACCTTGTTAAACTTTTTTTTTTGGCAAATTGATACTTGTGCAGATGTGGGCATGAAAATACTGTCTTTCTAGTGCTCTTTATTCTATATTTTGTGTCATGCTTGATGTTATCCGTATTTTTGAAGAGTGTTGCAATTTCTTTAAATTTGTCCAAGATTTCAAGGAATTCTGTGCTATAGCAAATTGTTACACTGATGTCAGTAAAATTGTATCACATGCAGATTCCTGTAATATGGATATTGGTTTCAGTGTCCAAAAGAATTCTGGGCCTCATGTTAACTGACAAGTTGAAATGGGCCCAAAAATCTACTATAAGAATGGGTGTTTGCATGTCAGCTTGTAGAAAAAAGCCATGTAAAATATTGGCACATGTCAATGTTTAATGTTAGTTCTTAGGTGCCATATGTATCAATGAGCATACCATTTGCAGCTAGTAGTTTGAGGAAACTAGGATTGGGTTTGTGTCCAGCTGCTAGTGAAATGACACTGACTACTGTTTCAGTATCCACTAGGAATTTGTAGCTGTTATTTTGGTCAACTAGGTAAAATAAGCAAATTTCATTGTGTGTCCCAGCTGGGGTAGTCTCATTTACTCGCCAGTTTGTCTGCTTTCTTGGTGTCTATTGGTATTATGATGGTAAGGATAGGTGCATTTGATTGCATTGTTACCAAACATGTAATGATGCCAGTAAATTCCACTGGGGTGAGTGTTTGTCCGTGACTAAGGCTTCTTTAAGGTACTTTTGTACTTCCGTTGTTGCTGATTTAGAAGCAGTTGCCTTTGCTTTTGCAAAACTGTGAGTGCTTTATTGATATGTGGGTGTTTAGCATTGCTGCATGGGCATTAGTATTTGTACCATAGTGGCTGGCAATTTGTCTAGCCATAGACAATGCAAGATGGACTCAACATCTCATGAGGTGACTTTTCATGTACCTGAGAAGTGTCGAGGTTGTTCTAGCACTAATATTTATGTTGTTAAATAGTTTCCTCAGCATTTGCTTGTCTGAGCAACCTGTCTTTTTAATGATGTCTGCTTTAAGAACATTGTAGGGGTTGGTGTCAGGGACATCTTCCAATAGATTGGCAACTTCATGAGCAATGTCAGGAAGCAGGGCTTGGACAACATTGGCAAATTTTATTTTCTGTGATCATATCCCTCTGACAGTGAAAATGGACTGGAGTTGGAGGAACCAATTCTTTGTGTTGGTGGTATTGTATGATGGTAGGTGGAGGACTGAAGAATTAATCCCCAAGGGCGATTCCGAAGTATTTTCATGTAAGCTCATTATGTTGCTGCAGTTTTTGTATATTTCCTGAAGAAGTTGCTATCACTCAAAATGTCAAGGTTACCACTTGTTGTGGAAGCAAAGGAATGGGTGACCTGGAAAGCAGAACAGTAGCTGTTGCAATTACTGCTAAATAGTTAATCACTTCTTCACCTCAGCGATCATAAATTCAGGAAAAAAAAGAATACATCTGACTTTAGGTAAATCAATATATAATTTATTTACACATGTACAAAACATAAAATGATATTTGGTGCTGCTGTGAAGGGAGAGGAAGAAAGAAAAGAGAAGGTGAAAGAAGGTTAGTTACTGTCAGCTGATGTCCTGTGTCGATGGTGGTATTGATGGTAAGGGCAAGCTTGTCGCTCGACCCTGAAGCTATGTGTCTGCATGACTCTGTTTTCTTGTCTGATGTTTAATTCATGTGGTTTTTTTTATAACAAGTTTAAAGTTCTCATAGACTTGTTACTTTTTTTCAGTTTCTCTTCTTCTATTGGTTATCTCTTCAGTCAGTACACAATTCCTTTTTCTATTGGTCAATATATTTTTTAGCATCGGCTTGATAAATGAGTAATGAAAAAAATTGTTATCAAAATATATGCTTCGATTCCATGCACAAAACTCAAATTTGTTACTCTACTTTGGTCATGGAGTAGTCAACAAGTGTAAGAAACACAACAAACAAATAAAAATTCAAATTTTAAAATAACTGAAAGAAATTAATGATTTTAAATGTTCTTAATTTATATTGAGTTTAAAGTAATACAAACTTCTTATGAATTTAAAATTTTTGTTTTAACTTCAGTTTATCTCCAAAACTTTGAGAATTGAGGAAATCCATTTTATTTCTTCAAAATACCAAGGAATCAAAGTTAAAGTGAGAGGTTTTATGATGTGAGGTTTTGAAGTCCCATGGAATTTGTGATTTGAAGAACTCGATTTTTGGCCTGAATTGGGCTTTTGGCCTGAATTGGGCTTTTGGCCTGAATTGGATTCATAGCCCTAATTAGAGTTAAAGTGAGGTTTTGAAATTCCATGGAGTGAATTAAGAAATGGAAGTTATTTCTTCAAAATTATCATTGCTGTTTTCTAAGCTAGACCAGAGGTTCCTTTAGTTTTGGTCCAGTGGTTCAGTTCACCCTCTGCAGGAGCTAGCTTAAATTAGCTCTTCACATGAGTTAACTTAAAGCTAACTTAGAATCTTTTAAGCTAGTTTAGAATAAAAACAGAATGTGAATATAAAATTTGATCAGGAATAAATAAAGTGAACAAATAAATGAAATTTGAAATGCTACTTTGTTATAATAAAACGTCTATAATAAAATTCTGTTTTTGAAAGGATTAACTTTGTAAAAGTTCAAAACTGAAAAAGCTTCAAATTTTCTAGCATTTTTTATTTCTTCAAATCTTCTTAAACTTTTTAGCCTTATTCTGGCAATAGAATTTATAACATTGATTCTAACTTTACAGTTAAAATCCTGCCATTGTTTCTTTCTGACAAAAGAGCTATTGCTTCTAACTAAAAGTGGTTAGATTCAATTTCTTATTTATTGTGCAGCTGAATTTTTTTCTCATTCTCCTCCCCACAAAAAAAAAAAATTATCAAAAAGAAATAGTGAAAAAATGACAAAATTGTAAGCCAGACTTGCATTCAATAGTCTTTTTACTGGATGTGATCTTTTGTCTGCTTGTTAGAATTTGGGCTTGCAATGTATGGCTGGGGTGCAGTTGTAATTGAGGAATAATGTAGAGATCTGGCTATAGATAAGAGGCTCAAGTTTGCACAAAAGAATATATCAATCACAAATAGAAAAAATTCATTGAAATCTTCGAGCTGCATGGAAACTGAATGCAAAAGATTAGTATGAAAGTGCCAGCCAAAATTAAATGCATTTTGTCTTTCCGAAAATAAGAGGAATACTTTCATTTTTAAACACATCTTTAATATCTTTGTGGAAACTATAAGGATAGGAAATAAATTAATATTTCAAAGGTGCTTTCAACTGATAAGTTCTTGTTAATGTTGATAAAGGGTTAGTGTGTAAGCATACACAATCAGTCATTGGTCACTTTTTCACTGACTAGACAGTTTCACCTCATGTTGTGCTTCGATTCCTTGTGTCTGTGTGAATGAAAACTGAAATAAACAACCTACAGTCTGTTAACTATCTGAGATACACCTTTCTGCATTCTATCATCATGGCTGATGCTAACCTCCAATTTTTGGCCTGAATTGGGCTTTTGGCCTGAATTGGGCTTTTGGCCTGAATTGGATTCATAGCCCTAATTAGAGTTAAAGTGAGGTTTTGAAATTCCATGGAGTGAATTAAGAAATGGAAGTTATTTCTTCAAAATTATCATTGCTGTTTTCTAAGCTAGACCAGAGGTTCCTTTAGTTTTGGTCCAGTGGTTCAGTTCACCCTCTGCAGGAGCTAGCTTAAATTAGCTCTTCACATGAGTTAACTTAAAGCTAACTTAGAATCTTTTAAGCTAGCTTAGAATAAAAACAGAATGTGAATATAAAATTTGATCAGGAATAAATAAAGTGAACAAATAAATGAAATTTTTCACTGACTAGACAGCTTCACCTCATGTTGTGCTTTGATTCCTTGTGTCTGTGTCAATGAAAACTGAAATAAACAACCTACAGTCTGTTAACTATCTGAGATACACCTTTCTGCATTCTATCAGCATGGCTGATGCTAACCTCCAGGAGAGTAACTCCCTACATCTTCTTGAGAATATCAGTGTATAAAATGGCCTGTTAATTTTAATGCTACCAAGACAAAACTGCTTTCTATTACTCATCTGAAAGACTCCTTTCTGCATTCCATCGGCATGATTGATGCTAACCTCCAGCAAAGTAACTCCTTCCATCTTCTTGAGAATATCAGTGTATGTTCATGGTGAGAATAGAAATCATTCTGTTTTCAATCTATTTGATTCTTTATTCATAGTCACTTGGCATAATTTGGAGAGTTACATAAGTCACTCATAGGCCTCTTTCCTGCTGATTTTCTTTTTTTCTCATGACAGACTAATGACGTTTTAGAAATTAATGTAAATCTTTTCTCACAGATGAAACAATTCAAACTTTTTATTTCTCTATTGCTATTTCCATGGAAAATATTCAGATAAACTATGTTCCATAGTTTTACCAGTTCTAACCATCAAGGCTAAAACCCACCTTATCCTACACATTGTAGTGAACCACCCTCATTCCTTTTGTATTCCTTTTATGAGATGTAAGTTCCACTCAAGCAGCTTCTTCTCATGAACCACTACATTGTAGAACTGACCCCCAAGAGGATGCTTCTCCAATCACTACACTCTTTCAAGTCTAGGTCAGTTGTTTTTATTTATTTATTTATTTTTTATATATATATATATATATATATATCAACCTCTATGGATTATTTAATGTTGAAATCTAAATATTTTGTACACAATTTTTTTTGAGGGGTGGGAAATAAGGACTTTAGTGATAAAAGTCTTACTAATTAACCCATAGATGGAGTAGGAGACATGAATTCATAGCTTTTCCAATGATATTTGTGCATATAACAAATTTAACTGGAAATGGAACTTGACTCTCTGATTAACCCTCTAGGGCCATTCGTATCATATTTGATACAGTATGAAAATAAGCCTTGAAAGAAATATTTTCCTGAAAAATTTTTAAGAGAAATATTTTATAAATTTCAAATGAAAGCAGTACTGACTGCTCAGTCAATGAATACCAAATGTTTCCTTATAGGGAAATACCAAATGTTTCCTTATAGGGAAATACTGTATCAAATATGATACGAATGGCCCTAGAGGGTTAACAATTCTGAGTTATTATTCATTATACCCACCCACCTCACACATAAACACACATCCAAACTTACAGCATCTGGTATTCTCAAGTGGTTACTCATCTAGGTACTAACTATACTTGATGTTGCTTAACTTTGGTGATTGTATGGGAACCAATGTTTTAATCTGATGTAGCTATAAACCATGTTCAGGTCTAGCATCAATCATCATCTTCCCTAGATATCCCCATAAACTGTGGATCTTATTCTGTAACCATCAACCTTGAGTGACTCTGAGGCCTTGTACAAGGGGAATATCATTGTAAAAATAGAAAAAAAACCAGAAAAAACAATTTTCAAATTCAATAAAGAATATTTTCTAATAAAATTTTCAAATTCAAGAAAATATTTTTTTAATAAAATTTCTTTTGCTCAAATCAATTGGTTCTTGTACTGGGAATTCTGTTGATGAAGTTTAATTTTAATAATTTTTGCATAATAATTAAGATTTATTTTCTATAAAATAAAAACTGAGTTTGTGGTTATTAAAATAGCTTAGAGCCATAGTTAATATATTTTAGGAAAATGCTTGGTGCATTACCCACATCATAGCCTGTCGAACAACTTAAGAAGGAGATGTATCATCATGGGGCAATCATTGTTTACATTGTTTGGACTATTGTCCTCATCTTTATTGTTATTATTATGATGTTTCAAACATTGTACGCTCCGGCCTTCTTCAGGTGCAACAAATTTTGAACTGAACCATTTATTATGATCACAATTCAATACCAGGCTGCAGCAGTGGTGAACAAATAACTTAGAGAGTTAAGTTAAAGGGTGATAACTACATAGCTACCAGAAGTGGCATTGCATATGGAAATGGAATGATATACTCCAGTGATTGTAATAAAGGTTTTGGTTAAAAGTTCCTCGCTCCTGAAGAAGGCGGGTGTGTACAATGGCCAAAATGTCGTAATAATGGCAATAAAGATGAGGACAATAAACAATGTAAGTAGTGTAAGAGACTGTATATAGGATTCCCTTTGTACATGGTATTATGGCTGGTGCAAGGGTCTTGTGCTCTCCTTGAATGTATGATACACTCTCCCTTCAACTCTACTACATCTCAATTTTCATAAGGTAGTGTTAATATAAAATATAAATTTTTCCATCTATAACTCACAAATCAATCTAGAACTATTATAAATAAATCTTTACCACTGGCAGGTAATGACAGGTGACAGACATAAAACCGTTCCTTTGCAAAACTGTACAAGAGAACAAAATTACAAAATATTTGTCAAAAACCAGATAATTATCTAAAACAGTAAACAAAACAACCAAGAGACACCTAAGTAATCACAGGGCAAGTGCAATGGTTTTGTGTCCTTACTAAAAAATCTTATGATACAACAATCCTACCAACTAGTCTCTGATGTGGGGCCTCCACTATTACATTTGAATTTTCAAAAAAGTAGTATTAATATAAAATACAAATTTTATTGTAACCTAGTTATGTACAATTATAGATTATATGCAATATAGGTGAACAATTCAACTAGAAAATTAAAAAGAAATACAATGTATCCAAATACAAATTAGAAACATGTCATAATAGATCATTCCACCTTAAATAAATCTACAATGTTTTGCAGAAATTTTTAACATCAGCTTCAGATTTTTCTTGCTAAAAGGAGAAATAATTAGAACACTTTCAATACTGAATTTTAAATAGTGTCTTTAAATCTTAAATAGTGATTTTTGAAAAATTCAGATAATCAAAATAAATTTGTGGATTTGGACAACACCCCCACCTCCTGAATGATGTTAAAATCTGCAAAAGATTTTCCACCTTTAATACTCAATTGTGCTTAGTTTAATTTGTAATGTATATAAATATAGGTTAAAAAAAAGCTTATATTGATAAAATAGTGAGGGTTATAAAGCACTGCCTGGGGGCCCCTAATCAGGCTTGTCCCCCACTGGTCAGGGGATTCGGGTGAAGGGTCAGTACACACTTGCCCTGCATAATATATCGCTATTCAAATATTGTCTATAGCTGGGCAGAATAGGAAATTTGGAAGCAGAAGGGACTGTGAATGTTGTTTTTTTTTTCAAAGTGTGTAAATCATTGTACAGAAATAATTCCACTCTCTTAGTTTCCAAGGTTATTATTTTTTTCTAATGCTTATAGAAGTGCTGGATTTACCTAGAGGCTCAGCAGGCTAAAGCCTGTGGCCTCAAAATCTAAGGGGCTAACAGTTAAGCTTTATAATATTTTTGACTTTGTCATTGGCCTTCCTTACACATGCTGTCATAACACATTGTAAACATCAAACAAACCTTTCAGTAATTTTAAACAACCATCATAATCCTTAGCTTTATTCAAATTGTTTAATTTAATATTCTTCCATTTTCTTCAGCTTAGAATAGCGTAGAGCAGGGATTTTCAAACTGTAGGTCCTGATCCTTCACTGGGTCATGAGATAAATAAAACGGGTTGCAACAAAAAAGAAAAAAATATTCAAAGTGTAGAATATAAACAATTCTAAATGTTTTTATGTTATATTTTATTTTTAAATACAATTATATATATATATATATATATATATATATATATATATGTATGTATGTATGTATGTATGTATGTATGTATGTTCCCATTGAGTTTGTGTATCTTGTTTTGAGTTAAGAACAAAGAGGAATTTCCACTACTGAGTAAAAAGGCTATTTTATTACAAATGCTTCTAGCAACAACTTGTGTGAATTAGGATTTTCCACATTAACTCAGTTTAAGACAAAGGACAGAAACAAGATTGTCACTGTACCTGATATGCATGTAGCATTACTTTCCTGTGTTCTGAATTGAAATCAACTGTTTAAGAACAAAGAAGCACATTCATGTCATTAAATAACATTTTTGTTCAAATATTATTTACTTTACCTTTGTGTCAGAATTTCCTTTAAATTTGTTTATTCATAAGTAATAATTTAATATCCATAAAAATAGATAACATATAGATACATGCAATTCTAGTATGTACAGATCATAAGAAATATACATATAAATTGTTGCTGGTAAATAAATGAATCTTGTGAACAGTTTGTCTTTGATTTATTACATGTAGATATAATGGGTCGCAATGCAAAATGTGGTTCTTGCTGTGGGTTTCAGTCAAAAAAAGTTTGGAAAACACTGGCTTATCTTCATCTAAATCTGTCCTTGGGTAAAATAAGAAATCACAATCAATGTCCAATTTGGCTGGCCGAAAATAGATAGATAACCATTAATCACTTTAAGGGGATACACTTATCATTTAGAATCAGTTATCTATCTCTGGAAATGGTTATCAACTAAAGCTAGAGAGCCTCATATGTCTTATTTACCCACAAGTGAAAGAGGATCTATGCCTTTAACAAATCCACTCAAAAAAATATTAAAATAAAATAAAATACAATATACTGCATAGAAGAAGCCAATCACAAATGTTGGCACCAAAAAAAAAAAAAAAAAAGTGAAAAAAAGCAGACATCAGGAACTATCACAGTTTGTATTTTGAGAAAGCTGCTGATAAACAACTGAATCACATGAATAGACCAGTTATCAATGCCAGGCAAGGTTTCAGCTTCACCATCCATGATATCAGTCAACCAGCCCAAGAAATACACCAAACCCAGCACCTATCAACTCTACCTATCCCACAAATTGCTTCCCTTACCCACAATTTGACACTTCACTCACATCCTCAGTATCAGCAATACAAACAATTTTATATTAACAATTTTTGCCTTTTCCGTTCACCTCACCAGTGAAATTTGTTTTGCTTGTTCTTTCATGCTACCATATGTGTGTTTATAAAATATAGATACGTTAATTGCTTAATCGTATAAAATATTTTGGTTTTTATTTTCACTGATAAGATGCATTTGAAAATGTATTAAAACACTGATATCTGATATCACTCATTTATAAATTGGAGGTCCTTCTTTAAATTCTGGCAATATCGGTGTCAGCTGATATCTTATTAAACAGAAAACAGCTGATCTGTCACAAAAATGGATTTGGAAATTTATTTCCTGATGGTTAATGGCTGGGTGAAGTGGTCTTCACAAATATATGATGAGCAACTTGGACAAAGAGAATCACTGAATGAAAATAAAATACTATTTAGACAAAGATGACAAGGCAAAGAACAATGTTTTTATAAGATAGTGGCCACTGTCCATGAAAGGCCAAAGAGATGGTGAGGACTAACAGAGAATGATGAGAAAGGGAAGACTTGTTTTAGACTGTTCACTCTCACTCATCTAAGCCTCATCTTGGTGTTGTTCATCTATAGCAGTAGGTTACAACCTGAGAATAAAACTGCTTATTGCTACAAATTCTTATGGTCTAACTCATTGGTAACAATCTGTCCAAAGGGTTATTTTTAAGCCACAAGTATTTGACAGAAAGATTTTGTTTTTCAAGGTTCACTATCAACATTCTGTCATTGCACACAGGATCAGTAAGACACTTGATAATAATTTCTTCATGATATCTCAAAGACCATTCACGTGCTTTGGTATAGAGGGTTCCTACTGTAGTGATATTAGTGTCAGCTGATATCTTTTTAAATGGAAAAAATTTGAGCTGTCACAAAAATAATATCAGACATTTATTTGCCTTGATGACTATTAGCTAAGTGATGTGGTCCTGACAAGGATTATTCCAAGTGGGTCAGGACAAAGAATGTCACTGTATTAATATAAATGACTTTTTTTAGACAAAGATGACAAGATAAAGAACAATGTTCTCTATAAGATGGTGGTCACTACCTGGGGAAAAGGCAGAGTAATGAGATCACCTCACATCAGCAGGAAGAGAAAGATACTAGTTAGACTGTTCACTTTTACTTTACCTGTGTTTCATCTTGGCTTTGCTCATCTATAGCAGTAGATTACAACCCGAGAATAAAATCTGCTACAAATTCTCATGGTTTTAATTAATAGTTAATGATCTGGCTGAAGAGTTATTGATGAAGCTGGACTCTGTGAATGGACCTAGTGTCTTGTCAGAGCTGCAGTACTACAAAATGCTGCAACATGGAATGACATGCATTAGTTGCATGAATTGGCAATCTTTAATATATTTGAAACTATGCATGTTTCTGTATGAAATGCAATATTTTGTTGTCTTCAAAATATTTTATTTTGGAAAACCCCTTTTTGAAGCAAATGGTCATGTTTTATCGAGCTGTCTGGGTGGTCTACATTTTTGTTGTTTTGATGGGTGGCTTATTTGGATCTTTATGTTACTTTAATAAACCTGAATATCCTGTCATGAAATGCTTTGTGTTTTCCAGAATTTAATAAGTTTCCAGATATTACCTTTTTCAATATGCATGGTAGCACACTGTTGGCCCAGGGAAGTTGAGGAAAGACATTCAGTTCTGGGGAGTAGAAATATTTAAAATATTTAAGTAGTTTTCTCTTCAATATGCAATTGACAGGAATTTCTTTTTTAGCAACAATGGGGCATTGAAGTATATTTTATTGATTTAGTTTACTTGATATCAAATTATTGTGCCCTGAGGATTATTGGCTTTGTGTTGAGTAAATGAATTATAAAGGCTTCTCTACAAATGCCATTATTGGCATATATAGATTTATATAAATGTATATTATGTGCATGCATTTATATATATATGGTAATTATTATTATTATTATGTTGACAATTACCAAATATTTATGCTCTACTTTTGAATTGAGCACATTTTAAAGTAAATAGCTAACTGTGGAATATACTTCCATTAGTAACTTATATATATATATATATATATATATATATATATATATATATATATATACCGAGCACCCATACCCCAGTGGTAGAATCGCCGACTGACACCAATTCGGTTGGGTTTCACTCCCGGGTTAAATGTAAATGTAAATTTTTTTGTCATCAAGATAAGGATAGAGGGTTAATAGAATTAATGTGAAGAAATTTGTCATGTAGCTGAGCAATGTTATTTCTGTCATGCTGACTTTAAAGTTTTGTGAAGGCATTATTAGCCCTGAAGAGTAAAGACATTATAATAATGCCTTTACAAAAATTTGAAATTGGCTTGATTAAAATAACACTGCTCAGCTAAGTAAGAAACTTTTCCACATCAATTATATATATATATTCATAGAGAGACCGTGAAGAAGTTTGGACAGTTAAAAGCTTCTCTGCCATTCTGAAGATGAGATTTTAATCTCAAAATATTAATGTTTAATAAATAGGTAATACAAAATATATATATATATATGTGTGTGTGTTAATAAATGTACATATTATCCTATGTTTGTGGCACTACTCAAAGTTTCATGCATTATGTAATCATTGTTTGAAATATGCACATGATGATTGCATAATGCATGAAACTTTGAGTTGTGCCATAGATGTAGAATAATATTTATATTTATAAATATATATATGATACAGATCTGTTCATACATTGAGCACTGTTTTATTAACACCTAAATAATAATTCTATGCATATGTACACCCTCCTCTGATATATATATATATTAATTTACATCACTATACATATATACATACATTACATACATACACACACACATATATATATATATATATATATATATATATATATATATATATATATATAATGTGTGTATGTGTTTTCATTTACATTTAATATATCAATATTAATAAATATACATATTAATCTATATTTAAAGCAAAGCTCAGAGTTTCTTGCATTATGCAATTATCAGGTGCATATTATGAACTGACTGTTTTTTATTATAATTTTTAAAGAAAAAATAAAAATTGAAATTGAAAAATGGCCAGTTCATAATATGCACCTAATGATTAGGTAATGCATGAAATTTTGAGTTGCATCTTACCTTAAATGTCGGATAATATGCATATTTATTAATATACAGTTTATAGCTCTGCTATATTACATTGAGCACTGTTCTATTTACAACAGATTAATATCTAAATTAGTGTGTACCTGTGTGTACACACACTTTCTACTGATTTACATCCATACCTTTTTTTTTTTTTTCCAATCATTTCACCCCGAGCAAGGCAGAAATGCCACTGATGTACATAAATGTAAAAAGATTAATTAGAAAAGAGTGAGGAGTACAAGCTAGTTAGAAAGGAACAATAGAAAGCTGAGAAAGCAGGTGCAATGACAGATACATAGGTGGAGAGAAAGTGAAGGTTATACAGGGGAGGGGAGAGAGCTAGAGTCCAGTGGTTAGTAGATGAGTATTAACTTTGCATTTAAATTTCTGGAGGTTGTAGCCGTCAGGAAAGCAAGAATACGGGAGTGAGTTCCACAGGCGGGAATATGTGTGTGTTTTCATTTATATTTAAATATATATGTGGGTGTTTTTATTTATATTAAATATATATATATATAGATATGTATATAATGTTTTCATTTATATTAAATATATATGAGCATATGTAATGTTTTCGTCTAAATCTAATCTAAACTTATTTATAAATGGAATTTTGTGTGTGTATCTGTGTGTGGGTGTGTGTATGTCCGTTACCTATAGACTCCAAAACAGCCAAACTGATTTTCTTGAAAATTTACACAGTTGTACTATAAGCGTCTGCGAGTGTTCTTAGCTAGGTTTTGTGTTGAAGTACCCCCGATAAATATCGAAAATCGATAATCAAAAAAATTGGGTAATAGAAGAATTGGTCCGATTTTAATCAAATTTGATACACTCATAGACAAAGACATAAGAAACGATATTTAGAAGTTTTAAGGTTGCAGTTCTTATAATAGCGCAGAAAATCAATAATAGATATATATATAAAAGGCAAGATGTTTGTGTGTGTCTGTTTATCTGCCTATAAGTCTGTATTTTTTCAGTGCTTTTATTTTAGTTTTTGTTTCAGGTTTGGCTCTAAGTAGGTATAATTGTAGTTCTTAGTCTCAGCCATGATACCATTTACTCAGAGGACTTATTTAGCCTTCAAAATTCAGTTTATGATGAAAAAACATTTGATATTGATGCCAGGAAATCAAAATTTGACTTATATCCATTCATTTTTCTTTCAGTCTACAGTTTTGCTTTAACTGGAAACATCTATTGCTTTTTAGTCTTTCATGCCAACATCCAAAGAGTCTGAGCTCCAGGACCATGGATTAGTTTTAAAGCTTTCATTACACCCGAGCAACACTGGGCTATATTGCTAGTTTATATATATATATATATATATATGTGTGTGTGTGTGTGTGTGTGTGCGTATATAATGCTTTCATTTATATCATATATATATACATGTGTGTGTGTGTGTGTGTGTGTGTGTGTGTGTGTATATATATATATATATATATATATATATTTATCTGAGTTTCACCTTAAAGGTAGGACAATATGTATATTTATAAATATATACTTTACGGCACTGCTATCTTACATTGAGCACTTTTCTATTTACACCATATAAATATTTATATATCAATGTGTACCTACATGTATACCCATTGTATACTTGTTTACATCCATGACTATATACATATGTGTGTGTGTGTGTTTTCATTTATATTTAAATATATATATGTGTGCGTTTTTTCATTAATATTAAATAAATATATATGTATATGTAATGTTTTCATTTATATTAAATGTATATATATGTGTATATATAAAATTTTCATTAATATTATATATATATATGTGTGTGTGTGTGTGTGTGTGTATTTGTGTGTATTTATAATGGTTTTAATATGTTATTCAAATCCTGCCTACCTTGGCATTCAAATTTGGTATCTAAAAGAAAAATCAATGGAAATTTATCAAAATATTTCTGTCTGATTTATCCAGTATTTGTGAAAGTAGACCTCACTTTTCAAACTAGAAAATATGAGTTGCATATTTTTACTCATTTTAGAGGAAAAGAATACATTTTTTTTCTGCTCCTCTAGTTTGTATTTATTTAGTGATTATAAGTCTTCCTTTAATTTTGCCTCATTTTCTTTGAAAAAAATCTGTTCATTTGATTTTGCCTTTGTCTACTCCACCACATTTCAATTTATAAATGTCTTCATTAAGGTAATTTGTTTGGAGTTATTTTTGTTTTTTTAACGATCATGGCAAACATCGGTAAGACTTGGGAAATGAAGAGAAAGTATCAACTAAATTTCTATTTTCTGTTAATGTTTTTCAGAAAATTTGCATTATTTAGTAATTTCTTCAACTCCCACTGCTAACACTGTAGGTAGATTCTTTGGAATATTTAATGAATATTTAATTAACGAGCAAATGTATTAATTTTGTCTGTACTTCAATTGGAACACAATGTGAATAAATAATTGTAAAATTACTGTATAGACCAATAAGAGCACAAGACTAAATCTTTTATATCTAAAATTATTGTTTATTCAATATCAGACTTTCTGATTAAATATCAGCAAGTGGGTGTGTGACTTTAAGGGTTTTCTAATGTAAAGTTCTTCCTTTTTGTAAGGATATAAGAGATCCTCTACTTCCTCTCTCAGGTAGAGTGCTTATATATATGCCTGTTATCCATTCATCCCATATGTGCACATCCTAAGCGTAGCTGGGTCAATCACTGTCTGCATGTTGGGACAGCCATAAACATATAAAAATGTTGTATAACAGATTATGAAAAACTAAGTTTATCTCAAAATTAATTGGAAAGAATATAAATGTATTTATTTGAAATATTTGTCGTAAAATCTATGATATGCATTTTAGCAACTTTTTCTTTGTGTCATGTCCTTAAAGGACGTAGGCAATAATGGACCTCTACTTGCCTCTATTCGTTATTGTTCTTAACACTTTTCTACCTGGTATATCTTCCAAACCTTGCTTTACCATCCACTTACTCAAGCCATAAAATATATCTCACATTGCATTCCTCTGCCTCTCTTTCCCTCTATCCATCCCATGAGTATTAGATTTTCCAAGCCCTCTTTCCTCATTACTTTTTCCAGAAATTCAGGTGTTTCTCCCTGATGTTATGTATAAGTTTCTTTTTCATTTGCATCCTCTCCAAAACTTTTTGTTGATCACATGTTCAGTCTATTGTATCCTAAGCATCTTTCTGTAGAACTACATTCCTGTTGCTTTGAATCTCTCCTTCATCTTTAAAAGATGTTTTCCAGCATTCACTACACCATTATAATACTTTTTCTTTATTGTTAATCAAATATTGTTAAATTCTAATAATATTTTAATAATTTTATTATTTACTTTTATGTTTTAATGTATTTGTCAATATGCAGAGGAACATTTTGCATGAGTCTATATTTATGAGATGAGGTAGTATTATTTACAGTATTTACATTATTTGGACTATTGCCCTCATCTATTGCCATCTGTACAATGTTGTAGCTGTTATACACTCTGGTCTTCTTTACAATCACTGGGGTATATCATTCTCATCCCTTGCACAGTAATGCCTCAATTGGAAGTCATGAGTTATCTCCCTTTAACCCTGGAAGTTACTTGTTTACCACTCATGCCTGGTATTTAACTCACAACTCTTTGGGTCAAGTCACAGGAACTAACCAACATCTATATCCAAAGAGTTATGAGTTCAGTACCAGGCTACAGCTGTGCTGAACAAGTAACATGCAGGGTTAGAGGGAGATATCTCATGACTTCCACTTGAGGTATTACTATGCAAGGGATGAGAATGATATACTCCAGTGATTGTAATGAAGGATTCAGTTAGAAATTCCTGGCACCTGAAGAAGGCCGGAGTGTACAATAGCTAAAATGCTGTACAGATGGCAACAAAGATGAGAACAATAGTCTGAATAATGTAAATACTGAACATTTTGCAATTTAAATGCAATATTCATTGCCATCTTCTATCTACTTAAATTCTGTTTATCTTTTATCCTTTCTTCAATACCCCTGTACACAGTGTTTTCTCTCAATGTAATCCCCTACACACTAGTGGTAATCCTGCCTTTCTTGGGGGAAATGATAAAAAACTAATGACTCTTAGTAACTGAAAAATATTTCTGTAGAAAACTGATTTTTAACAAGAAAATATTTTTTACAAATGGTTGGTGAAATGATTAAAAAAATGTTAAATTGGCATTTTTGTGTTCTAAATATTTTAATATCTCCTACATTACAAGGATTAGGAGATATAGTGAAAAGACAAAGTTTACTAAGGGCTACAAAGGACAGGAAGTTGTGGAGAACCATAAACACTCATGTTCTGAAGAGACAAGCCATATAGAAGAACATATACATGCTAAACAATAAATAAGTACACACATTGCAAACATTTAGTTTGAAGCAAAATGAATGTTTTTTCTTTCTTTTACTGACTCATACTTTCCATTGGTTTCAAGTTTTCAAGTGATATATGACAAACATTCTACATATTCTCTATTATTCTACCAAAGTTTTTGCATGCTGAATTCCAAACCTCAAAGATGGCTCTTAATCTATAAACAATGATCATAGGATTATGTTCTTCACAAGCAAAGAGTGAGTCAGCCCAAATGTGTCTATTTTACTCAGAAACTCTATCAAATAATCTTCGAGACTCAGCACTTTAGTATAAAGATGATTGTTTGCGAAACTATCTCTGAATAATAAACTAGGCAACAATCTCTCTGACTGATTCTTCAGAAAGAACAATTTTACATTAACAAGTCAGATCTGAGATTTGTGTACTGCCGATATTGATCCTGCTATTTTGAAAGGTACCAAAGACATTTATAAACATTCAGAATAGATTCATCAGTTAGTTGAGTGCCATACGTGATACAAGCTTAGACAATCATGTATCTTTTAAGACATGACTGACTAGGCAAAAGATTTTCCTGCATTAGGTTTCCCTTTCTTTCTGCATTAGACTGGTTGCCAACCAAAGCTATAGAGCCCAATCTGTCTGCATGTAAGTGAATGCAGCAAATTCAACTGGAATTCAAAATGGCTCTTCGATTTCTCATTCCAAGTCAGTAACTATTGCACCATTAGGCACATCAAAATAGATACAAGATATAAATGTATCAGAAGTTACTTCTTTATGGTCTTTGAATCAGATAAGTTTAATTTTGGTTAATTAGTTGATTCTAAATCTGTGATCTTCAAAACCTTTCACTCTAACTCAATAAGATACTTTAAAAAATTAGTAGAATTTTTACAAACATTAAAAGTTATAAATCAGAGGATACTGTCTGATGGAATTAATTCAAGAAAATTACCTCATAAATAATCACACTTTTTTCTGATCATTTTTTTATAGATGTTGATATTAGTTTGATTAAAAATTTTCAAAAAAAAAGTTTTTAAAAATGTATTTTTAAAATGGTTGATTTTGTTTAGCAGCATATCAATGTTTATGGGTAATAACCCACAAGGGTTGATATGTTGCTAAACAAAATAAACCAACCATTTTAAAAATACATTTTTAAAAATCTTGGTTTTATTGCTAAAATCTAAATATTTTGAATACTATTTCATGGCTTCAACTTAATATGTTATGAACACAATTGTATGCCTTCAACTACAGATAAAATGTATTTCCAGTCATTTTACTATAAATATGTATTGATGGTTATTTTACTATAAATATATATATTGGTCATTTTACTATTAATGTGTTTTGATGATAATTATTTTACATAGAAATGTATTGATGGAATTTTTACTATAAAAATGTATTTCTTTTTGTTTGAAGGTTCATTATTTGTCCATTGCTTGGGCACTAACAGGTGTAACCACTCTGGATCAGAGTAGACTCTGGAACAACAGTAATTAAGAGGTGGTTCCATGCTCCTCAAAACCTTCAATCTCCAGATCACAGGCCTTGCTGCCAGATATAGTCTATAGCTATATCTAGGACAATAAATTTAAGCTAACAAATCTTATAATGAATAATATTAAGATAAACAAATCATTTTAGTATCAGAGAGAAAGATTTGAGATATTAGATTAGCATTTTATTCAGTTTTATTTTAACATTTAAAATATTGAATTTAAAAAATTTAAAGAATTTTTTTTGTAAAAGTTTAAATACTGATATCGTTCCCACAATTTTCGGAAAATATACATGATCAATATTTGATTTTATTAATATACCATCTTCACACAATACTTAGAAAAAAAATTCACTTGCTAAGAATTTTATCTTTCAAGGTACTAACTTGCACATTTATAAATCTACCATTTGTCCATGCATTAAATACTGTTGCCATATCTAATCTGATGCTCTTGCTATTCATCTTGAGGTTCTCAACAAAATTTGAAAAAGGATCTGCAATGTAATCGATTTTGACTTGGCATTAAAACCGATTTTTCTCCCTGGGGTCCTGACCACATGAATTCAAGTGTGCTACTAGATTGACATCTAGTTCCCACCCTTTTAGTGTTGAAATAGTTAAATGTAACCATCACTTTTACTCCAACAGTTTCTTTTCTCACACTTCCTCCCTTTGGAACTCCCTTCCATTTACTAGCCTCCCTGATAACTACAATCTCCAAAAATTTAAATGCAATATCAATTGTCATTTTCTATTTTCTTGAATCTCATTAATCTTTTATCCTTTCCTCAATACACCATGTACCAAGTCTTTTCTCTCACTGTAACTCCCTGTGCACTAGTGGCAGTCCTGCTTTGTTTGGGGCAAAATGAAATAAAAAACAATGAGTGATATTAATTGAAAAATATTTCTGTAGAAAACTAATTTTAACATGGAAATGTTGTTAGTATTTTTAATATTTTGATGTTAAAATTGATTGCTTATTTCTGTACTTTCAGTAAAAGGCTGTTTAAGGCATGACTTGTAAAATGCTGATTAAGTCATGGCATGTTCTAGAGACATGTAGAAAGCTATTTTCCATCTCTGTTGTTAGTCTGAGAAATTGCATTTTGACAAAAAGATAATTTTCCTTTCAGTTTTGCAATAATCTTTTACTTTAACACCTGTTTGTCACAATGTCTCTGATTGTTATTCTCTTTCCAAACAAAAAATGTCTTTCTTTGCTCAAGGAAATAAAATAATTTCCTCAAAGTTAGTTTCTCTCTCTGTGGTTTTGTATTACCATTCTCATAAATTAATTTTTGAACCAGCATTAACGCCAAGGGTTTTCCATTTCTTCCAATGAAAAATGAAATTTTTCTTTTAGTTTTTCTCAACAGTAATGACTTCCTGACAAGTTGTAATGATTACAGAAATTGAGAAAGTTCTAGTTTTCTAAGCTGATTATATCAGAAAAAATATTCAATACAAATGACAGGCATTTTGTTTTCAAGACCTGATAGTTTGATTATAGAAAATATCAATTTAAATTCTACATCATACCAAACAAAAACAGTTTGTAAAGATAATTTATGTGGAAATCTTTTAGATGAGTAATTATCATTAATACATGTTTCTTTATTCTACTGAGTATGCTCACCTTATAATAGATACACTAACAAGATTTCAGTCATTAAGCCCTTTAGTTTTTTCAGGTCTCTGTTGTACTTAATAAACATTTCAGAACTTTGAATTAAATCCTTTATTTTATCCATAGAAGCAGATTCTTATTTTACTTTCTATTCTTAGGAAATGTATTTTATCATTTAATTCTTGGTATTCTAATTACCTTTGTGTCACTTCTTTCTCTGAACTAGTGTATTTTGGACACTCTAATACTGTGATTTTGGAGCCTTTAATCCAATAGTTAGACTCAGATGACCAGAAACTGTATATATTCCATCCTATGTAGTTGTGGCAAGAAATGTAAACATGAGACAGTTGCTTTCTAAAACTAATGGTAAAGGAATATGAAAACATGTTGAGAGATGTTGCAACCAGACATGGCTGTATGGTGGGAAAATAATGTTGAACAACACTTGTGGAAGTAAAATATATTAGACAGAGAACAATACTGGTAAAATATGAAATAATCAATGCATATGCTAGGCACTGAAAATCTCTTTAGTAGATCCAGCATAGAAATGAGTACCATCATAAGTTTCAATTTGCAAAATTATACCAACAAAGTGAATTGCTTAAAGCATCTCTGGTTTCTGACAATCATGAATTCCATCCATGGGTTGGTTAGTGTAATTCAGTGGAAAAAAACAAGTGAAATCAACCTCCATGAGAGTGATTTGTTGTGCCTTCTTGAATTAATATTCTCAGCTGATATGAAGTGGAAAGGCAACATTGAATCAATTGCTGGTTCAGATGCCAAGAAAGTTGGGTCATTGTGCCAGGTTAGGCAATTTTTCTCTCCAGAAACTGTTACATATCTATAAGTCTACCATTTACCCATGCTTAGAATGTTGTTCTCACATATAGTCTTGTGTTTCTGGTATATATTTAGAGATAAAATCCAAAGAAGAATCAGCAATATTATTGGTCCTGATATAGCATCTCAGCTTCAGTCACTTTTCATTACTGTAAAGTTGCTTCCCTGTGCATTTTCTATAAAAACATTCATTGTAATTGTTTGGATATAATCTTCATTCAGTCAGTTAAGTGCCATACGTGCCACATGCTTGGGCGATCATGTCTCTTTGGAGACATGACTGACTGGGCAGATGATTATCCCGCAGTAGGTTGCCATTGCTTTCTGCGGTAGACTGGTTGCCGACCAAAGCTATAGAACCCAATCTGTCCTGTTATTTAACCCATAACTGGAAGGAAGGGATGGATTAATACCTTTCCCAAGGGTATTTGCATGTAAATGAATGCAATGAATTCAGCTGGAATTTGAACTTGTCTCCTAGATTTCTCGTTCCGAGCTGATATCCAATGCACCACAACGCACATCCTTCATTATGGTGACTAAACTTTATGAATTAAGTGCAGAACTAGATTGGTAACAAGCTCTTATCATTTTACAGTTGAATTGGCTAAATGTAGCTGCAAGTTCTATGCTAACAATTTATTTTCTTACACTTCTCACTTGTTGAACTCTCTTCTGACTCTATGCTTTCCAGCCAACTTTGATCTTAAAAGATTTAAATGCAATGTCAATCATTGTTTACTGTCTTGTGGATTACTCTTGTACTGTTCTCACCTCATAATTCTTTCACACCCAGTAACCCCTTGTTTCTTAGTGGTTTTACTGCCTTCCTTGGGATAAATTTGATTAAAAAAAATTAAGATGAAAAGACAAGAAAGTTAGCTGATATGATTTACTCATATATGGCTGTGCCAGATTCATTAAAATATCATTAGATGGAGCTGTTACACATAGTATACTCCCTGTCTTCTTTCTCTTCCCTTGCTATCATGCAGTAGCAGCAACACCAACATTGAGCTTGTTCCCAGCACAAGAATATCTTTCTCTTGAATAACTTACTATTTCACACATGCATACAGATAAACACAATTTCCTAATCTTAATGTTTCAGCTATTGTATGCTCCATATTCAGATTATTGGAATTTCAAATTGAACTCTTTATTTCATTCACCAAAGATATTATTCTCATTCCATGAATCATGCTGCTTCTGGATGTTTCAGTTATCTCCCTTTAACTCAATTCTCTAAGTTTCCACTGTACCCTTGAGAACACATGCCCAGTGGATAAAAGCATTGGTTAGATCCAATGACTTGACCCAAAGAGTTGTGAATTCAATACCAGGTTACAGAAGTGATGAACAAACACTTAATTGAGTTAAAGGGAGATAACTAAGACCTCTGGAAAGACATGACTTATGGAACGAGAACAATCTACCTCAGTGCACAAAATAAAGGGTTTAATTTGAAGTTCCAATCACCTAAAGAAAGACCGAATGTATGATGACCAAGATGTCATACATATGGCAATAAAGATGAAGACAACAGTTTGAAAAATGTAAATAATATAAATAATTACCTAATCTCAGAAGTATAGGCAAACAATTCCTAATTGCTTACTTTTAATGTCTTCCATCTTTTTTGCTATATTTACATGCATAGTAATGTATTTTTCTCTCCTTTGTTAATCAGTCAATTGTTACATAATAACACATGAAAATATCATCTTATTGAAATTTATTGCATTTTATTTTACTTCTGTAGATAGATATCCAGAAAGCAAGAGGTGCAATGAAAGCATAATAACCAAGATATAGATTAGTTTGAATGGAACAGCATATAATAGTTTATAAAGATGATAAACAAACACACTCTCTCTCACTCACTCATGCACACATACATACATACATATATATATATATATATATATATATATATATATATACAAAAAGAGTACATTGAAGCAAACACACAGACCTGGCAGTCAGTTTGCCCTTTTATATTTACATACACTCGATACTTTCACCATAAATATAGTATACCATAAAATTGTATTTTAATATATATATATATAATGTATAATATAACCAAAATAAAATTCATATTGAGAAACACTCAGTTCATAATATGCAGCTGATGCATAATACATGCAATTCCAAGTAGATATAGGATAACATATATATATATATATATATATATATATATATATATAAAGCAAAAAGCAGTCAGTCTAACCGTACTGATGAGCTGTGATACAGCGAAACAGATCTGTCTGCGGATAACTATATATATATATATATATATATATATATATATATATATATATAAGATGTATTTAGGCAGCAAAAATTCATCCAATAAGTTTTGTTAAATTCAACTGATGTGGTTTGTCTGTTTAATTTTTTATGAAAATTTGTCAGTTTTCAAATTAAATTTACAATGGGATAAAAAATTTTAGGTTTTATTCATGTACTTTCCATTCTTTCTGTTGACATCAAGTGAGAACTCTGTGTTGTCTGAGTAGTCAACAAATATTATTGGTTATATGCAGCATTTCTGAAGTACTGAGCTTCAAAATCTATAAAGGTTTCTCTTTCAGCAACCTGATATTTGACATTTTGTGTATGCATTAATATATAATCCTCAGGTGGCCAACATTGATCGTCAGTTGTGCCAGCTTCAAATACCTACTGGGGCAAAATCTGAAATGTAAAATACTGAGCAGTCAACACATTGAACAAACCCGCTATGTTGGGTACCAAATGTTTCACAGATTATAAACACAGGTATAATATTTGCTTTTCTATAAAGTATTGAGTACATTTTGTTTTCCAAAATGAAGTATTGAGCACATTTGGTTTCCACAATGCTCATTTTATAATCCTTAGAGCAATGATTCCCAAACAGTGTGGCATGCTTCATATGTGCAGCTGAAGAGGAGAGCACATGAGGCAGAATGATTGAGAGACAGTCAAAAATTTAGAAATAGTTTTAAAAATTCACGTGGCGAAAATAAGTATGATTTCAAAATTTAAAATCATTATGGATTACTTGCAGTTGCATGTATGAGTCCCAGTATAAATAGTTATAAATAATTATTAACAGATTTTATCATTGTGATAGTTTTGTATTATACCAAGTATTAGGAATTAATTATGGTCTGCTAATTTAAGGAGAGAGTGATCAATGATAATGTTCTAACTTTGAATCTGTAGATATCTCCCTTTAACCCTCTCCTTTTTTTGTTTTTAAATATACTTTTTATAAAATTTGAATTAAATTATTACTTCTCCTATGTCAATTCCTGATGGCATCTGTAAACACACTTGTTTAAAAATCATAATTAAAACAAAAGAAAATAAATAGAAAAACGGAAACTTCTTGCTGTTTTGTTTATTTTCATCTAAATGTAAATTTTCCAAAAAATGTGTTTTGAGTGTTAATGTGGAGGTGGGGAGATGTGAAAGGAGAGTTGCAAATTATAGGAGTGGGGACAATATGAAATCTGCAGAGAAAATGGCTGAGTGGTCTTGACAGAAATTTGGGGTGAAATGAAGAAAAAAAAGGGGAGAGAGTGTAAGAGAGAAAAAATTAAGAGGGAAGGAGTTCTGAGAAAAGATTGTCATCGTAAAATAAAGATGTTGAATGAATCGAAAATGGACAAAAGTGATAAATGAGCATGAAAAAAACGGTAAAAATGAGAAAATAGACATTTGTCAAAGAATCCAAACACTTGATAAAGTTTAATAAAAGACAAGTTTTTTTTTCTGTTATTTACATATGGTGTTGAATTTTTTATCTGCCAAATCTTGGATGACCAAATTTAAATCTAATTCTGTCTGTTTTGTTATTCACTTTCATTTGTCTCAGTGTAAACTTGAAAAGATGGATGGCATTTAAATCTGGATGGAAAAGATAATTATCACAAACTCATGAAAAACTCAACAAAACAGTTATTTTTTTTCTGATCAAAATGTAGAAAAAAAGAATCAACTGTCAAGATCATTGAGTCAATATGAGCAAAACACATAGTATGTGCTTTGCCAGGGCCACATACAGTTTTGAATTCATCCTTTTTCTTCTTCTAGACCAGTTGCAACCAAAGGCTATAGAACCAAATCTGTTTTACTATTTACCCATATCTGGTGAGAAGAAAAAGTTGGCTTCATACTTTTCTCAAAGGTATTAGCATGTAAGTGAATGTAATGAACACAACTGGAGCTCTTCCCATTCCTCAATCTGAGCCACAAACCATTACTCTTCCATGCCTCCTAATAAGCACATATAATAAAGAAAGACGGAAGAGATAAATTCATATCTTTCTCAAGGTTATTAGCATGTAAGTAAATGTAATGAACTCAACTGGAATTCAAACTCAGCTCTCCAACTCCTCAATCCAAGCCACAATTCATTACTCTTCCATGCCTCCTAATAAACACATATAATAAAAAGAAAGAAAGAAAAGATAGATTCATACCTTTCCCAAGAGTATTAGCATTTAAGTGAATGTAATGAATTCAACTGGAATTCAAACTTGGTTCTCAGATTCTTCAGTCTGAGCCACACTCTACCTTTCTACATTGACATTTTCTTACCGTATCTTTTTTAAAATATATACATCTAAGTACTGATGAGGCTTGACGATACTTAACTTCATTGATGATATGGGAACCAATATTTCATACCAATGTGGCTGCAAGCCAGTTTTATTTCAAATAGGATAAACTTCAGTTCCTTACAAAAAAAAAATATCATGAACTTAAGAAGAAATTTATTTAAAGCACTTAGCTATATCCTTTCCCTGAAGTGGTCAGTTATTTATTTAATTTTAATATAAATCTTTGCTTCGAGCTAAGAAAAAAAAACTCAAGAAAAACGGATCTTTCTCACTATAGTCAATTTAGTATTGATATTTATTATAAAAATAGTACTTGATTATACTTCATGAAAATCTACCCTAAGGCAATAGGTATGTCTGATTGGAATGTGGATTCCTGAGCCAATTAAGTAATGGTTATTTTGTCTAAAGGCTATTAAAGTAGAAATGTTTTGTTAACGACCTTTTGCTTTTATCGAAACAGGTGCATTTTTCAACAGTAGTAATCGACTAATGATGGGAAATCAAATTTGATGTTTGCTCAAAAAGATATTAACTTAACAGTGTTGAAAATGAGAAAGAGAAATGTGTTTGGATTTTAGCTTCTAAAACTTTTCTCATCTTTTATGAACTCATTAACTGCCTTTTGCAGCAGTAGTAGCATTTATTAAAGAGGATAGTTATCATCACCTCAGAATAATTGGGAATTTCTACTTTGAGTGTAGATTTTAGTTTTTGTTAGTACAGTTGAAATCAGTCAGTTAAGTGCCATATGTCATGCATGTTTTGGTGAAAGAGACATGAATAACTGGGCAGGAAATTTTTCTGCAGTAGGTTGCCAATACTTTCTGCAGAAAGCTATAGAGCCCAATCTGTCTTGTTATTTGACCCATAGCTGGAGGGAAGAGATGGGTTAATATCTCTTCCAAGAGTATTTATGCATAAATGAATGCAACAAATTCAACTGGAATTTGAAATTGGCTCTCTGATTTTTCATTCTGAGTCAATATCCACTGCGCCACAACATACAGTTTAAATAAGTGTCCTAATTTACCTGTTGGGTAGGTTACTTTTTGCCAGAAAATTCTTCTCTCCAGAATCCATCTTGCACATTTATAAATCTTCTATTCATCTTTGCATCGAAAGAGACATGATCACTCAAGCAAAAGAGACATGACTGACTTGACAAAAGATTATTCAGCAGTAGGTTGCCATTACTTTCTGTGGTAGACTGGTTGCCAACCAAGGCTATAGAACTCAATCTGTCCTGCTATTTAACCCATGACTGGAGGGAGAGGTGACAAATTGATACCTTTCACAAAGGTATTTGCCAACCAAGGCTAATGAAACCCTATATGTCCTGCTATTTGACCTATAGCTGAAATGATGGATTAATACCTTTTCCTAGGAGCATTTGCCAATCAAGGCTATAGAACCCAATCTGTCCTGCTATTTAGAACCATAGCTGGAGAGAGAATGGATTAATACCTTTCCTAAAGGTATTTGCCAACCAAGGCTATAGAATCCAATCTGTCCTGCTATTTGACCCATAGCTAGAGAGAGAAAAGACAGATTAATACCTTTTCCAAGGGTATTTGCATATAAGTGAATGCAATGACTTCGAATGGAATTTGAATTTAGCTCTCTGATTTCTCCTTTCCAGCTGACATCCACTGCACCACAACATACATCCTTGGATTGAATATTACCGCTATATCTGGTTTGGTACTCCTTCTATATATCTTGAGATTCTCAGCAAAATGCAAAGAACAGTCTCTAATGTCATCAGTCCTAATTAGGCATCTCAGCTCCTGCTACATGATACAGCTGTGATTCGTCTTCCCTGTACCTTTTCTATAAATATTTTCATGGCTGTTGTTCTCCTCCTTGATAGCTTGGTTTGTGTTGATTACATGACAACTTTAAATTTGGGGAACATTTTTATTTATCTTCTTATGGCAATGCTGATAAGATGTTTAAGTCACTTGGATCAACCAGAATCTGTTGAGACTTGGATCTGAGATTTTGCAGATAAGGCTAGGGCTAAAAAGTTGAATGATAATCAGACAAGAGGGGGAGAAAATGTAATGACTGAATTCATTCTTGCTTCAGCAAGCTGTGAAGTTATAATGAAAATTTCTGTTATGGCATACCACAAACAATTGGAGAAGTTGACTACTGATCACAGTGTAATAAAACAAGACAATACAACTCCTTTATTAATGAATAATGTAACATCCAATAACAATGAGTAAATGGGCCAAGAAACAGAACAAGCTTTTTCAACAGGAATTTTTAACAGACAAAAATATGAAAAGAGGAAACTTTATTTCTAATTGAAATTTCAAATATGGATGTGTGATTAATGACAATGAGAAATAAAGATACACTCGGAGGTGTTTAATAGAAGAGGGAATGTTTTGATTTTTTTTTTTTTACAATAAAGTTCATCCTGTACAAAGCCTGGACATCATTTATGGTAGCGGGTTATATTAAGTGGTAGTTTATATGGATAGGAGAGGAGGATAATGCTTAACTCTAGACTTGAACAGGTTAACATTGTAGTGATCAGGGAAAGAGTCTATTCCACAGGGTAGTGGTTCATGGGAAGAAGCTGTTCGAGTGGAACTTTTTTGCCAAAGAAGGTGGTTTGCTACTATGTAAGTGGGCCCTAGCTGTAAAAGTTAGACCTGGTGGGTTTATTTTATTATTTCATATTTTGTTCTTATTTCTCTTTTTGACAGAAATTTTTCAACCCTTTTATGTTTATTCAGACCACTCTGTTTAGTAATTTCACAATTTATAACAATTTAAATGATGTTATGACTCAACCTTTTAAAAGAGTGTCATTATTGCATATTGAGGAAAATTCCAACTCCCCCAATTATTAAGATGTCCTCCTTGTCCTTGTCAGTCAGTCGGTTAAGTGCCATAAGTGATACTCACTTATGCAATCATGTCTCAAAAGAGATATGACTGACTGGGCAGAAGATTTTTCCACAGTAGGATGCCTTTCTGCGATAGATTGGTTGCCAACCAAGGCTGTAGAACCCAATCTGTCTTGCTATTTAATCCACAGCTAGAGGAAGAAGTGACAGATTAATAAGTATTTGTGTGTATGGGAATACAATGAATTCAACTGTAATTTGAACTTGGTTCTCCGATTTTTCATTCTGAGCTGACATCCACTGCACTACAATCCACAGCCTTGTATTAGGTACTTAAGAGTATTATTGTGACATTACATGACTTTTATATAAGAGTCAATGAGCAAGAAATGGTATTCATTTTTCACAGAACTTTTTGTCATTTCTCCATAAATGATCTATTGTTCGAACCAAGTTTTGTCTTTCCTGTTCTCATTATAATTTTACTGCTGGCTTTTATTTGTAGATCATTCAAGCAAAAACGGTCTAATTGTGATAAAATCATTGGTGGAAATGACAGCAGACAAGAGGACTTCTTTGAAAAACTAAAATTCTTATGATAATGACTTGCATGTTTTTAAGAGAAAGTTATTTGCAGTTGATGCACAAGTAAAATTTTTTTTCTTCTTTGTGATTGATTCAGCCAAATGGATTCAACAGAATCCATGGAATTCAGTGACAAATGAATTTTGAATAAGGTGTGAAGGCATGAAATCAAAATATATTAATAGGACAATGCTGGGTGCTTTGAGTATGTTTTTCCTACAAACATCTCCTAAAATGGAAACAATTATTTTGTTTATGTTTTATCATGTGATCTTGGCAAATACTGATTCTTCTTTTTCTTTTCCTATATCTAAACAGTTACAAATAGAAATTTATTTATACTTCAATGACAATCACAGAATACTGTTAATAACAGTACAATAATGTACGATAATAGTACATTTCACTTTCTACATTTTTTTATTTGCAATCCTAACTTGATGTTTACATTTTCTCAGCTGATCTTCCATGGATAAAAGTTGATATCATTGATATGGAATTATTCTTTAAATGGACAATTTATTATGAAGTTATGCCAGTAATATATAAGGTATAAATGGTTTTATTACTTTTATTATCAATTTATTTGATATAGTGAATCTTTTCATGTACCATGTACATTATTAGTTTTCGCATCGAGCCTGTGGTTAGCATATCAACAAGTATTACTCAGAATTTCAGGTTTCTCTTTTATTATTGTAGTGTAAGATGACCCCCAATTTTAAAGGGTGATTTTTGGGGATTTAAAGATCATCTTATACCAAGAAATAATTTTAATGTAATTTATGCAATCAATTTATAAGTTTACTTCTCTGGCCACAAACTTCAAATTTGTCACAGAACAAGCATAATCAGCTAATTTTTTTTTTTTTTAATCGTATCACCCCGAGCAAGGCGGTAATGCCACTGATGTGCAAGGGGCTACGTAATAGTGAAAAGATTGGAAAAGAGAAAGCCTGAAACCACATCCTAAACAGGGAACAAGAGATGAGCCTCTGTTCAATAGATGTGGGTATTTGATATGCTTATCAAGCAATTAATAATCATGATTGAGTTTCATAAGTTGTTAGGGCTTTAAATGCACACATGCAATTATTATTAGGCTAAGCTTGCTTGGACATTTTTGAGTCTATTACACCAACCATCAAAGTCCTGCATTAAAGTTAGAAGCTCATTAGGGAGGTATTCTGTGTCATAACATAGCAGGTCAGTATAGGTGGTTGCTGGGCAAACAAATCTTTCCCCATGGCTAGGTGTTCAGAGCAGAAGAATACACACATGAAATATTTACTATTGAAATAGTTAAATGTAACTGTCTCTTCTATTCCATTAGTTTCTTTTCTCACAGTTCTTGCTTGTGGAACTCCCTTCCATTTACTTGCTTTCCTGATGGCTATAGCCCTGAAAAGTTTAAATGAAACATCAATTGTGATTTTCTATCCCTTTGAATTCCATCCATCTTTTATTCTTTCTTTAACATCTACTGTACCCTGTGTTTTTTTCCTTTTTCTTCTTTCTCTCACTGTAATTCCCTGCACACTAGTTGCAGTCCTATTTTGCTTGGGGTGAAATGATTAAATAAATAAAAGAGAAATATTTTTAAGATCTTATAAAAATGTGAAAAATTTTTTAAATTTGTTAAAATAATTCAAGTATACACCCAAAATATTAACTTATCTTGAGACCTTGAGATTGTATAAGACAAGATGGTAGATTGCATTCAATCTATAGAAATGTTAGGACACATTACATTTGCTGATGACTCTGTCTAGGCATGAATATCCACAATTTTTGAATTTGAAAAATCTTGAAGTAAAAAATGACCATTTTTATTGCCCTTTATTGAGTACAGACATAGAATAGATACCTAAAAGAACACTAGAAAAAAACTTGTAAAGAAAAAGTGAAGAAACAAATCCAAAACCATGGTCACTCCTGCTGGAGGAACCCCACCTTGAGTGACCATCTCTTCAAAATTATAGTTGTACCCAACATTCTTGACCAATTTCAGTTTGGTGAAGTTATTTAACATAAGTCTTGAACTCAATGTTGTCTTACTCCTAGACCTGTTGCCAACGATAAGACCCAATATATCATGCTACTTTATTTACGGCTAGAAGGAGAAGAGATGGATTCATGCCTTTCCTAAAGAATAATTGCACATAAAAGTACGTAACAAACCTGACTGCAATTCAAACTCTGTTCTCTAATTCTTGAGACTTGGCTGAAACAATGTAACAAAATTTCCATTTAAAGCTGAAAATCCTACAGAAAAGAAAACTTCATTAAAAAAAGTAAATGATTGAAGAAGTTTGAATTCTAAAAACTTAACTTTCAAGATAAAATAGGAAGAGAAGTTTTTGAGATTCTCAGAAACCTAAGTAAATAAAAAAAATATTAGATAACAAACATAAAGCTTAAATATGAAACTAGAAAAAGCAGAAAAAATTAATCAAAGTAACAAAAACTGAAAAAAAAAACAACTTGACAATATTTGAAAATAAAATCCTTATGTAAACTAAAAAAAGACTCTTTTTCAAAATAAAAAATCTAGAGAAAAATCCTGAAAATGTGTTGGAAAAAAGTACACAGTCATAAAAGTACACAAAGGCAAAAAATGTGAATGAAAACAAGCAAAAACCATTTCTACAAAATAATTAAGTACAAAAGAAGTTAAAAAAATAGAAAAATATTTTTTGGGGGAGTGGGGAACCCCCCCAAAAACTAGCTCTGCAAATTAAAAAAGAAAAAAAGAATTTGAATGAATGCTAAAAATATTTGTAAATCTGACATCAAGGTGAATTGCACAGTAAATACAAAACAAATTGCAAAGCAAATACAGATGACATTCTTGAATCAACAAGATTGTGTGGTTATCTGTTTAAGTTACTTTTGTTTTTCTCTTGGAAGAACAAGTTATAATCTGAATGAGTTGATGGTCACGTTTCTATTTCACTTCCTTCCTGTGTCATACTGTTTGCTTCTGATTTCTATTACTTTAGCTTCCACCTTGGAGTTTTCTTAAATGTTCTCCAAGTTTTGAAAGGAAACATGAAATGCAATGGATATTCTCATTATTATTGTGAAATGTAGACATGGAAAACAAATTCTATATTAAAAACAGCATTCATTAGCATGTGGTAAAACACATAAATATTTTTTTAAGAAAAAAATGTTTAAACATTATTCCTTTGGTTGGATTTAGTGTTAAATATAAGACTGATTACTGTGTTCATGCAAGCTAAAGTTGAAATTTTTGATTCAAAGTCTGGCACAAGACAAATATATTCATTACTTGGTGTACTTGAACTACCATGAGTGTCTTAGATAGGCATCAGGAAAACAATCCAGCCTTGCAAAACCTTGTTTAAAATTATGAAAAAATCTTTGTACAGTTATATGAGGAGAGGTAAATTAAAATCTTCTGTCAGGCAAGACCTACCTTGCTTTGTGCAAAATTAATCTTGGTCGTCCCTCACCAAAAAATACAGCTATAATGACAATGATAAATAAACTGCACAATTTTTTGTTTATGAGATGAATTTGGGACTGGCTACGAGGAAGAAATTTTTTTTTTCAAAAGTCTTAGATCTAGATGAACCTTACAGAGATGCTTATTGATTACTTGGTGTACTTGAATTACCATGAGTGTCTGAGATGGGCATCAGAAAGAGCATCCAGCCTTGTAAATTCTTGCCTGAAATTATGAAAACACTTTGTATGTTGACAGGCGCATATGAAGAAGTAAACTGAGATCCTCTGTCAGGTGGGATCCATCTTGCTTTGTGGGAGATTAATCCTGGTCCTGCTTTGACAAAAAAAACATGTTATATATATATATATATATATATATTGGAGAGAATGATAACTCCAAAAGATTTTATCTAATTAATATAAATTATTAATTTGATAAAAATAGAGCTCAATGAATATTATTCAGAGCAAATATCAAAATGAAAACTCAGTACATAATTAAACAGCTATAAATCCAGAAATTATTTCAACAATGTAAAGAAAAATTTTTACAATTGCCTTGTTCAAACTGTTGATAAATAAATAAATGTTAATTTCACTCAGAATATAAAAAAAAACGTTTATAGGAGAGGGATTTTTAAATTGAGAATAAGTACATCAAAACATACATAACACAATACAAAGTAAGGAATTAAATCAAACATACATAGAACAATAAACAAAAAATTCTTAGATGGAAAAAGGGGATTCAAGCTCAGACAAAATTAATCACACAACATTATTTAGGAATTAATATATACATACACAAAAAAGGGTTAGGAATTAGCAGATACATATTTAAACAAGTGAAAAAATGAAGAAGAGAAAAATAAATAGAAAGTGAATAGAAACCTATACAATCACAAAATTTAGCTAATATAAAATTTTTAGAAAATAATCATTTTATATATATATATATATATATATATATATATATATATAAGTGTTAAGGCTAGAGCTGAAAAGCCTGTTATCCTTTAGGTGTAATGTACCCAATTGTGGTTTAGGCAAATCTACATTACCAGCTTTGGCAGCAAGGTATGAGTTGCTGCTGATGTTTGTGTCCCTAATATTTCAAGTTTGGCATGTCAACTTGTAGGATAAACAACAAGACCTGTCAAAGGGCAGATGAACTTCTTATAGGAGCCAACAGTCAATGTATATATATATATATATATATATATGTGTGTGTGTGTGTGTAGGAGAGAATAGCAACCCATGAAGATGGAGAGGATAATCCAAAATATTTTATCTAATTAATATAAAATATCATTTAAATAAAAATAGAGAGCTCAATGGATATCATCCAGAGCAAATATATTGAGAGGAAACTCAGCACATAATTAGATGGTTAGAAATCTAGAATTTATATCAGCAATTTTTATGTTTGCCTCATTCAGATTGTTTATGAATAAATAAATGTTCATTTCACTCAAAATATTAAAAGAAAATGGTTTATAACAGAGAGATTTTTAAACTGGAAATCAATTGAGAATAGATAGATGAAATCACACATAAAACACAATACAGTCAGTCAGTCAGTTAAAGTGCCATACATGATACACGCTTTTGGGCGATCATGTCTCGAAAGAGACCTGACTGACTGGCAGAATATTATCCCACAGTAGGTTGCCATTGCTTTCTGCGGTAGACTGGTTGCCAACCAAGGCTATAGAACCCAATCTGTCCTATAATTTAACTCATAATTGGAGGAAAGAGATGGATTAATACCTTTCCCAAGGGTATTTGTGCGTAAATGAATGCAAGGAATTCAACTGGAATTCGAACTCGGCTCCCCGATTTGTTGTTCCAAGTCGATATCCACTGCATCACAACGCACATCCGCTATAAGGAAATAAATCACACATACATAAAACAATAACAATAAATTAATACACACTTGAAAAGGAGGTAAGGTTATAAATGCCCAAAACAACAGACAGACAGAATAAATAAATTCCATATACATTGGGAAGAAGAAGGAAAATAATAAAGTAACAAATTTTAGCTAACACAAAATTCTTTTTTAGAAAATAGGAAAATTCCTTTTAAAAGATTTCTTTAGAAAGAAGAAATGTTTTTAAGCAAAGTCCATTTATTTTTTAAATGTTTAAAATTTTTCTGTCAGTTAATATTTGTGAATGTAATTGTAAAATGTGTTCCCAATTTTTCTTTTTAAATTTATTTATTTATTTATTTTTATCTTTCTTTTCCCCTTCTTTATTTATTGTGAAGATTATGTCTGTGTGTTAATATTGTACATGTATATATTTTTTGTGTCTGGTTCAAATGATATAATGTTCACTTCCCTTATCAAAAACTGTCTTTAAAATAAATTTTTTAACTCTTACTTTTATTTTTCTACAGTCCAAATGCGTAAAATAATTTTTAATAAAAATTTTGTAATGAAAATTTTTGAAAAATTTAAAAAGAAATTTTTTAAAAAAATTTTCAAACAAATTTTCTTATTTTCTAAAACATTTTTACATGTTTCTGGTTCCTTTTCACATTCTGTTGATTCACCTATTCTGGTTGTAGTTCTTTTCATTTCTTTCATTTTAGTATCTGTCAATTAGCTATTTCTCATGATTAATCTTTTTATACTGGCTAGTTTATTTTCATCAATGTACTTTCTAATTGCTTGTCAAACCTTTTCTCACCAAATATGTTTGGTGAGTCATGTTTTTCTGAGATTTGTGCAATGCTTCATAGAAGGCAATCAAAATCAGTTTTTCTCTCACCATTTTACTTTTTCTTTTTTAAATGAATAGCTGTGGATCTAGTTGGAGAATTTGCATGGCCACCATTGGGATCATCTAAGTTGTAGGGATCTGAAGATTTCTTATTTGTGTAGAACTTTATTCCTATGGCAAATTTTTTGACCTCAAGTAGGGTTCATCCTGAGGTATGGGCTTGCTGTTTATCCACTAGAATGTTGCAACAAGTGATGCATGGGTCCAAAGATTCATCCAAAGTTGCCTGGTACATTGTGTAATGGTCTTTTAAAGACAGGGTTCTGAATTATGTAAGGGATTTTTTTTTTTTATAAGCGTTTCACCCCGAGCAAGGCATGTCACTGCCACTACTGTGCAGGGGGCCACGTAGAGTGGAGAAAGGCTGATTAAATATAGGAAATGACAGAGGGTGGGTGATAGGCGGGTAAGGATACCGAGAATGAGGGTTGGGTAGATGAGAGTGTTCTGAGAATAGTTGGGAGTTAGTGTGATAGGAGGTGTCTATTGACCCTACATTTAAACACCTGGAGATTGTAACTGTCTGGAAAGCAGACTTGTGGAAGGGAGTTCCACAGGCGGGAAGAGCGAGAAAAGAAGCTGTTGGAGTAGAATTTACGGTTACATCTTATTTGTTTAACTGTAAAAGGGTGGGACCTAGTTGCTAATCTAGTATCTCGTGTAAATTCGTGCTTAGGCGGCACCAGTGATCTAAGCTCATCAGAGCAGAAGCCATGAAAGTACTTGTAAAAGAGGCACAGGGAAGCCACATCACGCCGGTGTGAGAGCGGCTGTAGCCGGTCTGCCAAGTCAGTATCAACCACGTTACAGATCCTCCTTTGTATTTTGTCAAGAAGCCCAAGGAGAGCAGCAGGGGCACCTGACCAGATATGGCAGCAATATTCAATACACGGGCAGATGGTAGATTTGTATATGTGCAGAATAGATTCAGGTGGGAAAAATTTCCAGGCCCTGCACAGGGAGCCCACTTTCATAGCAGCAGATTTGGCAAGGGATTCAATATAGTCATTCCATTTGAGGTCCACCGAGAGTGTAAGGCCAAAGAGGCGTAGTATTTTACTCTCTGGGAGGCTAGCCTGTCCCATGCTAATGGGAGGTAGATGCAATTGTCTATGGTGATTAGTTGATAACAGCTTTGTTTTGGAGGCATTGAAATTTACCAACCATTCCCTACCCCAGGTCACTACGGATTGGAGGTCCCTTTCAAGTACGGCAGCGAGGTTCACTTTGTCGTCCAGACCTAGTTTCTGATCAATGCGGGAGTAGATTGTTGTGTCGTCGGCATACATGCCAACTTGGGATCTAATGGTGTCGGGGAGATCATTAATGTAGATCAGAAAGAGCATGGGACCTAGGATAGAACCTTGAGGGACGCCCGCGTTCGTCTGGTAGTGTTGGGAGGCATGCCCATTTAATACCACCTTCAATGTGCGGTTAGAGAGGAAAGACTGGATGAGGTCAAACAGATGTCCAGTTATCCCATAGCTCCGCAGTTTGCACAAGAGGCCAGCATGCCAGACCCTGTCGAATGCTTTGGAGATATCCAAGGCAATGGTTTGGGCTTCACCATTCTTGTCAAGTGCCTGGTTTGAAGTTTGCATTCTCTTAGATGGGTTACTAAGAGACAGAGACACAATTGCAATTAAAAAAAAAAGACGTTGCAAAAAGACACTGGAAAAGAAGCTATTCAACAAAACAAAACATTATTATACGAGAGTATTATGTTTAAATAATACATTATATATTCATAATTATGAAAAAGAGAGAGATGGTAATTTTTATTTTTATATTTATTTTCTGCTGTTGTTGCTGTTAATCAGATTAGTTATTAATTGATTAAAAAAACATTATTGTTGCTGCTACCATCACTAGTCATGTTCACGAAATTGTCAAAAAAGTAATGAGAAAAGAAAAACTTCACATTTGGTTAATATAGTTCTGAATTTATATGACGTATAATGTATTGCTATTGTGAACTTTAAAAAAATAATAATACTAATAATAATCATGATTACTATTTTTTACAGTAATAAGATTAAGTGAGACATCCCTGCAATTATTATTATTATAATCATTATTATTATCGTTATAATTAGTATTATCATTATTATTAAAAACAAAATGATTGTTGTAATGCTTCTAATATTTTTCAACACTTTGAGAAGCGTGTGATTTCAGAAAAAAAAAAATACACAATTTCAACAGTACACTTATCTTTAAGTTACGTCTATAACTTAGAAATATACAAATATTGAAAATTACAAGTCCTTGTAGAAATATCATAAAAGTAAATCCTCATCTGTGCATAACACTCTTGACTTGGACCATTTCTCTTTTGATTGAAGTTTTCTATTCATCTGAGATGGGATTATCTACCAGATAGAAAGTTAGATATTACATAGCAGTTCAGCACTCTTTAATTGTTTCTAATGATCTCTTAATACTTTGCTCAGTTTCTGGAAGGCATCTTTTACTATTCTGATGCACCTTCTGATTTCTGTATCCTATTTTCTGTCATCCATTACTAAACTACTCAGTCAAATCTTTGTACCAGCTTGATTTTGAGGTTAACAATATGTAGCTCACACTTTAGGTGCTCTCTGTTGATAACAATCATATATTCTGATGACTTATAGTTAATGGTAATCCTTTCTTTATGCTTTTCTCAGTTATCATGTGTAATATTTCATTTAGGTTTCTTTCTGAGTCTGCTATACATAAATTAAGGGCAAAATCTTCTATATTTTAATAGTGCTACACCATCATTATTTTGTTTTCTACTACAGTCATCCACAGCACCAATACCCATTTTTTTATCTTACAGTTTTGTAGATTGATCTTTGTGAAATCAAATTCAGTGATTTGTTTCCATTGATCTGGAAACAAATAATTATGTACTTTCAATGATTGATATTGAATAGAGGTTGATGCTGTTTATAGAAAGAAATTTTGAAAGTCTATCTTAAAACTTGACTTATCAAGGTGCATTGTGGGAAAGGGAAAACAATACAGATTTCTCAATCTTCCTGAGAATTTAAAATATATGGTGGTAGATTACTTTTGCAGCAATATCAGTTTGCATTATTTTATGAAGCCATTAATAATAACTTGAATATTTGTTGTTGTTTTTTTTGCAAATACTAAACAATCTAAACATTTCAGTGTATGACAAATTTAGTATAGGAGATAAGAAAATTGAACATGGAGATAGTTTCACACAATATTACAAACTGCTACAAAACCAAAATATTATCCTGAAAGCTCAATTCATGTTCTTAAATAGCCTCATCAGATCAAGACTTTTATATAAATGTCATACATGGCACCAAATTTGTGTAGATATTTCTTAACTGTCAGCTGCATACAACCACTTTCTAAGATCAATGACTAAAGATAGTTTAGTGTAAGTGGAGCCTGTAGGTCTTGGCAAAGACTACATGTCTTTGAACATGGTGGTCTGGTTCTTTAAAAAAACAAAATACTGTAGCAAATAATTGTAACCACATCACTTGAGGACTTTCAACTGTGGCAACAGTTAAAATGGATGGTGCATGTAGCTTTAAGAGAAAGCAATGATATAATAAGTTTACATGACCACTGCATCAAATAAAAGGTTAAGAAAAAAAACCCATAAATAGTGGAAAGAGACATAACAATTACTGGACTTGAGAAACCTGTGTTGCTGAAAATCTGGTTTAAGTAAGATTTTATAAATTTTAACTGACAACAGTACTTGCTTATCAATGAATACCAAATGTATCCTTACAAGGAAACAACTAATTACTATTACCTGGGGCCAGTGTAAGGGTCTTGTAGGTCCCTACCTCTAAATCTATGATACAGGGCCCCAACAATCTACTACATCTCAATTTTCATACGGTATTATTCATATATAATACAAAACTTTTGTAACCTAACTATGTACACTAATGGATCATATGCAGTATAGATAAACAGTTCAAATAGAAAAACTGAAAATAAATGCAGTGTATCTAAATACAAATTAGACATGTAATAGTTTATTGCATTTTAAATAAATCAACAATTTTTTGTGGCAATTTTAAATATCAATTTGAGATTTTTCTTGATAAAAAATTGAATAATTTTAACACTTTCAAATATTATGGATGCAAAGTAGTTAATATTCATAGTGCTTTCTGAAACTTAGCATAAACAAAACAAATTTATGGATTTGAATCAAAAAATACCTGAGAATGAATTAAAATCCATGAAAAGTTTTCATCCTTTAATAGTCAGTTATGCTTAGTTTAATTTGTAACATATATAAATGCAGTGTAGAAAAAGCAGATGTTGGTAAATAGTGATGGTCACAAAGCATTGCCTGGGACCCCCAATCAGACTCTAATCCAGTCAAGGGTAGTACATATCAACCCTGCTATTACCATTCAAATGTATTTTTGTGCTAGACTTTGTATTTGCATTTTGAAAACACACTTATTTTGAATGTCCTGCAAACCCTGTCACTCTCAAAAGTCATTAATAATTAATCCTAATACCAGATCATCATAAAGACTACAAAGAGCATCAATAGATTTTATGGTTTAACTTCAACACACCTTCATTCAAATATAGAGTACTAAACCATGTTGTACCAAAGTTCTGTCTCTAAACAAAAAACTAATTTATCATTGACTTACTTTAGACATGACCATTGGTGCAATATATGTGACAGTGGCAGGAACCTTTTTGTTCATTTATTATTCATATTCACAGATGCTTTAGATCAAGAAACCTAAACCAAGGTTGACTGAAATGCATATCCTGATCTGTTAAAATGATAGAGATAAAAATAAAATAAAATTGAATGCTAACAAAAGAGAAATAGTTGTCAATGCTCTTTGAAAGGTTGCTTACCAGTTTTGTGAGTTCAATTCTATCTGATTGCTCCATTATTGTAAATTTGTTCTAAAAGCTTAGTAAATATTCATAAATATGTGGAAATATTTACTCATTTCCCCAAGTATTTGTAACATATAAATTTCCCATCTATGTGTAACATACAAATTGTCTGACTTATTGTAGCGTAAAAAGTTTTCCAACTTTGTATAACATAGAGATATCCCTACTTATTTGTAATATACAGATGTTCCCACTTATTTTTAACATACAGATGTCCCCACTTATTTGTAACATACAGATACCCCAACTTATTTGTGACATTAAGATATCCCAATTTATTTGTAACATAGAGATCTCCCCACTTATTTGTAACATAAGATGTCCCCATTTATTTGTAACATAGTGATGTTACAATTTTTGTAACATAGAGATGTTCCCATTCATTTGTAACACAGAGATGTACCCACTTTTTTGTGACATACCAATGTCCCACTTATTTGTGACATATAGATTTTCTCACTTATTTGTAAGATAGAGATATATCAAATCATTTGTAACATAGAGGTATTTCCACTTATTTGTGAAATAGAGATTTCCCCACTTATTTGTGACATACATATGTTCCCACTTATTAGTTACATACGGATTCTCTCACTTATTTATAACATAGATATTTCCCCACTTATTTGTAACATAAAGATTGTCTCACTTATTTGTAACAAAATGATTCCCCCACTTACTTGTAACATAAAGGTTTCTCCACTTATTTGTAACATACAGATTTTTTAGATCCCTCTGAGTAGAGTACAATGTACATATTTAAAAGAATGCATACTAACCTCTTTCGGACAAGTGGTCATCTGTAGATTACTTATTCTTTATTATCTGTGAATTATCAGTCCTTCTTTGGAATGATGGTGGAGTGATTTCTCCATGGCTTGGAATTTATTTTTTCACTTATACTTACTACCACTTAGGGCTAGATAGGTCAGTCTACTCTGCTATTTCTGATAACAAAGTCAAGTAATCCAAAATAGGCTAAAACAAGATATCTAACTTATCTTTTTTAGAGGATGCATCATTACAGTTTCTTTCTCGTCTTTTGAGTTTCTCAGGGTTTTAATTTTAGATGAAATCTCTGATCTGTGTCAAAAGTTATCTGTCTATTGCATTAATATACACATTAGTCATAATGAAAAAGTTTTAAAAATTGATAAGTTTACAAGTAAAATCAGAGTTGTTTTTTTTTGCACTGTACGTTTGTTACTAGACTGACAAAGTTACTGAAAGCGCATGAATTATGGTTCCAGATAGAACCATAACTCACCCCAAAAGTTATAAATGTTTTAAACTCATCAATAAAAGTAATAAAACTTAATATGTTCCTCTAATAAGAATAAATTAGATATATTATATATCTGTTTCATTAAATGTGATAGACAAGGAATGTTTTCTCTAAGATATTTTAATTAAGTTTTTCTGCTGTCATTTCAGTTTTTGTGAGGACCATGAATGATTGATTTGTTTTTTACAGCTTATCAACTTTTTCCAGGTTATTTAAAGCCAGAAAATATTTTTGGATTGTAAGAAATTGAGGGAGAGATAATAATAACTTACTGATACATGTCCTTATTAATACATAGTGGGAGAAGAGGTAAGTTCATGCCTTTTCAAAGGGTATTTGCATGTAAATAAATATAATGAACTTGACTGCAATTGAAACTCTGATCTCAAATTTACAATTCTGAGCCGTTACTCGGACATAAGCACATGATATTTGCAAACGGTCACCCATCTAGATACTGACCGTGCTCGATGTTGCTTAACTTTGATAATTGGACAAGAACCAATGTTTAAGAGGGTTAAAATATATATACAATGATTGCTGCCGAAATATAAACAATGTCCGAATTGATAATAATGATAAAATTGTTGGTTATAATTAGCGATAAATGTTGGTGAAGGTAAAAATATTCTGTTTTGGGGCTCCTCATAAAATCTTCAAAATATCAATTACAGTTCTTGCGTGAAGAATCAGACAGTGGAAACCGTCCAACTGTGACCACGTTGCTTGGCGCGATGAAGAGGGTACTATCAGTTAGGTGATGATATCAAATTGTTTGAGATAATTTTGACGATGACAAATTGTGACAGTAAAAGGAAAGATGATGTTGAGGACCAAAGAAATGGAAGTCGGTCAAATCAATCCCAGAATTCGCCGATGATGCATTTCCATAAAATACAGGAATGTTTCTACACGCAGATGTCAATTCCACTTGCTTCCAACCGATTTTTCAACCGAGGCAAAAACATGACTATAAAACTGATCAAACGAAATGGAATAAAAAAAAAATACACTCTAGAGACGCCTACAACGATTCTCTCTTACCTCCGGCACACACATACACACAATATATATATCTCACTCTCTTTCTCCTGACACCGTTCTCACTCGTGTCTCTGTAGCTTACCAGCAATCTCAGTCCAGTTCAGTCCGTTAAGTATCATTACATTCGACTTTTATTTCTGCTCAAACGAATACCAGTTTCTTTCATTCTCTCAGTCTGCTTTCTTCAATAGAAAATACGGAAATCGAACACAGGAGAGGCCGCGCCAGGAATACTTTTGTTCAGCACCGTAAGATTATACAAAAGCAACATCCGAGAACTCGCGTCATGTTCTTAAATAGCCTCGTCAGATCTAGGCTTTCATAGACATGTCATAATGCTGTCCAACTTGTTCAGAAATATCTACACTTTCATCTCTATACAACCAATTCAAGTTGTATTCTTAAATAGCCTCGCCAGATCTAGAGACTCTCATGTGGATGTCATCAAACTAATTCAGAAATGTCTAAACTATTATTATTATTATTATTATTATTATTATTATCATCTAACCGTTTTCTCAGATCAATTTTTAAAAATGGCTTTAAGAGAATGGATCGTTTCGGTCTTAAAGAAGACCACTTTTATCAGACCCTTTAGACAGGAACTATAACATTCTAAAAGTAGGGTATCAAGAGTTCGTAGTAGTCTTTACAAGAGTGAGTTGATGTGTACGTAGGCAGAAATGTATGTATGTATGTATGTATGTATGCGTTTATTATTGGGTAGAATTGTCTTGGAAGTTATCGCTCATAATGAATGGTGAAAAAGGAATGAGGTGAGGCCTGAGAGAGAAAGATAGACATAGAAATAGCGATCGCATGACGGTTGTCAAGGGATGTGTTAATTACGCTCGTATTTTTCTCTCTGGCGATGGTCGAGCTTGTTCCGTCTTTTATTTCGTTTGTGGGACGAAAAGGTCATTTGGGAATTCAGTCCCGGGTGTGATTCTGGCCTTTCCATTTTGTTTTTAGATGTTTCCTAGTTTTCTATTGGCCGAAAAACATTTCACATCGAGGTGTGAAATTTCACGAGTTTTGTTTTGGATTCGCTTTTGCATGTGTGCTTAGCAAAGTTTTGTAAATTTGAGTAAATTCGTTTATTTCTAACAAAATCAATCAATCAGTACTTAGCATTTGAATTTTAAATGTAGGTCTTGTTTTGTTCACTACAACATCACAAACAAAAACCTTTGTCAAAACTCAAAAACTACATCATTTGAAAAGTTCGAACAGCAACCTCCACAAATATAAGTGACACACATCGCTAAAACGAAAGTAATGATAAAATCAAATGTTAACTTTTACACGATCTAAAACAAAAATTATGGGAGAAAACACTCATCAGTACTTGAAAAACTCATGACAGTGAAATTGAGAAACCTATTTTTCAGAAAAAATATTATTTGTAAATGATTTGGTCAATGGGTGTTAATTATTTTCTCTATTGAAACAGTTTCACCTTTACCATGTGAATGCGAAACAAATATTTCTACCAAAGTCGCTTCTGTTTCAAGTACCTGACATTAGAATTTCTTGTTCAAAAAGTCTTTATCAGTTTATCACCTTCAATAGACAATGAAATATTCTTAAAATCTCTGATATTCTGAATCTATCTAAACAGACAAATATAAACTTAGTGTAGTTATTTCTTCTCCAAAATTATGTTCATTTTTACTACATTTCTTAAAATAGATTTTTACAACACAGATAATGCAATTTTCTTAAATTAATGATTAAAAGTAGCTTCAAGTAATTGAATCCAAAATGTCTTAAAGCATACACTCCTTTTCATCAGACCCTATCGATTTGATAAATGAATACCATATGTTCATCTACTGAAACAGTTAATTTCAACCTTGTCATATGAATAAGGAACAAGAATTTCTACCAAACTCGCTTCTGCTGTTGGCACCTGACATTTGAACTTGGTAGAGTTTCATGTTTCAAAATTCTTTATCCACCTCTCAAGTTCAAAATTATCTGAGCACTTCGAACGGATATAATGGTTAGCATTCTATATCAATTATAACCGAAGGATGAGTTCGGTCCTCATTGGGTGCTCCATGCCTTGTGCAACGTTTAAGTAGAAGAAAAAATCTTAGAAAATCCCTATTATATTCAAAGAGTGAACTCTGAAAATAAATGAACACTGAAATACTCTTAAAATCTCTGATATTCTGAAGCTATCTAAACAGACAAATATAAACTTAGTGAAGTTATTTCTTCTCCAAAATTATGTTCGTTTTACTCCATTTCTTAAAATGGATTTTTTTACTACACAGATAATACGATGATCGATATTGATTTTTATTAAACTAGAAGATTTTATAAGCATCTTGTGAGGATCAAACTCTAAAGTAAATTGATCTCTGTAATAATACAAGCAAGTAATCTATAAAAACAAGATCGATTTCATATATGACAAGTGATCTGTATTGGTTATTATGAAAAGATTTTTCCTCATTTCTCTTCTAATATCACTTCAGATTTCTTGGTTTGAAAAAAAAATTAAAACAATTTAAAATGCAATATTTTCTGTACTTTTCTGAAGATAAGTATAGTACAAAAACAAAAAGCAAACAAACATATACTTTGCGTATTATAGACAGGAAGTCGCTCAGCACTGAGGCTTTGAAATATACAGCCCAAGAATTTAAGCGAGTCAACGGCAAATATCAGTTCAACAAATAACGCTTTTATCAGCAGGTAAGTCCATGTAGGAAAAAGTGGATTAAATTCTACTTTCTCCTCTGGCTTGTAAACAATTCTTGCGATCCGTTTCCCTTAGTCAACCACAACACGTGTCGCCTGTATCTCAGTAAAACTGTACCTTTGAAAATGTCTAATTACTAAAAGACAAAGCGAATTCCAGTGCTGATTTTTCCGTCTTGTACGGAAGCTCAGCCAAATGTAACAAAAAAATAAACAAAAAAAATTCTATACTTTTTCAATTTTTAACATTGCGATTATTTAGCTTTGAAATTTGTATTTTAGAAAAAAATTTCCTTAAAGAGTTCTAATTCAATAGGATAAATCAAGTCATTATTTAGACTCGATCAATAAAAATATTTTGCTTTTCGTAAACATGCATCATCTAATAATACACAAAAAGAGTTTTGACAAATTTTCAGGACCTTATAGAATAAATATGTAGGGATTGAATAAAAATACGAAATAAAATAGAAAATACGAAATAAAATAAAAGTACAAAATAAAATAAATATAAAAATCTCCCAGGAGTCCTCTGACAGGAAAAACAATTTACGCATTTGCAAAAATGAGAGGCTTCCTGGCGCCAAAAATAAACTCTCTCTCTCTTTTTTCTGTTGGACTTTAACTGGTAAAGACGTGCCGACTGTTCGGGAAGGAATTTCCCCAACAAAAGGTCGTTGGAAACAAAAATAAAATCAGTGTCCAAACTGTCTCTCTAGTGTCTCTGTATATTTCCTTTTCTCTTTGCCTATTTATTTCAGCGACGAAAGCTATTCAGCAAGTCTTGGATATTTAGGTGAAAGAACCAACCCAGCAGCAATAGCCATAACATCCATAAATATTAGATGTCAGAAAAACACTTTTTTTCAATATTGCTCAAAATTAGTGACAAACAACTAATGATATGGTAGGTAATGATTTCATATTGTAGTGAAAATTTTTTCGTTTCTTTTGGCTTTTAGACAATTTCTGCAATCCCGTTCCCTTTTTAGTCAATATATCCACTGCATGTAACATATGCCTCCTGTTCGATACAGCAATAAACATTTTACGTGTCACCTCTTCTTTATGATATATATATATATAGTGTATCGAGGCAGCAGATAATTTTCTAAACATATACTGTTAAATAGATAATATATGTCTATTAAGTTTAATCATGAGCTGTTCTAAACATTGTATTTTGGCTTTAATTTCAGGTGAAAATAATGACAAAAATCCTCCAACATTTGGATATTTTTTATTATGCTGGTTCTAAGCTTTCGGCTCACATGAGCCATCTTCAGAGAGGTTACAGGGAGGTTAACATAAAGACATTCACCATCAAAGATGATTTTATCTTGTGTTGACATAAAACATTGCTATGCAACGATAACAGGCACCGAATAGCAGACGCAGATTGATCAGAGTTCAATTGATCAACATTTCTTAGAAAAACATAGCCATGTAGGTAATATTAGACAGATCTTAGTCGATAACACAATAACACTCCCTCATACACACAGTGAAAAGAACCTTCAGATATTGAATCAAAACAACCCACACTTAATAAAATCACATTTCAATCTAGCCAAACCACATTACATTGCATTTAGACATATAGTTCTGTTAACATTTCGGTCTCTCATGCGATGTGACGTCATAGAACCGCATTACAAATTTTACCAGTCACAGAAAGTGCCAGAGAATGGGCAAGAAAAGGATGGAAATACTGGTGTGAAGATAGTTGCGTGAGAGTAGAGTGAAAAAGGAAGAAGAACAAGATTTGGGGGTGTTGGGGTAATGATCAGAGATGTATGGGAGTCAATGGGATAAGAGATGGTAATTGACGTTTCATTTCAACTCTTGGAGATTGTAGCTATCAGAGAAGCAAGTATACAGAAGGAAGTTCCACAGACGGGAAGTGCAAAAAAAAAAAAATAGCTGCTAGAGTAGAAGTGGCAGTGCATTTAATTGTTATGACTGTCAAAAGATTGAACCTTGTTGCCAGTCTGGGTAAATTCTTGTAGAGGGGGTACCAGGGAACCAAGCTCGTCCGAGGAGAAACCATAAAAATATTTATAGAAGAAACAGAGTGAAGCCACATCCCGTCGGCAAGAAAGTGGCTGGAGTCGAGCAACCAGGTCGGGACCGATTACATTGTAGATTCTCTTCTGGGGCCTGTCGAGAACCCCGAGATGAATAGCAGGGGCGCCTGACCAGATGCGACAAGAGTATTCAATCCATAGGCGGATGGTTGATTTGTATGTATGCAAGATGTACTCAGGCGAGAAAAAACTTCCTGGCCCGACACAGGGACCCAACCTTCCTACCAGTAGATTTAGCTACTGATTCAATGTAGTCGTTCCACTTGTGGTCGGCTGAGATTGAGAGGCCTAGAAGGCGCAGTGTATTGCTTTCTTGGAGACTAGCTAGATCTATATTAATGGGTGGGGGCAGGAGGGACTGTCTATGTTGGATGACGGATAGCAGCTTCGTTTTGGAAGCATTAAAGTTTAACAGCCATTACTTAACCCAGTGGTCCTGGGTATGACGGTAAACTGCATCTGGCAGCAAGGCCTCTAATTATGAGGTTGTGAGGAGTATGAAACCACCTCTTAATTGCTATTGTTCCCAGGTTCACCCTGACCCGGAGTGGTAGCACCTGTTAGGGTCCCAGCTATGGGTAAATAGTTGACTCCCAAATCGGTGTCAAAATGCTATGAAAGTATTTATCAACAAAACTTTTGTAAATGAAAAATCTTGCCAACAAAACTTTTTGAATGAAAAACGTTACCAACAAAATTTTATTGAATGAAAAATGTTACCAACAAAACTTTATTGAATTTAAAAATTTTACCAACAAAGCTTTATTGAATGAAAAATGTTACCAACAAAGCTTTATTGAATGAAAACTATTCCCAACAAAACTTTATTGAATGAAAAATGTTACCAACAAAACTTTATTGAATGAAAAATGTTACCAACAAAACTTTATTGAACAATTGAATCATATTAAAAAAAATGTGATCCCAGTATTTAAAGACTGACCCTTAAATGACCAAAATGGTTGATGGGTCGTTAAACTTAAACCAAACCAAACCAAACTTACTCAAGTTCACCACAGATTGGCGGTTCTTCTCAAGATCAGCAGCGAGGTTATCTTTGTCCACCTTGACAGATTTTTTACTGAGGCGATAATGAATGGTGGTGTCAGCGTAAATACCTGCTTGGGATTCGATCATATCAAGGAAATCGTTGATGAAGTTCAGAAAGAGCGTCGGGCCTAGGATAAAGCCCTGGGGAATATCCGCGTTCGTGTGATAGGATCTAGAAGCGATCTTTATTATGCGGTTTGATAGGAAAGATTGAATCAAACCAAGTAAGCTTCCAGTAGTACCATAGCCCTGTAGCTTGTGCAGAAGGCCGGCGTGCCATACGCTATCAAATGCTTTGGAGATATCCAGAGCAACAGCTGGAGCTTCGCCGTCTTTATCGAGGGCCTGATATATGTACTCAGTGATGGACGTTAGAAAATCAGCAGTAGACTTGGCAAAGCCGAAGCCATACTGTCTGCTTGAGAATAGTTAATGAGCGGTGAGATGTTGAACTATTTCAGCATTGATGATAGTCTCGAGCACTTTGCCGAAAATCGGTAGGAGACTGATAAGGCGATAATTAGAGGGGTCCGAGGGTTGTCCTGAATTCTTAAATACAAGAACTACAGAAGAGGACATCCAGCAACCCTGAAAACAGGAAGCAGAGAGGTAGTCATTATAGAGAGAAGAGTTCAGGGGGCACATTTCTTCAAGACAATGACCGGAATTCCGTCGCCTCCGCTCACCTCTCTCAATTGAGCCTCAGTTCTAAGAAGGAGGTCGGGTGCGGATACTCCAGACGAGTCAAATGTGGAGTTGGAGGAGAATCTGCTAACAAAGCACTATGCCTTGTCCGCTGTGTGTGTGAAAATCTCAAATTTATTGATTAAAAGAAAGATGGAGGATTTGTTGTTGTTCAGCACACATTTGCAGAGCTGCTAGTAGTCTTTTGAGCCGAATTTGCGGGCTGCTATAAGCTGCTTTATTCTCTCAGCAAACAACAGTTTAGCACCATTTAAGATCCTCTTACACTCATTACGAGCAGAGACAAATACCCGCCTATTATGGTCAGATGCATGGCTCCGATATAGCCAGAAGTGATTTCTGTGGGCAATGGTAGCAGAGCAGGTAGGAGAGAGCCAAGGGGATGAATGTGGTTTAAGACAGAACTTCCTGACCTGGAAGAGGCCTCAGAGACAAGAAGGCTAAACACTTTTTACCAAGTGACGCCACATAGGAAATCGCTGAACGAATCCCAGTTTGCTCTTTGGTAGCAGTAAGAAATTATGTTTGTAGGAAGTTCCTGGTTGGGGTGGGAGTGGAGATAAATATTAGTAGAAACGACAGCATGATCAGAGTTTCCAAGAGGGCAAAGCTGCGCGACTTGGCTGGAGTTAGGGACAGAGTTGAAGCGGAGATCTAACAGAGAAGTGTGTTCTTTAGGGATGCTGGAGTAGCGCGTGGGTTAATGAGCCAACAAAGAAAAAAGTACATTTGTGGGGTTATCCAACTTTGTCTCACAGGACTCCTACTCAGTAGCGTTCTATTCTTTTTACTCTGAAATGTAATGACAATACAGTGCTCTTCTAACACAAGGAGATTGCTTAGTCTTTGGCAAACCGACTAGTTAACTTTAAACAAGCCACGTGGACACTCATACACTACGGCTAAGTACATAAATATTTTCTTTTCTCTCTTCTTTTAAATATCTATATACATATAAATGAATGTGCGTTAAAGTGTAATGGATACCGACTCGGAATGAAAAATCAGAGAGTTGAGTTCGAATTCTAGTTGAATTCTCTTACACGCAAATACTCATAGAAAAGATATGAATCTATCTTTTCTCTCTCCAGCTATGGGTTGAATAGCAGAATATATGGGGTTCTGTATTCTTAGTTGGCAACCAGTCTATCGCAGAAAGAAATGACAACCTACTGCGAGTTGCTGTACGTTGCCATTTCTTAGTCATGTCTAGAAAGAGACATGATCACCCAAACGTGTATCGTGTATGACAATACATACAACATTTTTCTCTTCTTTTGCGAACTATGCTCTTCTTTATAAAAATATTGAAGCAAAATTCCTCAACATTTTGAAACTTCTCAACCTATTCGTCACAATTCTTAAACAACCACATCCGTTACAAAGAAGCACCTCCCACTACAAACTGGGGACCAAAAGCAATCAGGTCCAATACAATTTGTAGCTTCACAATCGCTGCAAAATATTTTGTACTTTGACATGCTGGTATCAAAACGATTAACTACCAACATTTATTTTTACTTGTTTTGCTTTTATATACTTCTTGTCTCTCCCCGCTTTACAATGTAAAGTGCTGTTGGCCTCTCATCTTTTATGGACTAAGAACAGCGTTAAAATAAATGATTTGAGATGTTTACCAAATTGCAGTCGATCGACTGCAATTTGGTAAACATCTCAAATCATTTATTTTAACGCTGTTCTTAGTCCACAAAAGATGAGAGGCCAACAGCATGGCCGACATTTTTTGTATTTGATGTATCCGAACTGAACGACCACGTGATTTCTTTTTATCTTCAAATTCACCCTTTCTCAGGTGACAAGTACAAAAGGAAAAAGAAAGTGGTTATAAAGGTTGGTTTCTTCTACAGTACTGACCTCACAATATTCCTTATAAACCATATTTCTCCCTGCCTCTTTTTCGTTTATATTAAATTTAGTCCTTGTTTTCCTTACCTTACTGAAAGTGGATGCGCGTTGTGGCGTAATGTATTAGGACCTTGAATAAGTTTTCGTTGATTTTTATGAAAAGTAATGTTTTATTGACAAAGATTAATAAGAAACATGTCACTGAAAGTACTGACCATCGCTAGCCACTACTTTTTTTAATCCTTCTAGCAGAATTTGAATTCCATGTCGGAAAAACGACACATCTTTTGAGTCTAATCACGAGTCGACCCATTTATTGGCATCTTCATAAGAATAAAAATGCTGCTCAGCCAGGCCATGTGCCATCGATTGGAAGAAGTCATAATCGGACGGAGCAATGTCTGGTGAATACGGCAGGTGGGGTAGGACTTCCCATTTAAGCGTTTCCAAGTAGGTTTACACCGGTTTTGCAACATGTAGCCTAGTGTTGTCATGTTGCGAAATCACTTTGTCGTGTCTCTGCACGTATTGCAGCCGTTTTTTATCAATGCTCGAATAAAAACGCATCAATTGTAGTCGATATCGATCTCCCGTGGTGATTTCGATCGGTTTGAGCAACTCATAATAAACTACACTCAGCTGATCCCACCAAACTTCGAACCATATATATTCGTCATTGTCACCGATGTTGATGCATAGCCGAGCTTAACCCAGGATCTTCTACCCTTAGGGTTATCGTAGTGTATCCACTTTTTCTCGTCGGTTACGATGCGATGCAAAAAATATTTCCTTTTTGCCGTTGAAGCAGCTATTCACACGTGACAAGGCGCTGTTCGACGTCTCTTGGATTCAACTCGTACGGCATCCAATATCTTTGCTTTTTGAATAATTTCTAATGCTTTCAAAAGTTTCGAAAATGTTGTGTGACCAACTTCTAATAATTCTGCTAGTTCGGCTTGTGCCTGACATGAGTCTTAATGAAGTAATGTCGCCAATTCTTTGTCTTCAAAATTTTTCGGTTTGCCAGAGCGTTCTTTATCTTCAACATCAAAATCATTATTTTTTAAGCGTCTAAACCAATTTCTGCATATTGTTTCCAACAAAGCATGGTCACCGTATATCTCAATAAGAATTCTGTCGGATTCACTTGAGATTTCTTTTGAATAAAGTCGTGCAGTAAAATTCCTCGTAAATACACTTTCTTTGGCAAGAAATCCGACATGTTTATCGCTATGAAAAATAAAGTTGGTGAAATGACATACATTGAATTTCAAGCTTGCTTATAGTACTTTCCTATAGATGCGTTACCGTCTGAAACTACACGCACGCAGTTCTGAAAATCCCATCTGATCGAAAATATCGAGGATTTATTCAAGGTTCTGATATATATCGACTTCGACATAAGAAATAGAAGAGTTGTGTTTGTATTCCAGTTAAATTTATTGCATTCATTAATAGATATTAATCTATCTCTTCTCCCTCCAGCGAGGAGTTGAATAGCAGGACAGATTGGGTTCTGTAGCCTTGGTTGGCAACCAGTCTACCGCAGAAAGAAATGGCAACCTATTGCGGGAAAATCTTCTGCCTAGTCAGTCATGGATCGAAAGAGACATGATCGCCCAAGCGTGTGTCACGTATGGCACTTAACTGACTGACTGACTGAAAGTGGCGCAGTTAAAAAAAAGGACATTAATTTTAATCTCAGCGGGTTTTTACTACAACTTTTATTGAAGAGAAACAACATTTCAGTATTTCTTCTTCCAAATATTCAATATTCCTTAGTTTTTTATGTTTTTCTCTCTTCTGTTTTCCTAATGAAAACATTAGAAAACCTATTGGCTACTTTTGAATTATCTGTCGCCACTTTCTATAAAGTAAAGCTGGATAGACTATAAAACTATCGAACTGGAGGAGGCTGGATTTCAACATTTCAAGTTTAATCATCAATACAATTTTGTTGATGCAGATAACGGAGTCAACACTCAGAATATCTAATGTTTGTGGGGATCAGCAAAGTTGATGAACAAGGAACAGCACGACACCATCTTAAGATCTACCTGGCCGAGTTCACGTATAGAAAGCAACTACCCGATGGAGTCGACCCATTCGACGCCATCCTCTAGGCTATAGCCGCGTTCATGCCACCCGAATACGATTAATGTTTATTTGGAGAAATAAGTATAATTTATATAAATGGTATATTTTTACATATCTGTATTTTTGTCAGAAAATGAATTTATAAAGGCAACAAAGATGATGACAACAGACCAAACACTGTAAATAGTGTAAATAATTACAACTCCTCATCTCAAAAATACATAGCCTCTTCTAGGTTCCTTTCTGCCCGAAGGCAGAGAGTCCGACAAAGACAGGGGTTTGGTAGCTCATATTCTGAACCGAATAACATATTTGGTGGCAATTATATCAATATTTTAAGTGTAGCTTGTTTTAGTTTTTTAATTTCCTGTTTCTAATGTTGGGTCTCATTGGCTTAGAAAACGATACAATTTTTTTCTGATGAGGATTAGTTTTGGATTGTAGAGGAGTTATAAGAGGAAATAATTCTAAATCCTCTAACATATATATATATATATATATATATATATATATATATATATATATACTTGCAAAAATTAGAAACAGAAATAGTTGTGCCTACTTTAATTTGTAACGTATATAAATGTCAGCATAAAAAACAAAAAACAAAACACAGGTAGATAAAATAGCGAAGGTCACAAAGCACTTGCTTGGACCCCCAATCAGGCCTGAGTTCCCCTCCTGGTCGGGGAGTAGAACGCATCGAAGAGGAAAAATCTTGTGTTATTACTACTACGTCTTCTTCTATGTGCCGTGTCTCTTCAAAACGTAGGCGACCATGGACCTCAACTTATGCCTATCCCCGGTAGCTCTTAAATTTTTTGAGGGGTATCTCTCCCAAAGCCTGCTCTGCCATCTGCTTCCTGATTACGCGTCCTTCTGTAGAACAAAATTTCTATTACTTCAAGTCTCTTCTTCATCTTTGATAGGAAGACAGATATTACATAACAGTCCAGTATTCTTTTCTTTGTTTCCAACGAAAATTTCCTGTCTATCAATATTCTGCTTAGCTTTTGAAAGGCGTCCTTGACCATACCAATACCCCTTCGGATCTCAGTCCAGAGCAAAAATAGGAAGAGAGAGTAAATCCTTTTTTATTATAACCCTGAACAGCATGTCACCTAGCCGGCATCTTAGCAGACAAGATAGTGTAACCCCCGCACTATTGTCTTCGGGTATATCGCCACTGTCGTAAATTTTGTATATTATTTGGGAAGTCTTATCGATCCTCAAGTCGGCTTGGATTAAATGCTGTCTTTTAAAGCGTATTAATTTTATACTTTCAGTTAAATTTAATATTTGCTTTTTTAATTTTTTCTTTTATGAAAATCTGAATTATATTAACTGTGTTTATTTTCCTTTTATTTGCAGGTAAGTATTTACTGAATTGTTCTACGCTTAAAACCCCCAAGACAACAGGTAAATCTTTTCTTTTTAATTTTTGTCTTCCGAATTAGGAATGATATCAGCTTTTAAAAGCTTTTACCATTGCATTAAGATGATGTACGCAAACAATCTCGAAATTGTCTCACCTGGCTTCTCTTCGGAACAACTAAAGTGGTTAATCAACTTTTTTCCAATTAGCGTTCAGATCTTTGATCACAACATTTCGGTTTGTAGACTCCATACTTTTTTCTTTTTTCAGTTTTATGTGACGCCTGAATTCAATGAGTATAATGTACCCATTCCCCTTTTAGATTTATGTTCAGCTTCCTTCCTTCGCAATGATTCCATAGCTCATCTTTAGACGACTAAATCTGTTTGTAGTCACTAGGCACGAAATTATGTTAGTACAGTGTGGATTTCAATTTATTCGTTGTCCAGTGTTTACAACAACTGTAGGAAATGAAAACTGAGTCTTAAAATTTAACAAAAGGCAAGCATTGCTTCAGTTGATAAATTTTGGCATAAAAGGACCTGTCTTCAGAGCGTGTCAATCGGAAGGGATCAGAATTCAGTTAGTGTAGACTGACAGATTTTTGCGTCTATTTCACATCAGCTAAATTGTGGAAAAAAAGACAGAAATAAACAGCAAGACAGTCAAATACCAAATGACAAAAACAATGGTTTCTAAGTCGGAGGTTACGATCATCCTTTCGGTTAATAAACTAATCCTTTGAAAATAAATATTTAACAATTTTCTCTACTGACAATAATAATAATAAGATACTTCATAATCCCTTTGAAGTGTATTAAAAAAAAAGTTTCAAAACCAGACAAGCCAGTAAAGAGAAAGAAACGGCAACATACGACAGCATCATTCACAACGGCACAGATTAAAAGAAATTCCTTTACTTATTCACCCGTCTTCCTCAGCGAGCTACGTGAAACTTACACTTTCTCTATTGCTCTTTTTTACACATACGTGCGAAGAAATAACATTTGTTTTCATCTTAACAAACTGTGACGGTACGAAATTTAATACTAGTACGCACTAAGACAAATTTAATAGAAAAAGCATGAGAATAAAATATGTATATTTAACCAACTTTCTCAACTTTTTCTTTGTTGTATGTTAAATCTGCAACAAATTCGGTCTTTTACTTACCAAATTGATCCAGCTGTTCGTGTGTAATAATAAACCTTTTTGTTTACCAATTGATAGGTCAGTGTTTTTCGAGGTTTTAAATCGATATTTTGAAATAGATAGATTCGCATAAAAATATGTTTCTTTTGTGCAGAAGTGAAAAAAATAAAAACGTTTTATAAACAAAATAAGTAGGGATTAAAAAGTTCAATTTCATAAGTTCTTTGTTGTCCAACAAATTTATTTAGTGTGAACAGTTTATTCACAAAGAGAAAGTGTATTTTTTCTGTAGCAGTTTCTCTTCCGTTTGTATGATGTGTGCTTATGTAGACGCATTGGGATAGCCAAAAATGTCTTCCAAAATCTCAGCAGAGTATTAAGAGACGGAAAAAACTATGTTAGAAACAACAAAAAATGTACTTAACTGTTATATGATATCTATTCTCTTATATGGCAATAAATGCTGAGCAATCTCCTTAAAGATGAAGAAGAGACTTGAAGCAACAGAAATGTGGTTCTACAGAAGAATGATGAGAATACCATGGACTGAACATATGAGCAATGAGGAAGTCAACACAGATGAAGAAGAGACTTGAAGCAACAGAAATGTGGTTCTACAGAGGAATGTGGAGAATACCTAGACGGAACATGTTAGCAACGATGGAGTTTTAGAAAAAATAGAAATTAAAAAAAGAACTTATACTTAACATGAGGAAGAGACATTTGATATTTCTGGGGCATATAATGAGGAAGGAAGGTTTTTAAAAAAAATTGATACTCGCCGGAGAGAGTGACACACAGAAACAGTGAATAACGTACTTGTTAAAAGAAATAACAAAAAGACAAAATATATTAAAATATGCAAATTACAGGAAATTGTGGTGAGCCATGATCTCCTACGTCCTGAAGGGACACGGTACATAAAGAATATGTACATGCAGGAGAAAAGAAATTAAAGGCAGAAGTTAGCCCACTATAAAGTGTTTGACAAATCTAGTGTTTAATGATTTCTCAGTAGAAAGTGAAATTATGTTCGTAGAATGCACAAGGTTAAGTACATCGAACGTGGAAAAGGCAAATCACGACTTCGATGTAAAACTTACTTTTTATTGAATGTGATTCACATATTTTTTAAAGGGGATCTGAAGGCTCAAACAAAAGCTAAATTCTTCTGACAAAAATATATTTATACTATTTACATTCGGACTGTTGTCTTCATATCTGTGTTGTTGTTGTCACGTTTTGGCCTTCATCAGGTATATATTGATCTATGTTCGCTTTTCCTATTTTTTTCACTTGTGCCATTTTTACCGTGCCATTTTTAACTGCGTCATTATTACCATTCACCTTTTTTGTACACAAATGAAACAACTGAGACAGTCATTATATTGACATAAGCTGATAGAGATTTTTTATAAGGTATGCATATGACTTTTTATAAGCGGGTAGAGACTTTATATAAGGTGTGCACATGACTTTTTATGAGCGGGTAGAGACTTTATATAAGGTGTGCACATGACTTTTTATAAGCGGGTAGAGACTTTATATAAAGTGTGCACATGACTTTTTATAAGCGGGTAGAGACTTTATATAAGGTGTGCACATGACTTTTTATAAGCGGGTAGAGACTTTATATAAAGTGTGCACATGACTTTTTATAAGCGGGTAGAGACTTTATATAAGGTGTGCACATGACTTTTTATAAGCGGGTACAGATTTATATATAAGGTGTGCATCAGAAATGTGAATGTGCACACCTTATATCAAATCTCCAGGCAGTCCTGTTCAGAAATAAAATATTCAGAGATTTAATCATTTTGAGCATAGTAAATAAATAAAATAGTAAATAAATAGTAAAACTGAAACTGTCATATACTATTTACATTGTTCTGACTATTGTCCTCATCTTTATTATCGTGTTTACGACGTTTCGGCCGTTGTACGCCCTGGCTTTCTTCAGGTGCTGGGAATTTCCAACCAAACATTTATTACGTTCATTTGGATATCAGTCAGTTAACCATACTTAGTATACGCTTTTGACAACGTGATATAGACGTTGTTTAGTTCCTGTGACTTGACCCAAAGAGTTGTGAGTTCAATACCAGGCTACGGCAGTAGTAAACAAATAACTTAGAGAGTTAAGTTAAAGGGAGGTAATTACATGGTTAGCAGAAGCGGCATTGCACATGGAATGAGAATGATATACCCCAGTGATCGTAATAAAGTGTTCCGTTCTAGCATCTGAAGAAGGCCGGAGCGTACAACAGCCGAAACATCGTAAAAATGGCAATCACATAAAAAATATTCCCACTTTTCACCATGGTAGGATGTGACAAAAGATCAGTTTAATGTAGGCTATATATAAACGAAAGACAAAAATTGTACAGATAGTGTGACACCTGTCACACTGGTATTGGTATCCACCACCTTCTTTAGTGCAAGAGGGAGGTACTGCTGCAGAGTTAAAAACTCAGAATAAAGCTTCTCTATAGTTTAAAGAGAACAGATACTATGCTTTGAGCCTAGTTCGAAGTCTTTTCTCTCATAATCCAAATAGGGATAGTTTTGATTGTGACTGTTAAATAATCTGTGGCTAATTTTTTCCATGTTTTCTGCTTTACGACATGCAAGATATTTTGATGTTATTAATGATATTAACGAAAGTTTTAAAATACAAACTCATATAATATGAATCTGTCTAAAAATTAACTTGTTTAGAAACTCCTGGACGTTGTCATGGGAATAACGATCTGTTTACGGTTGTAATCTGTTCATCCTTTTCAGCTCTGCTTCATAGTTTAGTTTCCAAGCTAGCACTATGATATCAATCACTTTGGTTTGTGTAAATATATGGTTAGTTCTTATGCCGACCAAGAAATAGGTATCTGTACCTATTTTTCATCGGGTGTTCCCACCACAGCCAGTATATTTCTAAAATCTATCTATCTTTGAAATCTGTATCATTTTTTTTATAATTTTCTTTTAATCATTTCACCTCAAGCAAGGCAGGACCACCACTAGTGCCAGAGGGTTACAGTGAGAGAAAAAACTGGGTACAGTGGGTATTGAAGAAAGGATAAAAGATGAACTGGCTTCAGGAAGATAGAAGATGGTAATTGATATTGCATTTAAATCTTTGGAGATTGTAGCTACCCGGGAAGCGAGTAAACAGAAGGAAGTTCCACGGATGGGAAGTGTAAGAAAAGAACATGTTGGCGCAGAAGTGGTGGTTATATTTTAACTATTACTATTACTATTTTATAACTATTACTATTTATAACTATTACTATTTTAACGGTAAGAAGGTTGAATCTAGATGCTAATCTAATAGCGCTCTTAAATCTATGTGGACGGGGCACCAGGGAAAAAAAACTCCTCAGTGCAGTTGCTATGAAAATATTTGTAGAAAAGACAGAAGGAAGCCACATCACGTCGGTAAGAATGTGACTTATTTATGTTATTGCTGTATACTTACCTGTATCCAGGAATGAGATGTGCCTATTCTCTTACATACGTAGATACTATTGTGCAGAGTAAAATGATAATACTGTCTAGCAATTACTAGCAGTGTATCTACTCCACGTAGCGTGCGTGTCTTGTATTTGAGATACTATACTATTATTCTCAGCATCCGTTTTGATGATTACTCACGCAGTAACCTTTTATGGCTACAACGATTATATGCAGTAACTATTTAATTCCATCCATTGTTATTTGCCGAGTTAAACTTTCTGGTGAGCAACCTAATTTGTAAAACCAGCTATTTCTACTTTCTCTTATGAAAGACTAGCAGTATAGCCCGGCGTTGTTCGGGTGTAATGAAAGCTTTAAAACTAATCCATGGTCCTGGAGCTCAGACTCTTTGGACGTTAGCACGAAACACTAAAAAGTAATAATTGTTTCCAGTTAAAGCGAAACCGTAGACTGAAAGAAAATGAATGGATATAAAGTCAAATTTTGATTTCCTGGTATCGATATCAAATAAGTTTTTTTCGTCGTAAACTGAATTTTGAAGGCTAAATAAATCCTCTGAGTAAATGGTATCATGGTTGAGACTAAGAACTACAATTATACCTACTTAGAGCCAAACCCGAAGCAAAAACTAAAACAAAAGGGCTGAAAAAAATACAGACATACAGGCAGGTAACCAGACACACACACAAACATCTTGCCTTTTATATATATATATTATCGATTTTCTGCACTATTGTAAGAACTGCAACCTTGAAACACACATACACACACACACACACACACACACACACACACACACACACACACACACACACACAGAGACAAAGTTCCATTTATAAATAAGTTTAGATTTAGATTATTCTTTGCTAAAACTTACTAAAATTTAAAAATAGATAAAACAAATTATTTTCTAAAATAATCTTATATATTTGCTCCACTTCAAATACGACTCTTAGAATTTGAACAATCTTAACATTCTTCATCATTTCTGATGTCTTTCTCTTTGCGTCAACTCAGCTTATTGTCATAGCACATTTAAACATCTATTCTTGTAAAATCACTAACGTTGAACAATGAGCCTGGTCAGTACCTAAATGGGTAACTGCTTGTATGTGAGGGTGGCATGATGAATAACAGTTTACAATTAACGTTTCTTGTCTGATCATCAAAGTTAAGCAATGTCAAACCTGGTCAGTGCCTAGATGGGTGGCCATTTGCGAATACCAGGTGCTATAAACTTGAATGTGCAGGTTGTGTAATAAATAACAGCTCAAAATTAGAAATCTGTTCACAGAGTTCCAATTCAAGTCAGGTTTGATACATGCAAATATCATTGGGGAAGATATGAGTCCATCTGTTCTCCCTCCAGCTATGTGTTAATTAATAGAAACTGTTTCAGTAAATCATAATTATCTATAAAAAGGCTTAGAATCTAAAAATATTTTCTGTATTTAAATAACCTGTAAAAGGTTAATAAAGATTTGTTAACGATGTTTATGCTTTAAAATGTTTGCTATATGAAACTTTTCATCTTCGATTTCAAACTTTTCTGTAAAGTTCCTTGATATCAAAGGATTGACATCGATTATATCGGAAAATATTAGTTTATTACTGATTTTCAGGCATTGAAATTCATGAATCATGACACATAATTGTAATCGTTGACAATGTTCTTAATGCAGAAAACACTGATTATAATATATAGTTAATGAATTAAATTGATTTTATAGTTAATCAATTAAATGTTTTATTGTGCCGAATAGACAAAACTCTGCCTAAATCTATGCCTGAAATTAAGAAACCTGTAAATTAAAAAAATAATATGCTAACTTCATTATGAAAACTATAATTTATCTCAAAGAATGTGTAGTGATGAGCTAATTATTAACTGTTAGCACTCTGTTTTTTAATTATTAATTGTGGGTATTGTATTAATTGAGGCATTGTGTTCAATTTCGTTTCTCTGTTTGTTTGTGGTTTCAATTGAAATTCAATTTGAAATACAGAAAAATATTTTAATTGGAAATATCAAATTTAATCTATCAGCTTGGAATTAAAACTAAAATAAAAGCTTCAAGAAAGATTTCATTTATAATGTATTTTAAACTTTAGGTATAACTTTTTCTTTCATTTTTTTAGTGGGGTGGGTACCTACTTTTAAACATTAAATTTAAAGTGGAGAATATGTTCACATTTCAAGGATAATTATTAATTTTACTGTGAAAATATGTTTTTAATTAATTTTATTAATAATTATACATAAACTTTTCTACTGATAGTTAATGCCTAAATTTAATCTAAATCTAAACTTATTTATAAATGGAACTTTGTCTGTGTGTATGTGAATGCGTGTGTGTGTGTGTGTGTGTGTGTGTCCTTCATACAAATCCACAATTTTTATCCGATTCTCACCGAACTTCACACAAATATTCTTTAGGCTTCTGGTCAGGTCATGGGCGACTTAGTTTTCCAATTTCTCCCCGACATTGGAACTCGATACCCCGATATCCAATCAGGTATGATCAAGATCTGGATTTCATCCTTTTATCGTGGTTCTTGCTGCAGAATCTCCTTTAAGTTAGTAAAATTATAGTTTTTAGACTTAAACATTAGTAGATCTTCTCAGACGACTCATTTTCCCCGATATCGGAAATCAATACCCCCGATATTCTATCGAATCTGATGAAAAACCGATATTTAGCCATAAATATGGCTCATTTTCTCCAATTTTACTCCCAATGGGTACGATAAGTTTTCATGGACTTACTTAGGTTAGTTTATCCTTGGATGACTTATTTGACTCCAATATTGGAAATCGATACCCCGATATCCTACCGGGTCTGTCAAAATCAGTTTTTTAACCCTTTTATTTTAGTTTTTGCTTCGGGTTTGGCTCTAAGTAGGTATAATTGTAGTTCTTAGTCTCAGCCATGATACCATTTACTCAGAGGACTTATTTAGCCTTCAAAATTCAGTTTACAACGAAAAAAACTTATTTGATATCGATACCAGGAAATCAAAATTTGACTTACATCCATTCATTTTTCTTTCAGTCTACGGTTTTGCTTTAACTGGAAACAACTATTGCTTTTTAGTTTTTCGTGCCAACCTCCAAAGAGTCTGAACTCCAGGACCATGGATTAGTTTTAAAGTTTTTATTACACCCGAGCAACGCCGGGCTATACTGCTAGTATGAAATGAATGGATAAGAAAATAAGTGTTTCGCTTTCAAGATATATATTTTTTTTTTTTTTTTTACGCAACTAACATCTGTTGGCAGCTTGACAACTAGTGAACATCTTTTGGCAGGTTCATTTTTTACTGCTTGCATACAGTGTTCTCTTGTCATTTCGCAGTTCATCTGTTGTGGTTTGGCCCTATCGCAAGCTTTATAATTTAATATCGCGGAAATTACGAAAAATAGCGTAAAATCTGCGGAAAGGCGAAAATTATAAAAATTTGTTATTTTAATGTATTTAATTGTAAAATAAGTATTTTCTAGTCAGAAAAGGTAAAAAGAGTTCAAAACAGTAAAAAAACAAACATAAAATACATAAATTATAAAGCATATTGCACCATTTTACAAAAAAAAATCATGCACACTTAAGTGGTTCTGCACCTGGTGAACACAATGGATTTCGTCTACTCGCGTGTTCTCTACCCACAAGAGACTGTACATGACTTTCTCTATGTTTAACTGTTTAAGAAGCTGACTAATATTTTGTATAGCAAAAGAAGTTTTTGTAATTTATGTCTTTTTTTACTCTTCTCAAATACGTAAGGTTTCATAACATGTTTTTTAACACTTGTGACGTGCAATAGGATGTGCGTTGTGGTGCAGTGGATATCGTCTCGGAACGAGAAATCGTGGAGCCAAGTTCGAATTCCAGTTGAATTCATTACATTCACTTACGTGCAAATACCCTTGGCAAAGGTATTAATCCGTCTCTTCCTTTCAGTTATGGGTTAAATAACAGGACAGATTGGGTTCTATAGCCTTGGCTGGCAACCAGTCTAACGCAGAAAGCAATGGCAACCTACTGTGGGATAATCTTCTGCCCAGTAAGTCATGTCTCTTTTGAGACATGATCGCCCAAGCGTGTTTCACATATGGCACTTAACTCACTCACTGACGTGCAATATGTGCGTACACTACAGTACTTTACGAGTGTGCATGGTCATGTATCAGTTACTGTGTAAAACCTATATTTTACTATATATTTTCAATTTTCATAAATACAAAAGTTTTTACATGAAATACTAAGAGTGTGAGGAAGGGCAATACAGGTTTGATTAATATTATGAGGTGGGTTTAGGCTTAAGATATACCAAAAACAATATTGCGTCCTTACTTCGGTTTTTTGAATTCCGCGGGTTACCGTAACACATTAACCGTGAAATGCGAGGGAACAATGTAAAAATTCAAATATTTTTACATTACAATTAGTGTTAATTTCAATTAAAGGAAATTAAAAAACAAAAACATTGAAATCTGATTATGAATTTATATTTTTGTACGTGAAATGGAGGTTTTTAGAAAGCTGAACAAATAAAAATACAAGAATGGTTAATGATCATTGGACGTCATTTTGTTTTTTTGTTTTTTTTGGGGGGGTATCTTATTTTTGTTTCTTCTCAACGTTTCCGCTGCGCACCTGGTTTTCCTCGAATGTTTATGTTTTGGATTGGAATGTTGTTGAATTGTAACTTGGGGGAGCATGTTCATCCGCTTTCATATACGTCACGTCCGGTTCTTCTGTATGGAATAAGGAATGTGCTGATTTCTTTACTATTCGATGGTACTCTGGAATTCTCAGGCAGTCAAAGCAGGATGGAGAATTCATGGTCGATACGTTATAGAAAAAGAAAAAGTGGAGAAATTAACCAGAGAAAGAGAGCATACAATGATTAAAAGAACCTAACATAATTCAGACAAGAACAATCAATAATGATGTTCTTGTTTTGTAAATTGATTTTCACCAAATTCTTCAATCTCTAAAGAGAAAAAATCCAGGCGACTTAATTCCGTCCGATATTAATTAACATGGCAACTTTGTTGTGCTAGGAAATTCTTTAATCCATGTTTTTAAAGTGACTTGAGGAGAAACATGAAAATATTTTTTTCATTTATTTTTTATACTGCTCAAAACATTTAACAGTTTCAGAATGTTTTTTTCTTTCTTTCAGATTTCTATGTTCATGTTTCCCTGAGGCAAAAAGTAAATAGGAATTCAATTACTACCAAGGAAACACATTTTGTTTAGTAAGACTTTTAGTTACGTTTAGTAAAATTCGATAAAAAATGAGCATATATGCTGACAAAATGAACCAAACTTAATATAAACAAAGTTTATTGTCAAATTTGTTATTAAGAGGAAAGACTAAAAAAGGAGTTATCATTATTATTATTAAATTATATTTTTTTTTTGGGGGGGGGGGATCTTTCTTAAAACTTTTTCGTTAAAATTTTGTTTTTCTTGTGTTAGTGGGTATCCATAAATTAGTATGGGAAATTTTAGCGCCTTCTTGAAAAAAAAAGAAATACTGAAATTTGGAAACCGCTTTTCTTTGGAGGCTCTAAGTTTATAACAAGAAGAAATAATTCAGCAAGTAATTTTTTTAAAAATGAATCATGTAAAGCTTTATAGAAAAACAAAAATCTTTGCAATGTATTTTTTTTAGCTGTATTTGAAAGATTGGATATTAAATGACCAACAAAACTGTTTTTATATGCAAAGCAACTTCCATTGCATTTCTATCATTCAGTCATTAAGTGCCATACGTGATACACGCTTAAACAATCATGTCTCAAAAGAGACATGACTGACTAGGCAGAAGATATTCTCACAGTACGTTGCTATTACTTTCTGCAGAATATTGGTTGCCAACCAAGGTTGTAGAACCCAATCTGTCCTGCTATTGAACCCATAATTGGAGAGAGAAGAGATGGACTAATACCGTCTCAAAGGGTATTTGCGCATAAGTGAATGCAACAAATTCAAGTGGAATTCGAACTCTGCTCTTCGATTTCTCATTCTGGGCCGATATCTCTTGCACTATAATGCATATCCCTATCATCCCATTTCCATTATTAATCAGTTGTAATTCCTTGAAGCCATTTGTTCTATTTGTCTTCAACTGATCGACAAGGAAATACTTTTAATCTATTTTTATTCAGTAAAAGGTAATTTCTTCAGCTTAGGTGCATGTCAAATGTAACTTACTTAAAATTATAACTTGCATGACTGTTCTAGGGTCCTCTGGGTAATGGTAACAGTTTGCCTGCAAGGAAATATTTGATGCTCATTGATTGAGCAGCCCGTACTGTCTTTGGTTGAAATTGATATTATCCTTTTCTTGAAACAAGTCCAGTAACTGGTATCACTCTTTCCAGTATTGATGGGGGTTTACTTCCTAACCTTATATTTAAAGTTGTGTGGAATGTCAACTTCTTGAGTATGTCATTATATTTTCTCATGCTGGGATGGTGGACAGGGTTGTTATTGCGAATTACAAAAAAGTAAATTAATAAAATCCATAGAGATGAAGAAATTAAACAAGTATGTAAATTTAAATAAGTAGTGCTATCCATTTTAGTTGTTGCTGCTGTTGATAGTCCTTAAGTGATGTGGTTTCTGTTATTTGGTACAGTTTTTTGTTTCTGATTCTGTAGTGCCAGTCTTCAAGGTTCAAAGAAGGATGGTCTTTGTCAAGACTTTAAATGTACTTCATTTTTCCAAGCACAGTCATCAGTTTTGACACTGATTCACAGCTCAAACAGGGGATAGAAAATATGACACTGAAATCCAAAAGCATGTGGGGATAGCCAAATATGCCTTTCAAAATGTAAATAAACTATTAAGAAAAATGTAGTTAGAAACAAAGAAATGAGTAATGAATTGTTATGTAAGATCAGTCCTCCTATATGGAAGTGAATGCTGGACAATCTCCTCACAGACAAAGAATAGACTTGAAGCAACAAAAATGTGGCTATACAGAAGGATGTTGAGAATACTGTGAACTGATAATATGTGAAAAATGAGAAGAACACTTATTCATAACATCAAGAAGAGAGAGTTGAAATTCCTAGGGCACAATGAGAAAAGAGTGCTTGGAAAATTTGATAGTCATCAAATTGAGGGCAAGAGGGATAGGTAAAGAACACATAATAACCTCATGAGCTTGAGTGAATGGATAACAGAATATGGTTTGGGAGAAACCGCAAAACAGGTAAAATTTATTAAGAGCTAAAAAGAACAGGAAAATGTGGAGACCCATGATTGCCAGCATCTTGAAGGAACATGGAAGGGACAGAAAAGAAGTTCATATACGTTTTGTTCTAAGATTTGGGCTATTTCTAAATACATGCATGCTAAAACTTTGGGATATTGTCAGGAACTAAACAATGATATATATTTCTATCATATCCGTTATTTGGGTCAGTAAACTAGAAAATTATCCAATGTATATTCATGCATTTCAAGTACTTTATCATTGATGAAATGCCACTATAATGTGATTAGTTGGGGGAACACATTTGTTCCATGTTATGAATATTAGGTTGTGAGAATAAATAGGAAGCTCTCCCTTTAGAGGTATCCACACTTTTAACGACCTTTCCACTCTGGAAAGCATTAATGTTTTATAAAAGTCACAACACACTGACCAGATGCACAAATAAGTATCGCTTGGCAATTGATAAGCCTTTTATCATCATTCATGATAAGGATTTTTCCCCAGTTGGTTATTTTCAGGAATATTTGTTCTAGTGTCACTGTTGCTATAAACTGTCCATTATAAAAATGACAGCCCTGGTGGGGAAAACTAAATAAACTAATTAATTAGTTGAAAACAAGGCCAAACAGTTTATTTGTTTTTGTATGAGGGGGTGCTGAAAAGTTATCGGCTTGAGCAAGAAGGGATTTTTTTAAAAAAATCAGATTTTGCTAGGAAGGTTGGTTCACTGAGTTGTTATATTACTGAGGTGGCAGGACGATACCTAGAAGATGTGTGCTGAGTATCTACAGCACAATATCCGTGCTAAGGGATATTAATACAAATAAGACAAACACCAGAAAACAGAACAACAAATAGTAGAAGAGAGGAGAGTTTAAATTGTTAAAGTCGCAGAGAGCACAGTCCGATAATAATTGTCAATGATAATCCAGAGGTATCAACCACCTCCCCACGTGGGCAGATGCCTGAGGTAGCTGCAGCACAAGGCCATCTAAGTGGGAACACTGAGCCCTTAAGCGTGGACAAAAATTCTTGTCAGCTTTTCACCAGACGAGAATCTACCCTTCAGTGGAGCTCCATCTAGGTTCCTCTCTACCTGAAGGCAGAGAGTCCAGGAAAGTGAACGACCAACACACAGTCAATCTTCTTAGAATGTCAATGACACTCCAAATTCCAGATTGCTATTAGACTTAATTTTATAGCTACTCCAACCCACAGACCATTCAATTCTTGAGAGTGTTAGAGGGTTGTCAGCTGCCATACAACAGTTGTGCTAGACAATGATTCTTGTAAGAATCTATCTTATATATGTAGACTTCTACCATTTGTTCATACTTAGAATATTGCTGTTACATATGGTCTGTTTTTTTTTCTACATATTTAGGGATTCTTGATAAAATCCAAAGAATCTGCAATGTTTATGGTCTTGACATGGCATTTCGACTTCAGTCACTTTCCCATCACCCTAATTTATCTTCCCTATGGTACTCTTTAGTATTTCGACATAACGAATTTAATTCAGTACTAGATTGGTGGCAAGATCTCATCATTTTACAGTTGAAATTGACTAGATGTAACTTCAACTTCTATGCTAACAGTTTCTTTACTCACACATCAGGCTTCTCATTTTCCAGTCGAGTTTGATCTTCAAAAATTTAAATGCAGTTTCAATTGTGATCTTCTGTTCTTTTATTGTTCTTCCTCCTTAACATTTATCATATATTCTTTCACACCCAGTAACCCTGTGTGTTAGGGAGTCTGTTGCTTTGCTTGCAGAGAAATGATTTAAAAAAATTTTTTTATTACACATAAACTAAAATGTAACTCTTTATAAGAATCCTTATTGTTCAGTTAAGCACTGATAATTTATGATTCCATTATACAGTTTTTGCATCTGGCTTCATTGTAATGCATTCTTATTTTCTCCATCTTTAAAAAGTTGGCTGATATACTTAAGGTGTGAGAGAGAGAGAGAGAGAGAGAGAGAGAGAGAGAGAAAGAGAGAGATAAATATGAATCGGATGAAATTATTTACTCTAAATCTGAAGTCTTTGTATTTAGTGAACCCTTGAAAAACTGACATATTGTATTGAGCATCATTTACTTCCTTTCTTTATATTATACTTTTTATAGATATCTAAACCGCTTGCATACGGACAGGTAATGAATTGAGTAGCTATACAAAGATAGAAAGGGGCGTAAGACAAGGATATGTCTTTTCACCGGATCTGTTCAACCTGTACAGCGAGAATATTTTGAGAGCCCTAGAAGTTATGCCTGGATTCGCAATCGGAGGCCACAATTTAAACAACCTAAGCTACGCAGATGGTACAGTGCTGATAGCAGACAGAAAGGAAACTACAAGACCTCTTACAGAAGATAGCAGAATAAAGTAACAAAAAAGGACTAGAAATAAACTGCACGAAAACTGAATGCATGGTCATCAGTAAAAAGGGCAGCCCCAAATGCCAAATACAGGTTGGGGATGCCAGAATCAAGCAGGTACAAAAATTTAAATACATGGGAAACGTTATGACAGAAGACGGAAAATGCGACACAGAGATCCGAAGGCGAATTGGCATGGCGAAGGAAACATTCCAGAAGTTGTGTAAGGTATTAAGAAACAGAACAATTTCGCTAGAAACTATGAAAAGAGTACTGGATTGCTACGTGATGCCCATCCTTCAATATTGCAGTGAATGTTGGACAATACCATCAAAGATGAAGGAAAAACTTGAAGCAACTGAAATGTGGTTCTACAGAAGGATGCTGCGAATCTCATGGATCGAGCATGTGAGCAATGATGAGGTCTTGGAAATGATGGAAACAAAAAGGAAATTAATTCTGAGCATCAGGAAGAGACAGCTGAAGTTTCTGGGACACGCAATGAGGAAGGAGGGCCTGGAGAACCTGATACTAACAGGCCAGATAGAGGGAAAAAGAGACAGGGGAAAGCAACGGATAGCATATTTGAAGGACCTAATCAGGTGGATGACAGAACTAGGATTGCGCGGTGTAACAGGAGAAGGTGTGCTCAGAGCCACCAGGGACAGGGAAACGTGGAAAGCCATGATCATCTACGTCCTGAAGGGACAGGGCACATAGAAGACGAAGAAGAAGTGTAGCTTAAAACTAATGACATATAAAGCAGGCAAATTTGTGGCTCATTATCAAAGAACAAACTTCATTTGATACAAATAACTTTGTAGACTTCGAACTATAAATTTCAACTTGGGCCATTCTCTTAACTCTTGATGCCATCCTTTCTTTCTTTGTCTGAGAATTTAGGGAAAAAGATTATTTGTTCCCTTGAAATAACATGTACATCAATTACTAAATATGTACTACTCTTCTCTACAAGTACCTTCTTCTCTGTACCCTATCCCTTCTGAACTCTCAAAAACTTCATATATGTTGTGACTCTTAGCAGCATTTTTCCCATAAGCTTATGTGTGAAAATAAAACAAAAATAACAGTGAATACCATAAAATGAGTAAGTAGTGCCAACATCTAAACTAATACACCATCCACAGAATCCTTGCTTAATGTGGAATATTACTAAAAGGACATCTACTAATATCAAAAGTGGACAAAGCCCAGCCACTTATACCAAAAGTGGACAAAGCCCAGTCACTTATACCAAAAGTGGACAAAGCCCAGTCACTTATACCAAAAGTGGACAAAGACCAGTCACTTATACCAAAAGTGGACAAAGTCTAGCCACTTATACCAAAAGTGGACAAAGCCCAGTCACTTATACCAAAAGTGGACAAAGCCCAGTCACTTATACCAAAAGTGGACAAAGCCCAGTCACTTATACCAAAAGTGGACAAAGCCCAGTCACTTATACCAAAAGTGGACAAAGCCCAGTCACTTATACCAAAAGTGGACAAAGCCCAGTCACTTATACCAAAAGTGGACAAAGCCCAGTCACTTATACCAAAAGTGGACAAAGCCCAGCCACTTATACCAAAAGTGGACAAAGCCCAGTCACTTATACCAAAAGTGGACAAAGCCCAGTCACTTATACCAAAAGTGGACAAAGCCCAGTCACTTATACCAAAAGTGGACAAAGCCCAGTCACTTATACCAAAAGTGGACAAAACCCAGCCACTTATACCAAAAGTGGACAAAGCCCAGTCACTTATACCAAAAGTGGACAAAGTCTAGCCACTTATACCAAAAGTGGACAAAGCCCAGTCACTTATACCAAAAGTGGACAAAGCCCAGTCACTTATACCAAAAGTGGACAAAACCCAGCCACTTATACCAAAAGTGGACAAAGCCCAGTCACTTATACCAAAAGTGGACAAAGTCTAGCCACTTATACCAAAAGTGGACAAAGCCCAGTCACTTATACCAAAAGTGGACAAAACCCAGCCACTTATACCAAAAGTGGACAAAGCCCAGCCACTTATACCAAAAGTGGACAAAGTCTAGCCACTTATACCAAAAGTGGACAAAGTCTAGCCACTTATACCAAAAGTGGACAAAGCCCAGTCACTTATACCAAAAGTGGACAAAGCCCAGTCACTTATACCAAAAGTGGACAAAACCCAGCCACTTATACCAAAAGTGAACAAAGCCCAGCCACTTATACCAAAAGTGGACAAAGCCCAGCCACTTATACCAAAAGTGGACAAAGCCCAGTCACTTATACCAAAAGTGGACAAAGTCTAGCCACTTATACCAAAAGTGGACAAAGCCCAGCCACTTATACCAAAAGTGGACAAAACCCAGCCACTTATACCAAAAGTGAACAAAGCCCAGCTACTTATACCAAAAGTTGACAAAACCCGAATTGTATAAATAAGTTTCAGCTTTTTAGATAGAAAGAAATTTAACATAGAAAATTCAGAGAACGTTTAATTCAAATTTTAATATCATTGTTAGACGATAATAACAATAATATCCAATCTACACACTTATATGTACAATATTCAAATACTCTAATGTCAAATTGGAACAATAAATACAATATCCAATCTATACTCTTATTTTATGATCACAAATTTATGCTCTATATGCATAATTATGAAGAATCATTTAAAACCAATGCATGACAACAAATATATGTTAATTCATAGTGGTGCAGAATATAATTATTTGTTTCAAACACCTTAAATATATTGGGTATAAATTTGTCACTGGTGTCTTTACGAAAGCAATGAATGTCTAGATCAGTGGTTTCCAAAGATTTTAGGTTGCTACCACCTTGCTTCTTCTTCTTTTTCTTCTTCTTCTTCTATGTGCCATGTAGGCGATCATGGCCCTCCACGTTTCCCTATCCCTGGTGGCTCTTAGCAAACTTTCTTCTGTTACCCCACCCAAACCCCGATCTGTCATCCACTTACTCAGGCCCGTCAAGTGTTTTACCTACTGCTTTCCCTTGTTTCACTTTCCCTCAATCTGACCTATGAGTTTCAGATTCTCCAAGCCCTCCTTCCTCATTACATGTCCCAGGAACTTCAGCTGTCTTTTCCTGATGTTACGTATTAATTTCCTTTTTTATTTCCATCCTCTCCAAAACCATATCGTTACTCACATATTTGGCCCATGATACCCTCAGCATCCTTCTGTAGAACCACATTTTGGCTGCTTCAAGTCTTTTTCCATCTTTAAGGAGATTATTCAGCATTCACTCATACTGAAGAACAAACATCACATAGCAATCCAGTACTTTCTTCTTTGTTTTTAGCAAAATTTTCCTGTCTCTCAATACTCTGCTCAGCTTCTGGAATGCATCCTTCGCCATACCATTTTACCTTTGGATCTCGGTGTTGCACTTTCCATCTTCTGTTAGAACACTTCCCAGGTATTTAATTTTTTTTATCTGCTTTAGTATTCACCCCCTGTAATTGGCATTTTAGGTTCCTCTGTTTTCTAATTACCATGCATTCGGTTTTGTTGCAGTTCATTTGTAGTCCTTTCTTCCAACTATCTTCAGCTATCTTCTGTAGGAGGTTTTGTAGTTTTGTTTTCATTTTTCCTATCAGCATTGTATCATTTGCATATCTGATGTTGTTCAGATTGTGGCTGCCAATGATGAATTCTAGCATAACTTCTAAAGTCCTCATAATAGTCTCATTGTACAAGTTGAATAGATCCAGTGAAAAGACACATCCTTCTCTTATGTCCCTTTCTATCTTTGTATATCTGCTGAATTCATTTCCTGTATTTATGCAGGCAATTAGCTGTCAGTAGAGGTTTTTGATAACTCAAATCAGTCAGTTAAGTTCCATACGTGATACACGCTTGGGTGATCATGTCTCGAAGAGATATGCTTGACTGGGCAGAAGATTTTCTCGCAGTAGGTTGCCATTACTTTCTGCAGTAGATTGGTTGCCAACCAAGGGTACAGAACCCAATCTGTCCTGTTATTTGACCCATAGCTAATGGGAAGAGATGGATTAATACCTTTCCAAAGGGTATTTGCACGTAAGTGAAAGCAAGGAATTCAACTGGAATTCGAACATCTTTCCCAAATATGTCGAGGTTGCTGAGCATTTATATCAATTCCTTGTGGCATACTTTGTCGAATATCTTTGCATTGTCGATAAAACATAACCTTAATGCCCCCAAATAAATAAACACAACCTTAGAGCCCCCCCCCCACAATATATATCCACAATCCTAACGCTCCCTAATGTATAGCCAATCACAGATTGTATTTTCTTGATGCAAGTATTGCATTTCAAATTGATATTTTAGTATTTTTTCCCCATAAAATTTGTTAATGTTATATAAGTGGCATATACAGTTAGATAACTAGATAGATAAGATGACATCAGATGTACCACGGCCACCCTCAGCTACCAACTTTTATTTTCTCACTGCTACCCTTGACCTTTCCACTAATTACTTTGTTTGGGAATCACTGTTGTAGATCAACGATGCTTTCTGTGTGTGAGTGTTGAAAATAGGAACTTTCCACTCAGTACCGCCACCGTAGTTATCTAAGTACATGATAAGTTTATATGGATGTGAAATTTCGAAAACCTACATCCCTGTTCGTGAGCTTTAATTTGAACCAGCTCTTTTTGTGATAACATGTTGTTGAAGAGTGAGTTTCCTCAATGATATTAGACGCAGTGATACCATTCTAACTTTGAGTTCGTGCATAGCAAAAAGTAACCCTCACCCACCTCATCACCTTCCTTGCGCTTATTTATTTTGTATTCGTCCATCCAACCGACTGACTGTTGAACGCCAGGAGATCTAGGTCCAATGAATAAAATTACCGACATCTTAATAGTTAATTTCTGCAGACAGATTCCACCAAATGCTGTCATTTGATTTTGTCATGTAACAACTACGACCGACCGCTACGTTCTGTTATTGACTCTTTACCCTAACCACCGCCCTAACATTTACTTTTGTTATCTTATAAATATCCGGTCATTAGGAGACATTGGCTGGGAGAGGTTTGAAAAAAAATGTATAAGTTGGGGAATATTAGACTCCACATCCCAAGCCATTTATTTCCAGGCTTTTTAGTTTTCTCTATCGCTTTGTCTTTCTGCATTTCCTTTTTCACCTTCTTTTTTTTCTCTTTCACTCTTTTAGGATTGCCAGATTAGAAAATTAGAAATACGGGACACTGTTAAAAAATCTCTCTCTCTCTCTCTCTCTCTCTCTCTCTCTCTCTCTCTCTATCTATCTCTCTCTCTCTCTCACTCTCTCTATCTATCTATCTATCTATCTATCTATCTATCTATTCTCGTATATATATATGCCAACACACCCAGACCAAAAATGAGAGACATAAGTTAAAAAAATAAAGCAATGATTTTAATATGAGGGAAATAAAAGTCAAATCATTTGAAAATAATACAAACAGCTGGGAAATAAGTGTGTGTGTGTGTGTGTGTGTGCGTGCGTGTGTGTGTGTGTGTGTGTGAGAGAGAGAGAGAGAGTGTGTGTGTGTGCAAACTTTTAACAACATGAGTTTCCTCGGTACATAGGTTATTTTCATCAAGAGAATTTGAGAAAAGAAAGTATAATTACTTATAAAGTTATAACCAATTACCGTAAGAAAGTAGTATATTTTTAATATTTGAAAATGAACTAGACGGGAGATTTTTGGGGTGTCCCTGAAAGTGAAATATCAGTATGGGACAGGGGACAAAATTATCCAATACTTGACATCTCCAGTACATAAGGGATGCCTGGCAACCCTGTGGTGGATACGAAATAAAAATAACTTTCTTTTTCATGATTATCAAACTTGTAATGCCATTGGATAAGAAATACTACTTAGCTATCATAGGGCAATTTACTAATCGCAGCTTGGCGACCATTTATTTATCGCTTTATTTTTACTAGGTAAATTTTGTACACTTTTCTTGAAAGCAAGCTCCAGCTGGCTTTCTTAATTTTTCTAAAACTCAAAATCTGATTGGCCAATTCACTCACAAATATTTCTGCACGAGACCTGATTGTCCCGCCGAGGCGATTTGATCCATTTTGTGCTACTATTTAACTGAGAAAAACCACCGATTATTTTAGTTTGTAGCGGCCACAGATCTATTTCCTTTAGCGAATCAATGCCCCCGACCGGAGATTCGGTCACTCACTGACCAATCAACGGGCGGAGCGCATTGATTCCTCTCGAGAACTATTTTTCCTAGTCCTATTTGTAGAACGGAGGAAAGGCAGAGAGCCATTGTATATTGTATAATTTATATTGTATATAAATACATTTTTATTGTCATGGGTTAATTTCCCCACTTTTTAGGTGTCCCTTGTAAGTTTCTGGCATTGTGGTATACGAAGGATTGGGAGTAGATGGATGGGTTCTTTTGGTGACAGTGCAAATTTAACGAGTGAATGGGCCGTGATAGTGTTTAGCTAGGTATAGGATAGTTAAGTGAGAACCAACCTCTCCCCCTCTGAGTCCCCATGGAATGCTTCCGCGGAAGACGCTGCTGCTAGCTTCACCATGGACACTTACATACTATCTGCTGCTAGCTTCACCATGGACACTTACATACTACCAATCTTGTACGTTTACTGTATAATAAACCATTCTTTGTTGTTGTTCTAAAAGCAAGTTTCGTCATTCATTTGTGTGCCTAAAAAAATATAGTGTTGGGGAAATTAAGCATTTCCCATAACTACCTATAAGTTCGGCCGGAAGCAGATGCCCGTATACAACTGTTATGTAATGTAACAACAATCGCCCACTTTTTTTACCATGCGGCGCTAACTTGAATGCTGCTAACAGAATCCATTTCACCCAGTTTAATAATCATGACAAGAAAACCAGTCGGTATCAGAGAGAAAGAAGCAGAGAATACGCTTCACCAATGTTCATTTCACGCCAATAAAGACAACCGATGATTGCAAGGACACTTTCTACGGTTGAATCTAAGTATCTAAAAATACATCTTTTATATTGTAAATTTTTAAGGTGAAAAATGAACTCTTTCCAATTTGTTTTAATCATTTTGGAAACCTTGTTTCTTTGGAATTTAACATGATACTTTTTTGTGTGAAAACGAATTTTGGAAATGTACTTAGTGCCTAATATTTTAATACAAACATTTTCTCTGTTTATCAAATATACAACTTTTAATGTGTGATTACTTGCCTTGAAATAAGCTACTGACAATTACAACTGTGTAAATTTGTAAATAAATTCCTTGTTTTGCGGGTGAAAACATACACACGTGTTTTCTCGTCATTTATACGCAACCGCCCCTCTTTCTTCAACCATACTCATCCTGATAATGTTTGCTTGGACATTTCTTTTTCCGTATTCATTTTTCGTTTGTTTCTTTCACTCTGCTTTATATATATATATGTATTCAATCGTTTCTTTTCGATTTTTCTTTTTTCCATTATCATTTTTTTCTTTTCTCTGCCTCTCCTGTCTTTACTTTTTAATTACATTTTTCTTTTTCTCTTTCCGTCCTTTTCCTTCTAGTATTTCTTTCAACAGCTTCATTTATTTCTCAAGATGACATCGCCTTTAACCCACTGACATCTTACTTACATCCTAAAGTTTACATACTCCAACTTCTTCTACCTCATTAGTTTCACAAACCACCTTTTACCGGTTCTGCCCATAACTTCGAATTCCCTTCACCAGAATATACACATTACTCGATTTTGTGTTACCTTCTACACACATTGTCTATTTACTGACCTAACAATAATTCACAAACATTACCGTGGCAACCATTTACAAAGACCATTCTTTCAATGGCGTATGTCAAGCAAGACTGTGATGACCAAACGATGTGTTTGCCGGCGGACGCTGTCTTTGCAAAGGCGATTAAGGAGATGTGACGGTTTGAAGATGACGCTACTTCCTGCTTTGGGCAAAGTTGCGTGATTGTTGGAAGAATAAAGATCGAGACTCGATTTTGTGATGAAAACTGCTGCTATTTGTAGTTGTGGCCGCTGTAAAACTAATGTTTTACCAAGTTAAATATTTAAAAACTGCTAACGATTGACATGCCACAAAGTTTGTTTTTTTTTCTTCTTTTTTTGTTTCAGTTCATTTTCGTACATTTTTCTTTTGGTGTTTATTTTTAATATATTTTCAATAAGATCAGTGAGAAAATAGTATAGTGTGTGGACTACTTTGATAATTAATATGTAAGGTTTCTTACGGGAATATTTTACATGAATTATAATACAGAGTGAAATTAAATATTAATGAATGTATTGAGTGTGACTTGTCTGCATAGTTGTATTCGCGCATGAAGCATCCTCTGCCCCTTTTTCTTCAGTATAAATAATTAATGGCAAAAAGAAACACCATGACGCAATTCACTCCACTACAAATTTGGAAACAACATCCTTTACTACTTGGCATTCGCGCCGGAAGCTGTAATACAAACATTTCAGAATATTTGGGTGACAATATGAGGACAATTCAGTGGATTCGAAAAGAGTTTGATGAGTGTAATGGTAATTCTGAAGTAATGCAACTCGGAAAACTCACTCTGATCATTTTGATAAAAAAAGAACTCTCAAATTGGTTGGTGAGGTCCTCAGACTCATCACAAAGGCCTACATCAAGTAACTTGAGAGAAGGTAGAGCTGGGTCAAGAGGGTGGTTGCTGAAAGAATGTCTGGCAACAGAACTCTACACCATGCCACACAAGCAGGAGAGCATAGTGATGGATGTCAAACAATTTCTTCAACCACAGCATGTCTTACATCTGGCCCTCTAACTCCCCAGAGTGCAACTCCCCTTGATTATTATGTGTAGGGTGCAGTTGAGCGAGAGACCAACAAAACTCCTTGTAACACCAAAGGTGAACTAAAAGTAAAGATGATTGCAGCATTCACTAACTTAAACAAGGAGACTGACCAGAAGAGATGCAGGAGATTCCGAATTCATCTGAAGAAGGTGGTTGAAGCCAATGGCGATTTTATTGAATAAATTTGGTATTTGGAATTTCAAAATATTTTTGTATAATTTTGGTAAATATTTCTGTTAAAATGAAATCTCAGTGTTATCTTCATTTCTGCGTAAATTAGACAACAAGTTATCCATCATAATTTGTATGTGCTTATTAATTCAATTAATTTAAGTTTACCACCAAATCCATCAACTAAGACAAGGAAGCATTGACAATAACCATTAAAATATTCTAAACTTAGACTTATATCTTAGTCTTTGTTTCTTTTGTAAGCAATATAGTACTTAATAATGAACTTACTAATGAACTTATTAATAATAATTATTATTATTAATTAATAATAAATACTACTTTCAAAGAATTCGACCTGATAAAAAAATATTTTCATTTATTTAAAACCTTGAGATATATATCATAAATTGAATGACTTATGTTATTTCTTAGCTGATTAGGAAGAACGATTAAGAAATTCATTCAATATTTCTCTCAATATAACAAAAAAGAGCATATATACTACTGAAGAATAGATTATAATTAAAGAAGTGATTAAAAATGTAATTATTATAAACACAAGTATGATAGCATGAGAGAACAAATCAAACAAGTACACAGGTACTTATTCTCTCAAACGATCTCAAATGAGATGACTACATTGAATTCATAGCTGCATCTATTGCTAGAAAGGTTGGGTCACTGTCAGACCAAGAAAACTTTCTCATCAGAATACATCTTTCACATTTATAAATCTACTATTCGTCCGTGCATTGAATACTGTTGCTATATCTGGCCAGGGCTTCTGCTATTCATCTTGAGGCTCTTGATAAAATCCAAAGGAGGATCTACAGTATAATCAATCTGGACTTAGCAGCTTGCCTTCAATCACTTTCACACCAATGGGATGTGGCATCCCTCTATCTTTTCTACAAGTATTTTCATGGCAACTGCTCTGATAAGCTTTTTTCCCTGGTTCCCTGACCACATGTATTTACTTCTGCTACTAGACCTGCATCTAGGTCCCACCCTTTTATCATCAAAATAGTTAAATGTAATCATCTCTTCTACTCTAATTGTTTCTTTTCTTGCACTTCCTATTTATGGAACTGTCTACCATTTGCTTGCTTCCCTGATAGCTACAATCTCGAGAAATTTAAATGCAACACCAATTGCCAGCTTCTATTTACTTGATTTTCATCCATCCATAATCTTTTCTTTGAAATCCCATGCATCGTTTTTCTTTCTCATTGTGACCATATGCACACCAGTGGCAGTCCTACCTTGCTTGAAGTGAAAAAAAAAGAAGACATGAATCATTAAGATAAAAGTTTTTGTATTGTTGATACAAAGGATGAAGGTGGAATATCTCTTTATGAGCAAGAGAAGCACCTTGGAGGAAGTGGAGAGTCAGTAAAACCTAAATTTAATGTGTGCATTGTGTTGGTTGACTAAGATTACTGGTGGCAATTGTGATAGCTTGCACATTCACTGTAACTGCCTACATTGTTGTGTGTGATGGTCTTAAAAGTAGATATGGTGAATCACAACTCATTGTTTTTTTAAGTTTTTGCTTTGATGGCAATGTTCATGATTGATATTTTTTAAGGGATTTGTTTTATAAGCCAGAATGTGATATCAGAATTTCTACAAAGAGAGCAACTCTATTTTTGAAACAAAGTATATAATAACATAATGAACACTTGTAATGTTTTAAAATGCTTGCCTTTAAGTGTAAATAGAAAAAAAAGATGTATTTATGAAATGGCTGAAGAAAATAGAAATGGAAAAATAACTTTGTTATATGGGCTTAGGTATTGTAAGTTTTCCATTGAATTGGATGAATCAACTAAACATTCTTATGACATATGTGATAAATGACATTCTTATGACATATGTGATGAATGACATTATTATAAGATATGTGATAGATTTTTAATCAAACCCCAAAGTAAACTTCTGAAGAGATTTTTTCACAAATAATCTTAATTACAAAAGTGGTCATGATATTTGAATGCTTGGAAGAATATTGACACAAGCACATTATTCCATTTAGCCTTATAACTGCAAGAGTCACCAATGGCATATCTTCATTAATTGATGGTTACTGTGGATTTGATACCACCCTAAGGAAAAAGTTTTCAATGTGCATACTAGTCATTGTGTATAGCACAGACGCAACTTTGTGTTAAATACTCAGCAAAGAATTGCTTGATGATCCACAGGTTTATATGTGATCAATAAATGAAATTCAAGCACCTCCACTTAATTCACAGAAACTGTGAAAAAAAAGAAAAATAATGAAATTATAAACCAATGACTGTTAAATACTGAAATAAGGTGGCTGTCGAGAGGTGTTAGTGTATAAATGGTTGCTGAATTCTAACAACTCCACCATTGTGTTTCATAAAGGTGTCAATTCTGCTTCATCTGATATGAGAATGAATAAGAAACCTCTTTCCTATTTGACAAAGCTATATTCTAAATTTAACAATGCACAGATCCATTTTGCAGTGCAAAAATGTCATAATTATTAAAATCTAAACAATTGTGATCAGCTTTGAAGTCAAAATAGGCATTTTAAAATTGCCATTCATAGTAGCTGATGGATGGCACAGTTGATATTCAATCAGTATCAACATGGTTGCTGTGAACAAGGGGTATCATTTGTAATACCCAAAACACCTAATGATCTGTCTTAAAAACATCATTGATGTATGCCAAAGCATCAAAATGATGTATTTCATGAAATGGGAAGTAGGTATCCATTTATCTCATGAGATAGTTGTAGTTCCCTGGTAGTAAAAATTCAGTGATTTTGTGAGCAGTGTTTGTGGTTTAACAGTCCAATCTTTGTACATCACTCGCTTTTTAGCAGGTGTGACAGATGACATTAGAATGTACAACAAAGGTTTCAGATTGTTGTGTTTCCTGCATTGTCATTTGATTTGCAAAAGTTGGTTTTGCTTTTTTCATGCCCTTCATGAATTCTTCTTGACAAGCATGGCAATAACTGGCTAGCTGTGCCCAGCATTAATGTGAAGTGATCATCAAAATTTTTCAAACTTATGACATTCAGTAAACAAAAAACAAATTATTCCTGACACTGATTTGGATATCAACACAGGGTCAATCAGTTAATTGCCGTATGTGATAAATGCTTGCATGATCAAGTCTCTTTTCAGACCTGACTGACTATGTAAAAGATTTTCCTGTAGTAGGTTGCCATTACTTTTTGTGGTAGACTGGTTGCCAACCGAAGGCTATAGAACCTAATCTATCCTGCTACTCAACCTGAAGCTAAAGGGAGAAGAAATAGATTGTTACCTTTCTCAAGAGTATTTGTGTGTAAGTGAATAAAACAAATTCGACTGGAATTCAAACTTGACTCTCTGATTTCTCATTTTGAGCCATTATACCACAATGCACATGGTACCTCGATAAATTGGATAAAGACTTTGAATAGGTCTTAAAAAAGTTCATAACTGACTAGATTGTTATATAATTTCAGTCAAAATTGGAAAATTAATATAACCTGAAAGATAAACTCGTCGTGTTTGTAAAGAAAAAAAATGTTAAAATTTATATAAATTAAGGTTTTGACAAACAAAAAAATTAGACATTTGGATTATAGCAAATACTTTATTATGGTATGTTTTATTAATTAAATATTTTAATGCAAAAATAAAAGCCTCTTTTCATGAATAAGCTGCAATATATCTGAGCACGTGGCCAAGTGGTTAAAACATTCACTTTCTGACCATGAGACTCAGGTTCAAATATAGCCGTGATTGAATTGTCAGGAAGGTGAGTTCTTCTTGCTATTGGTCTGGTAGAGCATGCAAAACTTTTTGAAAGTGTCTGAAAACAAAACTACAGGTTGACCCAAGTCTTTTGAGTTAAAAGGGTAAATGGAACTCTTTGGGAGCCATTGATGGTTGTGCTAGAACAATGTTACAAATCCTTATGACCGAGGGTTTGAGCATGCTGGGCTTGTTCCAACTGTTGATCATGCTAGATAATACACTCTCCCCCAGAAACTGCAACTAAGGTCTGCTCATCATAGATGCAGTATAAACCACAAGTGGGTTCTGTGCATGCCAAACAAACACAAATGAGAAGGATTTTGCAACAGGGATTAGATAGCTACCCTAGTAGACGGTTACCCTTGGATATGAGTGGCCAGACTTCCATTCATGAACAAAATATTTACTATGGATTCCAGTAATTTATGAAGAAAGATACAAATTACATAGCATTTAAAACATATATCAAAGTATTAATCTGCAAATTTTAAGTTTTTAAACATGTATGATTATTAAATTATTCAAATAGTTAAGCTTTTTTCTATTAAACATTTGCATGTATTTTTGCATTTAATACTATGTCTGGATATCAGGTACAAATAAAAAGACAACATATCAAGTGGATAGAATTCAAGTAGTAAGAGAAGTTATTATGAAATGTCTAGCCCTGTGTTTCTCAACTTTTAAGCAATGTCATACCTAGAAGAAAAGTAGAATATCATTGCAGGCCTTCATTTCTTCTTCAGTTGAGCATCGTCTCTCATGCTTCTTATTTTTGAGATAATTTAAGATTGAAAAGCCTAATTCCCATAAAGAAGAAATAAGAAACTTGCTCTAAAACTGATAAAGTCTTTTTAAAAAAGCTAATATGGGAAATTCCTTTTGTATTAAAATCCAAAATTTATCAATTGGCTCTATTGAATATTTTATTTTGAGCCCTCGATCTATAGAAATGGTGGCTAAATGTCACATAACTGAAGTTCAATATTAGAATGAATATTTATGAAGGGATTTCAAATCCAATCATATTTTTTTGTGTTAAGTGACAGAAAGTAATAGATGATGTTTTCATCGAGCACTTTCAGATGGGTAACCATAATAGAGATCATTTCTTTAATGCAGGTAGTACACATTAAAATTTTAAAAAGTTAAATTAAAAAATAAAAATACTTTTTAAAAAATGAATGTTGAAACAAAGTAATTAAAATAACATAATCAAAGAATAGTGAAAATAATTAATTGAAAAAAGTTTAATACTTATTCATTATTCAAATACTAATGCTGTACCATTACTACTTCCACACACACACACACTACATATAATCTAGAAAAAAGTTTAGATATTCTACATATTCATGGGTAATACATATTTTGCAGCAAAACTTGCCGCTCCTTAAACCCAAATCAATATAACCTTTGGGTTTGAGGAGTGGCAGGTTTTGCTGCAAAATATGTATTACCCATGAATATGTAGAATATCTAAACTTTTTTCTAGATTATATTACTCTGTTAAATTAAATAAAATATTTAACATTGAGTTCTTTTGAGTTTGTCTCTATTGGAATATACCAGATTTAAATACCAAATATTCTATGTTATTTATATATATATATATATATGTGTGTGTGTGTGTGTGTGTGTGTGTGTGTGTGTGTGTGTGTGTGTGTTATGGGACCTACCCTTTTGTACCATAATGAACTCTGCTTATGATTATAAATATCAGGAGAATATGCCTCTCAGGTCTGACAATTGAATAAGGAGTTGAGTTGGTTGAGTCTCCTCAGTCTACACTTGGCAGTCAGCCTGATGTGTAACACTCTTGAATTTGTTTTCCATTAATATATATCTGTTTCACTAATACACAAGTTGTGTTTTTTCCAAACATATTCTGGGTCCACAACCGTATGCCATGACAATATTTTGTGGTGTACTCCAGCACTGTGGTTGAGAATCACTGGTCTATCCTATATTCAGTCACATGAAAATTTTTCTTAAAACAAAACCAACTGAAACTAATTCTAAAGTATCTCAACAATTTCTAGAATAAAACAACTTTTCAGGGTTACACTTCACTTACTTTCTGTTTTCTTTTCTTTTTTTTTTTCATGTGGATATGACAAGGTCAAATTTCCACCCACTCAATCATATACAAACTCATTGAACTGTCCTTGGTTCTTGAAGCTATATCACTGTTTAAGAATATGACCCCCAGCAATGTCTAGAGTAATGTAAATATTGTCAACAAGTATCTCAAACTCTGTGCTGAAGTTAAAACATTTTTACATGTATTTCTAAGTTTTTGTATGGCTGAGGCTGATTTTAGCCATATTGGCTGGTATTCAATTCCAAGAAAGCTAAGAAACAAATTGCATACTGGGAAGTGTTTTAACAGAGGATGGAAAATGCAACATTAACATTGAAAGGTGTATTGGAATAGGAAAAGAAGCCTTCCAAAAGCTAAGCAAAGTATTAAGAAATAGAAACATTTAATCAGAAACAAAGAAAAATTACTGAATTGTTATGTAATATCACTCCTCCTATATGGCAGTAAATACTGGACCCATCTCATCACAGATGAAGAGTCTTGAAACAGCAGAAATATGGTTATACAAAAGAATGTTGAGAATATTATGGACCAAATATGTGAACACTTTCATATTGGAGGAGTGATATTACATAACATTTCAGTAATTTTAGGTAAGATGGAAACAAAAATGACATTTATACTTAATATTAAAAAAGAGTTGAAATTTCTTGGGCACATAATGAGGAAAGCAGGCTTGAAAAATGTGTAACTCACATGATGAATTGAAGGCAAGAGACAGAGAGAAAAACAATGCATAACCTCCATAGTGAACTTAAATAAATGGATGGCAGAATAAGGTTTAGGAGAAATAACAAAAAGACAAAATTTATTAAGAGCTATAAAGGAAAGGAAATCATGGTGAGCCATGATTAACAATGTCTTGAATAAAACGTGTCATATAGAAGAAAAAGAATAAATTAAAAATACTTCTCAGTGCTCTTCTCAAGGATTAAGGGCACCTTGACGTGGTGTAATGGTTAGCAAGCTTGTCTCACTAGAACTTATTACAACTGAGTAGTATGTTCAATCCTCACTGAGCATCTCATACTTTTGGCCTTGTGCCACATCTAAATGGCACTTAGAAAATCACCTCTTCTCAAGATTAACAACCACATTTCTCCCATAGTAGGGATAAAACAATCAATAAAAAAAAAAACAATATTTATACTGTTTACATTGTTCAGACTGTTATTCTCATCTTTATTGCCAAGGACACATGGCCCAGTGAATAAAAGTGTTGGTTGAGTGCTCCAAAATTAACTTAAATCAAAAAGTTGCAAGTTCAATACCTAGCCATAGTAGAGAAAACAAAAATTTGAAGATTTGAGTTACCTGGGGGTAATAACTGAAAATGAGATATCCAAAGGCATGGCATGTGGAATTAGAACAATCTACTCCATGGACTAAATAAAAAAATTTGTTAAAAATTCAAACTGAATATTTCCTAAAGCAGGCCGATGCGTGCAACAGCTGAAACATTACGAATATGATGATAAAAATAAGAACAAGAGTCCAAACAATATAAACAGTATAAAATGTTATAATACCTCATCTCAGAAACATAGACAAAACAGAAATATGTATATTTTACTATTACTATCTTTGTTTGATTATTTTACATGTTTAATGTCTGTATTTAGAGATGAAGAGCTATCACTAGGACTATTCTCCTCATTTTCTTTGATATTATCCCAATGGCTGAAGCATTGTGATAATAACAAGAGATGAGGAACATTAGTCTGAATGTAAATAATTTTTAATAATTGAAGAAATAAGGGGCCAGTAATATCTTAAAGAGACCTACAGTCAAAACTATTTAGGATCTTTGATTTAATTTGTTAGTAGGGAAAAGATGATGGAGCATAGGTTTATGCATATATACATTAATTTGCTGCTCTGCATCATTCAAATTATCTGTTACCGGCAATTGCTATTTCAGTATTAGTAATTTTATGTGTCCATCTAATCATTACACTATAGCCTTTAGAAATCATCACATGAGTGTATGTTTTTAGTAACATGAAAGGATAAGCTTAAACGGATGCTACATTCTTTTCATCAAGAAAAAATACTTTCCTTAAACCTATTACAATCAGACAGTCAGTGTTCATTTTAAGATTGATATAAAATACTAATCCACTGATTAATTTTTCGTTTCTTGCAATTTAGATGTGTGAAGTATATTAAAGATACTACTTTAAGTGCATAACTGGAGAAAGGTGTAGCCATGAAGAGTAAAAAGCATAATGGTTTTAAAAATATCGCTTAAAGGAACAAGTCTCGGTACTGAACGATTTCCAATGTTTCCCGCAAAGGAAGCAGCCTTTCTTTTACATAGACTCCTTTCTTTTACACTGTCTGGAAAACACAGCTAATGTGCCTGCAGCTACACTAGGGGGTCAGTCTGACTGAACTGGTTTGTGTCTCAATTTTAATGAGAGAGTAATTAATCATTTGCCAATACCTTAGGGTATATGAAGTTTTCTTGATCCAGAAACTTTGGTATCAGATAACGACTTGATGAATGGAAACTTTTTGCTCATTAACTGAACCTCATTTTACTTCATAGAAAAGCAAAACAAACATTAGATGTTCTGTAAATGTTATAGCATAATAGAAATAATTAACTTAATTATGCTCCAAACTTAAATATGGTTCCATTATAATTCTGTATCAGAAATATTTTGAGTATCAACTCAGCCTGCAAAAATTTACCTGAAACCTCATTCTGAGAATAAAAAAAGGATTTTCTCTTGAATTAGCATTTCTGTTTGTAGTTTAATTCTTTAAAAATAGCTTTCAAAAGAACACACCGATTAACTTTTCAATTGTGAGTTCAATGTTTGACCACAGAGAAAAGGGAACAAAAACTTGGAGATTCAAGTTACCAAGGGGAAGCAACTGAAACTGAGATAACCAAAGGCATGGCATGTGGAATTAGAACAATCTACCCATGGACTAAATAAAGTGCTTCATTCAAAATTCCAGCTGAATATCACCTAAAGAATGCCTGTGTGTACACCAGTTGAAGCATTGTGAATATAGCAATAAAGATGAGGACAAGTGTCTGAACAATGTAAATAGGGGTAAATAGTTACAATACCTCATCTCAGAAACATAGACAAAACAGAAATATATGTATTTTACTATTATTATCTTTGATTATTTTACATTTAATGTCTGTATTTATGGGATAACGGGATATCACCATTTACATTAAGACTAATGTTCATTTTAGAACCATCCATCCAATTGACAGGGTACCTCCACAAAGGAGCTATCTTAGACCACAATACTGAATTCTGTTGATTACCATGCAATTAACTCTAGGCTCAAATCTTAGCAATATTTCATGTCTATTATTTTATTCCTTAAGCTCTTTTCTTTTACTATATTGAATGATACTCAGGGAATATTGTGATACAAGAGAAAACAATCATAGAAAAATTATATCCAAAATTGCAGTTTTCAGATAAAAATCACTACTCAAGGATGCATAGCCCAGTGGATAAAAGTGTAGGTTAAATCCAGTGACTTGACCTAAACAGTTGTGATTTCAATACTCGGCTACAGCAGTGATGAACAAAAACTTACCATTGACTTAAAGAGAGATAACTAAGATATCCGGAAGTGGCATGACTCATGGAATGAGAAAAATATACTCCAGTGATAAAGGGTTTGGTTTGAAATTCTAGTCATCTGAAGATGGTCAAAGTGTACAATGGCTGAAACATTGTGAATATGACAATATAGATAAGGACAATAGTCTGAATAATGTAAAATAATTACAATACCTCATCTCAGAAATACAGATAAAACATTACTCTTTTGAATAGTAGTAGATGTTTATCTCTTGTTTCCTGTTTAGGATTGGGTTTCCAGTTCCTTCTAAAAAATGACATCTCTGCAAATACTCTAAAATTTTATTTTTTATTTTCCTTAATAGAAGTAAATATGTTTGCCTATTGTCTAGTTCACATTCTTCTCTTGTCTTTTGAACAGGAGTAGAGGTTTATCCCTTGTTTCCTGTTTAGGATTGGGTTACTAGTTTCTTCTATACTCTACTTTAATTCTGTACTTCTGACATCTTTGCTTAAACTCTTAACCTTTATTTACTATTTATTTGTTCTGTATTTTTCCTCAGTATTTTTTCTACCGGCCTGATTATATACGATAATTTTTTATTACAAAAATGTGTGTCATTCAGCAGGATTCAAACCTGCAACCCCTATCCATGTAGGGGAAGCCACCATGTGATCTGGTGCATCTTAGACTTGTCGACCATGAATGATGATCAGTCTAAACGAAGTCAAATTAAGCCTATAAAACAATTTTCGAATTCATCATAATAACCATCTCTGCTCTGAAATGTATCGTAATGTCAACAAATGTAAACATGTTATGAAAATTAATGAAGATTAACGAAACTTGGTAATGAACAACCGACAATTTGTAATGATTTGTTTGAACATTATTTTTGATCGATACTCATATTTAAGTAGATCTTCTGTTTATAATCAAATATATATATATATATATATATATATATAAATTAATAAAAATATAAAGTTTTTCCCAGCTGATTGATTTGGTGCTACTTTCAGCATTCTAACTTCAGATTTTCATAGACAAATCCTCCAGCAATCATTCTGTCCACTCATCAGGAGGTATCAGCAATTGACTTTATTTATCATTTATATATATGAATTGGGAGCAGATAGACATTAAATATGGATCAGAATCTGATAGAATGACAAGAAAAAGAATAAATAAGAAACATTTATGAATTTGACATGTTTGGCTCTTATGACAGTTTCATCAGAGAATGAGATACAGAAAATGTTTTCTTGTAGTTTTGTTTTTGTGTTGTTTGATTTACATTGGTTAAAGAGACTTCATGTTCATTTGACTAACCAAATGCTATTTGTGACTATAATTTATTTATGTAAGTGTATCATAATTCTAGTTGATCTATGCAAGATTCGGATGATAATGTATACAAAAAAACTTTTCCATATCTCATTTTCTGATGAAGCTTTAATATTTGCGAACCATATCAGATTTAGAAACTTTTCCTATTTGTTCTTTATCCTATCATTTTATCTGATTTCAATCTCTCTCTATCTCTTTCTCTCTCTCTCTCTCTCTCTCTATATATATATATAGAGAGAGAGAGAGAGAAAGAGAGTGAGAAGGACATCTGCATTGCTCCCAAGCAATTCATGCTTTCCCATTTGAATAGAAATTATGACTTCTTGCATATAATAGCTTTGAAATCTTGATCTTGTATTCAACTAGGACATATTTAATCAATGTCCATATAGTTTATTTTTAATTTTTGTTTATTTTTATTTTATTTTTTGTTTTTATTTTTCTGAGGTTAATGGGAATAATTGTTGAATATAAACACTTCCGCTTCAGTAATCAAATTTTGATTACTTTGATGCTTTCATCCTAAAATGTTTCATTATATAAATTCTCGTATTTATGCCACCCATTCTACCTCTTCATTTTTTTACTCCTCCTCCTACTCTCTCTCATGCAATTATCTGTTAATTGAGATGAATACAGTTTGTTGAATGTCAAGATGACTTGTTTTTTTAGTATCAAAATATCAGAATCCAATGGCTTGCATTCATTCTTTGAACTTATAGATATCGAACATTTTGAAAATTATTCTATGCGCGAGTACACAATTGTCAGTGTGGGATCTAAATCACTTCAGTCTGTGATGAATTGTAAATGGCATTATTTTTTTTTTTAATAAAAAAAACAAATTTTAGATCATTTATTGCAAATCCACAGACGTCAGTATTATGTTTAAGGTGTTTGAACAAAAACTGTCTTTTCCAAATTGTGAATTTCCTAGAATAAAGAAAGCAATCATTTTGAAAACCAAAATACAAATTCAGGGCTGACTCCAAGACATTAATTGATACAGATTTCAAATCACATGAAGTAAAATTTAAGAAAATCAAATTGATATTACAAAATTAATTAGAATTTCATCAAATCCATATCTAAACATACAATGGGACTTTCATGTAAGCGTTCCATGTTGCATTTCCATCCTTCATCTCATTGGTGTTCCAAAAGCTGGGGAAAAGTGCAATGCCTGCGTACAAGGTAATACGATGAAAGAGAAAAGGCCATGTCCAGAAATATTATGCAAAGCCTGCGTACAAGGTAATAAAATGAAAGAGAAAAGGCCGTGTCCAGAAATATTATGCAAAGCCTGCGTACAAGGTAATACGATAAAAGAGAAAAGGCCATGTCCAGAATTATTATGCAAAGCCTTCTTTAAAAAAATTATACGATGAAAGAGAAAAGAGTACATCCAGAAAAAATAACAATGTATATTTATAAGGTAATGTGATGAAAAAAAATGCCATGTCCAGAAATAATGTTACAAACCCTGTTTGCAATATTATATGGAGATGTTTTATTCAGTGTTTTGCTTGCTTGTCTGGGTGGGTAGGTAGGTAATATTGGAGACAACATCTTCTATGTCAGCTCTTCCCTTTACCAAATCCTTGCTCATCTACTCATTCTAGTGTAGGGGCTAGCAATACAAAAATGAAGGCTTGAGCACAGCAATGCAGACACATCCATTTCCTGCTACGGTCAGACCATCAATCTGCCTGATCTCGAAAATCACTATTAATATAAGCCAGCAGCAAGGTATAAATTACTTTCAGTTTTGTTGGCACTTGATCTGCAAAATCCCTCATCCATCTCTTAACTTCATATTACCCTTTGGTTCAAGTGGATACATCTTAGATGCCTGAACCTCAAAAGAATCTATTCAAAGATACATCAACAGAAACACTTGCAATTAATATAAAACCACTTCTTCCCTTTCCATATGTGTGTCCACAGTGTTCCACGTAAACATGTTGATGTAAGAACCCTTTATTTTCATATTTGCTCTTCCCACTTTTGTTCACAAAATATCAAAATTTTTGCTATTTGCTAAGATTTTTTTTAAAAAAAGGACTTATTTCCATTTCTATCTAATTTAGAAAACAATCTGTCAGACCCTGTATTTGATATTTACTACAATTAGAATATCATGGGAGTTAGAGTAACAGTAGATAGGAAGTTGTGGAGAGCCATAATAGCCTATTTTTGAAGGAACATGGTATATAAAATAAGATTAGGCATATCAAGCACAAACTTGTACCTGGGTACCAATTACCTTAACTCGGCATATGAGATAGCTTTTAAATAGTAGAATTTTTTAGGAAATCATGTCCATGTGTTGAAATCCTCATAATATTATTGAAGTTTTGTCTGTAATTCTGAGGTTGTGACTATTTACTCTTTTTAGATTGTTTGGACTGTTGTCTTATTTGCAACATTTTAACTGGAGTAATCTGTTCTAGTTCCATGTGCCATGTCTCTTCTGGATATTTAAGTTTCATTTATTTTCTTTTAAACACTCAGCCTTCCAAGTTTTTGTCCACTTCTGCTGTGGCCAGGTCTTGAACTCACAATTCTTTTTGTCAAGTCACCAGATTATTTCAACCAATGCTTTTATCCACTGGGGCATGTATGAGTTTTTGGAACTTAAAACCTAATATTTAGTAATCATTTTTTACCAGAGCTCATATTACAATTTGCTGTTGTTTTCTCTAGAATTTTCTATTACTGGTTCCAATATTGTATTCAAATTACTGGTTCCAATATTGTATTCAAATTGTATTCTTGGCTGGCTTAGGATATCATCTAAAGGCTAGAGTGTACAACAGTCAAAACATCATGAATTTGATAATAAAGACAAAAATCTGAACAATGTAAATTTTTGAAGTTATTGCTCACATTTTCTTTTAAATTTACAAACTGTATGTTTCATTCAACTTTGCAAATGAATGATGAAAAGTTTTTATATATACCAGAATGAAATGTATTTGTTATTTTAATCATTAAATTATTTTTAAAATAAAAAAATTATGATAATAATAAAACCTACTTTTTTCAAAATAATGAATGAAAATTTATTGTAGTAGGCTACTCACCCTAGTAAAATGAACTATACTTTGTATCTCCTTACTTATTTGTACATTTCAAAATTTGGTTTCAATTGGTAAATATATGGTTATTTTAGAGGGTGTGATGGACATACAGACTAACAAAAGTCACAGAAACTTACATATAGATTTTTCAGTAAGAAGTGTAGGTATATGCTGATACAATAAATTATGAGTGTTAGGTAGGTGATGTTTGTTAGTAAAATATAATTGCGACTGAACTCCATACCTATTCATCTTTGCCAAGATCAAAAGCCTTGAAACAAACAAAGCAGTTAAGTTGGACCAAGTAACAAAAATCAAATAAATGAAGCAAGTACACAAAAAAAAAAAAAAAAAAAATGAAAAGAGAAAGGAAGATCTGCTTAGCTTCCATATTTGATTATTGGCGCTTACCATTAATTTCCGGCCTTGTGTGATTTGCACGTTTGTATATTTATGGCTCTTGTCTTGGTTGAGTGATTAATTGGCTGGGTCCCCAGCACTGAAGTCATGGCTTGATTCTGCCCCTATTTTATTTCTTGGCACTACAAGATCCTCATATCAGATGCCGGAAATTGTTCTGGCACTGTGTAAGGACTGTAATCATAGACCAAGCATTCAACTGACAGAAAGAGCGGAGAACTAATTGAAAATTTACTGTAATTAGGATGAGAAATAAATAATTGGATGAATAAAAGAGATTATTGCTACAAAGATCAGAAATAAATATGATTAAAGAAAGAAAAGAATAAGAGATAATTGCTGTGGAATAAAACAATGACAATAAACTATTAATATTTTATAATAAAAACATTGGTCTTCAAAATAAAATGACTTAAAATTGTGAACAATGAATGAAAAGATTTAATTGCAATACAAAGATGTATGTTGTCAGGGAAGAAATCAGAAAATGCAAATAAAGTGTTTGATCAAAAAAGTTCTCAAAAAAAAAAAATAAATTCAGATTTTTCCAGAAAAATAATCTTCTATGTGCTGTGTCCCTTCAGGGCATAGGTGATCATTGCCTACCTGATCTCCCTATCTCTAGAGGCTCTTAACATGCTTTCTCCTGTTCCCCTCCCAAACTCTGCTCTGCCATCCATTTGATCAAGCTGATCAGGTATTTACATTATTCAGACTGTTGTCCTCATCTTTATTGACATGCTTACAATGTTTCGGCCATTCTTTGCTTTGGCTTTCTTCAGGTGCTAGAAATTTGGAACAAACCCTTTATTTCAATCACTGGGATATACACTACCAACCATAAGTTTGGGACCACCCAAATTTTTTCGCAAAGTTCATAAAATTTTGCATTCGCCGAGTTTGTATTTTTTGTTATTCTTATGCAGATGTCAAGTAAAAAAAAAAGTATTCTTTTCAACTTTAAATTAAACATTTACTCAGTTTGCTACTTGACTCCTCTTATTGTGATCAAGTTTTTGCTGAAAATTCAGATTTATTCAGATATTATAATTACGGTATAATTTATTTTTGTAAACCATATTATTACAGTATAAATGGAAAGGAAGAAACAGATTAGCATTGAAAAAAGAACTCAGGTTGAAATTCTTTTGAAAGAAGGATATTCTGAATGTGTTATCGCTAAAAAATTATGCCTATCAAAAAATGGCATGCATTATTGCCTTCAACAGCTTCATGAAACTGAGTTAAATATTGACAGAAAAAGATCTGGTAGGCCCAGAGTAACATCTATTGTAGAGGATAGGCACTTGATCATATCTAGCAAGAAGAATAGAAGAAAAACTGCTCTGGAATTAACAATTGAAATGAATTCTACTCGACAACATCCAGTATCTGTTACTACTGTTAAGAGACAACTTTCATTCTGCTGGGTTTAAAGGCTGTGTAGCAGTTAAGAAACCACTGTTAAAGAAGGATAATAAGGGATGAAATTGATCGTACAGTTCGAAATGAACTTCTTAAAAATGAACAAATGTTGTTTAAATGCTTGCAGGATGCTTGAAATCACTTTCACTAACTTATCTTTATAAGTTATTAGAAAGAATGCAGTAATAAAGGCCCATGGTGGTTTCTTTGATGAAAAGAAAATATGAATTAACTTTAAAATTACTCTATTAATTTTGGTTTTAATTATTGTACAATTGTGAGCAACAATGAAATATATCTATATTTATTCTTCTAAGACATAAAATTTGTTATTTCTTTCTCTTAGAGAATAAATCTAAGTGGTCCCAAACTTATGATCGGTAATGTATCATTTTCATTCCATGTGAATGCCACTGCTGGTAGACATGTAGTTATTTTCCTTTAACCCACTTAGCTTCACCACTACTGTAGCCTGGTATTGAACTCACAACTCTTTGGTTAAGTCGCTGGATCTAACCTAAGCCTATATCCACTGGGCCATGTGACCTTGAGGACATAATTATTTACATTGTTCACACTGTTGTCCTCCTCTTTATTGCCATGTTTACAATGTTTTGGCCATTGTATGCTCTAGACTTCTTCAAGTGCTAGGAATTTATTATATATAATATAATGTAAATGCTATATATATATATATATACAGTATGAAAACAAGCCTTGAAAGAAATATTTTCCTGAAAAATTTTTTAAGAGAAATATTTTATAAATTTCAAATGAAAGCAGTACTGACTGCTCAGTCAATGAATACCAAATGTTTCCTTATAGGGAAATACTAAATGTTTCCTTAGAGGGAAATACTGTATCAAATATGATACGAATGGCCCTAGAGGGTTAATCTAAAACACACACACACACACACACACACACACACACATACACACACACACACATCATAAGTTAAGGCAATATCTGCCGGCTTTTGTGAATATCTGTTCCTTAAAAAAGAACAAAGTATAAATATAAATATTTGTCTGTTATAATTACTGGCAAAAGAAGAATACATATCAGCATCTAAAACATAAATCTAGCCAACATGGCGCACTTCTTGATCCTTTGACTGAAAAATAACCGGACAGGGAATCGGTTAGGAGCGCTTGTTTTCATAGCGTGACACCTCGGTCCTATCATGTTACCATCACCAGTTTTTTATGTGACTGTTAACAATGAATCTTATTCAGTCAAGTATAGGAACAGTTGCTGACACAAGAAACTGTTACTCATCAGTCACTTACTCCATGTTCTTGCAGATTAGGCATCATCATGAGATTTTATAGTTATGTAAATTTTATGAGCCTACTCTTCTATGCTGGCTCAAAACATGCTGAAAAAGAGCATTTGAAGATTTTCCCACAGTAGATTGCCAGTTCTTTCAACAGTAGACTGGTTGTTAACCAAGGCTATATAAACCAGTCTTCTATTAACTTTCTTGAAGCTGGTTTTGAATTCAGAGTTTTCCTTCTTCAAGACTAGTTGCTACCCAAGGTTATAGGACTTGGTCTGTTCTGCTATTTTCCCATAACTGAGGGGTGGGGAGAAGAGATGGATTCATACCTTTTGCAAGGGTATTAGCATGTAAGTGAATGTAAAGAATTTGAGTGGAATTTGTACTTGGCTCTCTGATTTCTCAAGCCGCTATACATTACTCCACCATTACTACCTGTTTGTAATTTGTGGTGGGGCTGTCTATATACAAAATCTACTTAATCTAACATACCCATGTGCACACACACACACACACACACACACACAGAGTCTAGGTTCTTTTATTTTCTGAATTTGTCCCTTGTCATCCCAAAGATCAGAGAATCGAGAAAACATCAAAGTCTATTCTTTTGTATTTATTGTTTTGTTCTGTAATAGATTTTTAAAAATCTCTTTATTGAATTATACAAGAAAAGTAATTGAATCATTTGCTGCACATTAGTGTCATATATTATAAATCTATCTCAATGCATTTCTTTTTTCTTTTAATCATTTCACCTCAAGCAAAGCAACAATGCTACTAGAACACAGTGGTTACAGGCAGTGAAAGTGAACAAGAAGATTCAAAATGGGGGAGTATAGTAGAAAGGGCAAAAAAAAGGCTTCAAGAAGACAAAAGATGGCAATTGATATTGTATTGAAATCTTTGAAGATGGTAGTTATCAGGGAAACAAGAAATAAGACTTAATTAATCTTCTTAATTACTGTTCTTTTAGTGTTCTCTCTCCTTAATAATGTTATCTTTTTCTCATATTCTCTTACATTCACATTAACCCCTTACATCATGGTGGCTTTATTGCATTCCTTGGGGTAAAATGATTAAAAAAATTATCTTATTTATTTTTATACCTACAATGTTTCAGCCAATCCATTCTATGTCTTTCATCAGGTGTACTTCCCAGATGATCTCTTTTGTCCTCACAAAGCAAGAAACAATAGTAAACATGAAACTAAATTTAAATTTTACACTTGTAAACTTGTTTTATTTTCAGCAATGTTACAACAAAGGTGATACCATGATTTTAAATATTGATATTTTTTCATTTCCTCATCAGGATTGCAGAATGGAGTTCTTTGTTTGACAAAAAAGAATGATAGAACAAACTGTACTTCACTCATTGCTGAAAGTAAAATAACTTATTTTTACAAGCATTGCTGCTAATGTCTAAATCCTCTCATCACTAACATTTCATTTTCGTTTTGTTTTGCATCAATGAGAAAAGAGGAAAAAAGTCTGTCTCTTTTCTTTTCCTCATATTCTCTTGGACTCAGTAATCCTTAGCATCATAATAGCTTTATTTCCTTATATGGTGTGAAATCTCAGTAGAGATTATAATCTAGTATCATCATAAAGAAAAATAAACATGTCATAATCCATTACTTACTGTTTTTTATTTTATTTTATACAAGGTGATCCTTATATGGCTTAAGGATTGGCTTGATTTTACAAAAACTATCAATTATTTAAATTTAACAAGTTTATTTACCTAAACTAAAATAACATTTTTCTTTCCCTTTTCTGTGAAGATTTCCTCTCCTTATCCCAGTATACAATAAATTCTTGTCATTTTCAAAATTTGTGCTTGCTTGTGGCACATGTACTCTTTAGCCCTGTTGTAGTAATCTGTTATACAAGAGGGTGCTGACAAGTTCTCAGCCTAACAAAGATGATTTTACATTGCTTTGTTATTTGATCAGATTTTGGAAGGTGAGTCAGATCAAGAACATTTCAGCATTCACTTGTCTGATTTTTGTGTGAAGTTATTAATAATTTTAGAGTAATTGATCATGGTTAAATGTAATTAGTAACATGCCTGATAAACATAATTAACAAAGTTCTTGATAAACAATATTTCTTAGAAAAGAAAAGAACAGGGAAAAATAATACTAAACAAACCATATTATATATATATATATATATATATATATATATATATATATATATATATATTATGAAATTTAAGAAATCTTTGAAGTTTCAAAATTTCTTATAAAAATGCAAATAAATTGTCATTTAAAATTGAGCACAATTATTGGAAGTTTATCAGAACATTTTAATTGAAACAATCAGATCCTAGCTTTTGAGTACTTTTGTGCACTTCCATTAAATTTGAGAAAAAGGCCTTGTCAACTTGAAACTTTTAAGTTTGATAGCAAAAACTGTCATAAAAAGAAAAATGGTGCAATAAAGTTGAATCTAAAAAGTTATTATTGTCAACAATAACTTAAAATAGTTACATTTTAGGTCAAGTTTCTCATTGCCACAATAGTAAGGGGAGTGTCTAGGCATGGGCAAAACTGTGTTTACTATGCCTATGCCATTAAGTGAGATTAGCTGCTGTAAATGTATCTTGGATAGGTGTATTTATTTAATTTCTTTTTCAAGCTTTTCATTGGCTGAAAAAATTGATTTAATCTTGAGCTGATTTTGAATAACATGTTTTGCATTGGAAGTGGTTTCATTTTTCTAGCCCTTGTTGGTTTTTAATGTGTTACATGCCAACAAACTTTCTTTAGATATTCTTCTGTTTTATTTTTTATATTATGACTCCAACACTAACACTGCTATAATTTTACTCTCTATGCTTTTGTATATTGGTCAAGCTATTTTAGGAATTTTTGTGTAAGTAACTTTGATTTGATTGAAACAATCGCCAGTAAAAATATTAGGAAATAGAGGTTTGCTAAGATTATTTCATGTCCAAGTGATGCATTAAAGAAGTATTTGTCTATATTTCTAAGATTAGGTATTGTAATTATTTACATTGTTCGGACTGTTGCCCTCATCTTCATGGCAATATTCACAATATTTCAGCCCTGTCGTATGCTTTGGCGTTCATCAACATCTGTCAATATTTCTGAGATGAGGTATTGTTATTAGTTACATTGTTCGTACTGTTGTTCTCATCTTTGTTGCCTTATTCACTATGTTTCAATTAAACACTCCAACCTTCTTCAGGTGAACTGAACATTTTATTTCGATCACTGGGGTAGATTGTTCTCATTCCATAAGTCATGCTACTTCTGAATATCTTATTTATCTCTATTTTATTGAACTCCCCAAGTTGTTCTTAAGGACACATGGCCCAGTGGATAAAAGCATTGGTTGGATTCAGTGACTTAACCCAAAGAGTTGTGAGTTCAATAAATGGTTACAGCAGTCATGAACAAAAAATTTACAGAGTTAAATGGAGATGACTAAGACATTCAGAAGTGGCATGACTCATGGAATGAGAACACTTTACCCAGTGATCAAAATAAAGGGTTCAGTTCCAATCACCTGAAAAAGTTCAGAGTGTACAACGGCCAATACATCATGAATATGACAACAAATATAAGGACAACAGTCCAAACAGTCTCACTCATATGATGTCAAATTTCAGCTCTGTCAAAATGTGAGGATGTAGCTACCAAAATCTTGTCTACCACATTAACAACTGTCTATTCTTGATCATGACAGAGAGTTAAAAGTACTGGAACAACACAAACATGAACCGTGAATAGTTTACACACAATTTTAATCCATATGTACATCTTAGATAGACCTTGTCAGCTGAATTTAACAAAACTTGGTCGATTAAAAAACAAAAGACATAGCTTAAATGCTTAGTCACTGATGTAATATAATCCAATGTAAAATTTAGCATTCACAATGTTATATAATGATTTTTATGTTGGATAATTGAATCGCAGATATGTTTTGTTGAGAGCACCTAATTTAAAGATTTCAATCATTAAATTGCCAAAGTACACATTTCCAAAACAGTGTATATATGAATTGTAAAGTTTGAATTGATAACCATTACAGTATTTTTTGTTGAAAGCAATTTTTTAATAATCATTTCACCCCAAGCAAGGCAGAGATGCAACTGGTGTACAGAGGGTTACAGTAAGAAAATAAAAAAGTACAGAGGATGTCGAAGAAAAGATAAGAGATGGATGGGAATCAAGTAGATAGAAGATGGAAATTGATGTTGCATTTAAACTTTTAGAGATTATAGCTGTCAAGGAAATAAACAAATAGAAGTGTGATCTACAAATGGCAAGTTTGAGAAAAGAAACTGTTAGAGTAGAAGAGGCAGTTGCATTTAACTATTTTCATGGTAAAAGGGTGAGACCTTGATGCCGATCTAGTAGCACAAGTAAATAAATGTGTTCAGGGTACCAGGAAAAAAAAATATTGTCAGAGTAATTGCCATGAAAATAGTTGTAGAAAAGGCAGAGAGAAGCTACTTCACATTGGAGAGAAAGAGACTGAAGGCAGCTTGCCTAGTTAAGGCCAATTATATTCCAAATCCTCCTCTAGATTTTGTCGAGAACCTCAAGATGAATAGCAGAAGCACCCAACCAGATACAGTATCCAATAAATCCATTATATAAATAATGAGTTTTTAAAGTGAACTTTGCCTGTAGCTTATTGCAATATTAATGTCTGCCTAATGGAGTTCTAATAAGTTTGGGTAAAGATCCCGGGATAAAATTCTTTTGATATTGTCTCTAATGTGTTCTTGGACAAATATTTTAATTCCAAATCAAACTGAATTATAGAAAGTTTAAATTTTGCTGGCAACAAAAGGGGTACTGGACTGTTATGTGACATCTGCTCTTTCATATGACAGTGAACACTGAAAAATAACATCAAAGATGAAGGAAAGACTTGAAGTAACTGAAATGTAGTTCTACAGAATGATGCTGGGCATACCATGGACCAAACATTTGAGCAACAACAAGATTTTGAAGATGATAGAAACAAAAAGAAAACTTATACTTAACATCAGGAAGAAACAGCTGAAGTTTCTGGGATACATAATGAGAAAGGAGAGGTTGGAGAATCTGATATTTTCAGGATGGATAGAGGGAAAGAGAGACAGGGGAAAGTGACATGTGCCATACTTGATGGGCTTGAGCAAGTGAATGGCAGAGCAAGGCTTGTGAGAAATAACAAGAGAAAAGGTTTTAAAGAGGTACAAGGGAGAAGAGGATGTAGACAGCCACGATTGCCTATGTTCTGAAGGCATACAGCACATAAAAAATGTTGATAAAACATTCATTAACAGCTACAAGAGACAGGAAGATGTAGAGGGCTATGAATGCCTACGTCCTGAGAGGGCACAGCACATAAAAGAAGTTTACTTTTTTTCTTTTCTCTTTTTTTATCAATAACAGAGAAAAAAATATGTGATTATTTGTTTTTATTAATAGAATGTACATTTTGTGCTTTTTACTTTGTTACGATTTCATCCACACATAGAACTAGAACAATCTATTCAATTGTTCTAGTTCTATGTGTCATGTTTCTCAGTTTCAGTTATTTTCCTTTTAGTAACTCAACTTTTCAAGTTTTTTTTTTTACCTCTGCTGTGGTCAGATATTGAACTGACAATTCTTTGGATTAAATCACTGGATTACTTCAACCAACGTTTTTATCCACTGGGCCATGTGTCCATATAAATTTGTTATATACCACTGTCATTATGATATATGCTGCTGCTGCTGCTGCTGCTGCTGCTGGAACAACAGCTTGACAGATAAATAGTAACCATGAACATGTATATATCAAAATATAATCTTATATTTTTATTCTCTTTGGTAACCGTTATGTGTAGGAGGGGTAGTTAGAGGGTTTTATACACATACAAGGGAGAGACTGGCTTGAGTTGTTTTCTCTTCCCTGTGTTCTCTGATCTCTCTCAATCTGGAAAATCTGATCTTATATAAGCTGTAGTTCCTGAATTTTGCTCGGTTGCAGTATCTTTTTTACAAGCACATTGTTTATTATTTTCAAATTATTATTGTTACTTTTGGCCATTGCCTTTTCGTGGTTTATATTCTCTGACCTTGAATATGGCAGCTTACAAAAACAACCACATTTCTTCAATCCAAAGCTGGTCTAGCATTCTTAATTTTTCAAAAATAATATTTATTTTAATTTAAATCCAATTTTTAATATTTCCTGACCTTGAGACCTTGTTTGTCATTTAGTGCCTGCATTACTGATTTTTAAAAACAATAATTTTATTTTTTATTTTGCTACATTCTTGCTGTTCAATAAAATTGTTAAATGTAAATACACATCTGAGCAAAATTATGTGGTCAAAGAATATGTAACAAATTGAGTTTCTGGTTCCACAAGTCAATAGATTAAATTTAGACCATTTGCCTGAGTTGCCCATTCATCAAATCCTTATAAAATATTTTATCTGTTATTGGAAAGTGGAAAATTTCCATCTTTTCTGACTGAATTTCAAAATTGATTTCTTATGACTACAATTTTTTAATTCTGAAGAGATAAACATAATTTTGGAAGCTATCCAATTTGGTAAACTATGGCTGGGGAAATAAAATTCATTTTCAAGACATCTGACATATGTTCACACTCTCTATAATGTGATAATAGTTGATGAATCCCCACCACATTTCTCTAAAGCATTTATAATGAATTACCAGTACTGACCAATGAAACTGCTAACCAAAAGCAATTTCTTTCATAACTAAAAGAAAAATAAAGTTGTATTTAGGTTGTGAAGACCTTGCAGTTTGGAGTGAGTATAGGGATTTGTTCTGGTAATGACTGAATGCATTTATATATTTGACACCATTTTACCTAATGCTTGCTTTCTGAGACCTGAGATTTTATATCACCACAGTTGATAAAGGTATTTGCATATAAGTGAATGAAACAAACCCAACCAAAATTAAAACTCAGCTCTCTGATTTCTAATATCCTCATGTAGAAAAACACAATGCGTATTCATTTTGTTTTGCATGTACCATATTTTACTACTTAAATGCATTTTTTCCTATAAAATATCTCCAAAAACCCGCTCAGTGTCCTGTAAATTGGTTGGTGATGAAAGTTATTCATTTTGGGTGTAAGGTGAGTGTCAGCTTTTCAATTAAATCTGATTCTGAGTCCTTGAAAGTAAAACAAGTTCAGTGTTTTATGATTAAATTAATGTTTTTGAGAGAAGCTATTTTTACAGTTGGGATACTGGGATATTGACAGGAAATTAAATTCCTGCTACAGTAATACCTGCTTAAGTAACACCTTCCTTCCTTTTTTTTATTTTTTAAATAACTGGTCACAAAGCAGTTTATTTAAGAATAATACTACTGTGTACAAAGCTTTTGTTAGCACATGCTGTGTATTTTTACTTGATTAAGTAATCATATTTACGGTACTTAACAGTATCAAACATTAAATATAAATAAAATTTAACCTCATTTCTATATTCAAATTTATATGTATCTAATTTAAAATTAGTTCTTTGTTGTGAGTAGTGAGTGTTTCAAGTTGCAATATGGTTATATTTCAGTGGTATTATGTATTCTAACATCTTCTCTTCTAATTGTTATGAAGGTAGTTAAAAAAAGCGGTCATGGGAAAACTGTTCTTTTGACACTCAGATATGTTAATCCATGTTTGTCAAAAAAAGTATGTTGAATTTTAGCTTAGCTTACCATTAAAAAACCACTAAAAACACAAAATAGGGAAAAAATTATATTTTATACAAGAAAACTAATGAAAAATCATTTATGAAAAATGTTATGTCAAGTTAATGTCACAATTAAATCCAATAAAAATTTAATTCTTTAATTTTAGATATTGTAAATGTAAGAATTTTTACTTCTTTTTGCTTTGGACGGCTCTCTCTATCTGCACGTGATTCAATGTTGCTGCATCAAAATTTTTCTCTCCTCGTTTTGTAACACCAAGAATTCATTTATGCAAAACAGTGATCACATGCATAAGCAAATTCTTGTCATTGGACAGCAAATAAAATAAAAGACAAAAAGAAAAACAAGATTCTCCCTTGCAAGTAGTCTGCTCTAGTTTCAATCTTGGGTCTCTCCCCATTGGATGATACACTCTCTTTCTTCGTAGATTTGCATGATGGCTGCCACAGTAAACAAGGTGTGCAAAATGTTTACCCTAAACTTGCTGCTAATTCACACATTTTTAAGTAATTTTTTTGTATGTACTTCTAGTATAATTGTAAAAATGTACATTTATGATAAAATAATCAGTATAAAATAGTTACCATAAATTTGGTACTTTTTCTCACTCCTGTGATGAAATTATCATGATTAGTTAGGTTTTCATGCTGAATACATTATTCACTGGGAAGAGTTGGGAAGAGCAATAAAATACAAGGAAAAATATTTTTTCTGTTTTTTTCCTTCAAAAACTGTTTTGGGTGGTAACACTTTTATATATTGAAAATATTTTTTCACTATTCTCTTATTGATGAAAAAAATTTGTTCAGTAGTGAAGAAAATGTTACTTAATACTTGTAAACAAGAATATGTGAGGAGAGTTTCTGATATTTTTAAATACAAAGTAATTGCATCTGTCTATATTTCTGAGATGAGATATTGTAACTATTTACACTGTTTGGACTGTGGTCCTCATATTTATTGTTATATTTACAATATGACAATAAAGATGAGGACAACAGTCCAAATAATGTAAATAATGTAATTACTTTAATATAGCTGCCATTTTTTTGGAAGTATAGATAAACAAGCAGGCATAAGATTTTTTTGATTTTTTTCAATATTATGATTTTTCCTTATTAGGATTAAAATCTCAACTTTTGAAAGAAAAACTAAAAAAAGACTGAAAGATTAAATAAACTATCTTATAATGACAGTTATAAGATAAAAATAAGAAATGTTTATCAATCTAACATATTTCACTTTCATAGACAAAAAGATAAAAATTCTGGTATTTTTATTTTTGTGTAATTTGATTTTCATTGGTCAGTCATATACCACACACATTATAATTGTAGATAATTCTATATATATATGTAAGTACATAAGAATTCTAATTTGTCTATATGGGCATAAATATAGATGACTCACTAACAGGAATCTGGCTGCACAAGAGTAAAAACATCAGAACTTCTTCAACTGACTAATGAGAATCCAACTGCACAAAAATAAAAACATCAGAACTTTTCCAACTGACCAACAGGAATCCAAGTACACAAAAGTAAAAATATTAGAACTTCTTCTACTAAACATACACACATACACAATTCTGAATGCACATTATTGTAATATAACAATCTGGCCCCACCCGAGGAAGGCTGATGCAAGCGAGGGTGTTTCTGGTCGTTGAAAGGAACGGATGTCGTTTGACCTTATTTCCGGCAGCAGCGGAAATAACTACAGAGGCAAACAGAACAGGTGTCTCTGAGAATTACGTGGGCGTGCGTGGGCGAGGCAAAACCGGAAGAAAAAGTCCCGGTTCTGGAAGATTATAAAAAGACCTCGGCACACGGATTCGCCAGTAGAGTAGTAGCAGAGAACGGCCGGTGGAAGCAGAGAGAGACAACACAGGCAGACTACACTCCCGTCAGCCATTCTATATGCACCCTCACCCTTTCCGTTCTCTATTCCACACAGTTCGTCGTCATTAATAAAAATATAACCTTATATTTTTATATATGCGTGTTTGTTGTTTTGTCGTCATACAGCGATATATAACATTATTATACAATGGTTGAATACACATGCTTCACTAGGTATGCACTCAAGTGTAGCATAACTAACATTTTACCTAAACCATTGGTTGTTAATAAATAAGATTATTTTTAGATAATCCAAAAACCGTTTCACTAAGCTTTTACAATTTTAAGAATCACTTCACATGAATCAGTAAGATGCCACTCCTGTGTAGCAACAGAAATTCCAACCTGTATGAATTTCTTGGACTATTTGCACTGTTTCTGAGCCTGTAAATTACAGAGATGTTTAGAATGAAAATCCCACAAATCTTTCATCCATTTTTAACCCTCAATTAAACTGAATTGTAATTCCACCTGCAATGTATTTTCTCTCAATAATTGTGGCATTTAATCGGTTCAAGATAATCTTGATTCTTTTCTCTGAAGAGATCAAGAGTAGGAAAGATCCTTTTTGGAGCATCTGTCAATATTGAAACATTTCAGTCATCAGAAATTGTGGGGTGTACATAATGGGAACATGAGAATAAAGAATTTTTTTCTGCTGGGATAAGAATCACATGACCTTCTTCTTTCTTCTCTATGTGCTGTGTCCTTTCAGGATGTAGGCAATCATGGATCTCTATTTATTCCTATCACTTGTCGCTCTTAACACTTTTCCTCTTGTTATCTTTCCAATACTCTGCTCCACCATTCACTTGCTCAAGCCCATTAAGTATGTTTTCTTGTGTAGCTTTGTCCTATTTTTCTCTCTATCCATCCTGTGAGTATTAGATTCTTCAAGCCTTTCTTCCTCATTATGTGTCCCAGAAACATCAGCTATCTCTTCCTGATGGTAAGTATATGTTTCCTTTTTGTTTTCATCCTCCCCAAAACTTTGTTGTTGCTCACATGTTTGGCTCATGGTATCCTCAGCATCCTTTTGTAGAACCACATTTCTGTTGCTTCAAGTTTCTCCTTCATTATGAGGAGATTGTCCAGCATTAACTGACATATTAAAGGACAGATATCATTGTCCAGCATTAACTGACATATTAAAGGACAGATATCATTGTCCAGCATTAACTGACATATTAAAGGACAAATATCATTGTCCAGCATTAACTGACATATTAAAGGACAGATGTCATTGTCCAGCATTAACTGACCTATTAAAGGACAGATATCATTGTCCAGCATTAACTGACATATTAAAGGACAGATATCATTGTCCAGCTTTCACTGACATATTAAAGGACAGATATCATATAACAGTCCAGTACTGATTTCTTTGTTTCCTATGAAATCTTCCTGTCTGATTAGCTTTTGAAATGTGTCTTTGGCTATGCCAGTGCATCTTCAGATCTCAGTGTCACACTTTCCATCCTCCATCAGAATACTTCTCAGGTATTCATATTTCAGGCATCTGCTTGATTATAGAACAAAAAATCTAATCAATGTTACAAGCCCAGTGTAGAAGTGAGTTTAAGTTTGTTACATATCTGGATCCTTTGAACATGAGTTGGCAAGAAAGCAGAATTTAATACACAGGGGGAAATAAAGAGAAGACAAATCCTTATTAAACAAACTTGCTTGTTATTTTGAAAATGGAAGATTTAAATTTTGAAGACCATTAACAAGCAGCCATTTGGTATGAGAGGTAAAATAAGGACGTTAACATTGGTAAAAACAAGAAACAAAGGTTTAATTTTAATTATTTTTTTACATGTTTGCATTTATTTTTCTTATGTCTTTAATGCTGAGGTTAAATGATCCAGTATTTAGTTTTGACTTGCATATGGAATAGATAACTCTCTGCTAGGTGCACGCACTTTGATGCCTCATATGAAACTGACCTTGTGTCACATCTCTTTTCCATGGAGAAGTAAGTAAATACTATAGATAACTCTCTTCTCACAAATAGGGGAACCTTTATATCAGTATTTTCTTGTTTTATGTTCTGTGTCTCTTCAGGGTATTGGTGATCATGGCTCTCCACAATTTCTGGTTCTTTGTAGCTTTTAATAAATTTTCTCTTTTTGTTATTTCTTCTCAATCTTGTTCTATCGTCCATTTACTCAAGCTCAGTAAGTAGTTTGTGTGTTGTTTTTCTCTCTGCTTCTTGCCTTGGGCAGCCTAACATGGTTAGTAAGCTTGTCTCGCTAGAAGCTGTTGCAACTGAGTAGTGAGTTCAATCCTCATTGGGTACCCCATATTTTCAGCCTTGTGCCAAATCTAAGTGGTGCTTAGAAAATAATAGGGCACCTTGGCATGGTGTAATGGTTAACAAGCTTGTCTTGCTATAACCTATTAAAACTGAGTAATGAGTTCAATCCTCACTGGGCACTCGTTACTTTCAGCCTTGTGCCACATCTAAGAGCACTTAGAAAATCAACTCTGCTTCTTGCCTTCAGTAACTCTTGTATTTTCCAAGCCCTCTTTCCTCATTATGAGCTCTAGAAATTTTAACTGTCTCTTCCTGATGTTAAGCATAAGTGTTCTTTCTGTTACCATCTTCTCTAAAACTTTATCATTGTTCACATATTCAATCCTTGATATTCTCAGCATCCTTCTGTAGAACCACATTTCTGTTGCTCTAAATCTCTTCTTTATCTATGAAGAGATTTTCCAGCAATCACTGTCATTTAAGACTGATATCATGTAACAATTCAGTATTCTTTTCTTTGTTTTTAACAAAGTTTTTCCTTTTCTTAATACTCTGCTTATCTTTTGGACTGCATCATTGGTTATCCCAGTGCACCTTTGAATTTTAGTGCCACACTTTCTATCCTCTTTTAAAACATTTTCCAGATAGTTAAACTTTTGTGCTTATTTGATTTTGGTATCTTCAATTTATAATTTGTGTTTTGAGTTCATCCTTTTGCTAACAACCATGCATTTGCCTTTTTGCAGTTCATGTTAATTGCTTCCAAGTGTGGGAATGTTTTAATTATCTGTATCTTGAAAGTAAGCTTTCTTTTCAACTTGTCTCAATATGTTGCATTTTGTGTAGTCTCTGGTTTATAGTTTTCTGTCAGTAATTTTTCAATAGAGACTTGAATTCTCTATGAAAGACTGAATGAAAAATGGTAAATTTTTTCAGGTTTAAAATGATGGAATGGAGCCATCATTTCTTGGAGGAAGCTGGAGGGATAGGAGGGTAGAGTGAATGGATGTGAACAAGTTAGCCACCTTAATTATGTAGTGGGTTGTTCCATTCTGTCAAAGCCACAGGATACCAAGAAATTTAGGAGCACAAGACATCTTCTCTTTTCTATTTCTGCAACAGTACTGTCTGTTTTCCCACATTTTCAGTCTTATTAAAGACTAGAATAAAAACAATCCATCACTGTCAGGATTTCACACCCATGGGGTTCAAACTATCAGTTTGGGGTTGTCAGAGTTCAGACCAATATGGGAGGGTTTACCCTTTTTGGTTAGGTTATTTATTTTGTAACATATATAAAATCCAGCAAGAATTGATTGCCAGAAGCCAATTACAAAATCTGACTTCAAATACCAACTTGATAATAGCCAACTTAGGCAATAAAAAAAATTTTATGAGTTGATTTATAGCTTCACCTGAAGTTTTAACATTGTTTTCACACTAAAAGTATCACTGTGAATAAACTTGTTGTTGGTGTCTGTAGATGAAAATATGTCAGAAAATGCCAAGCATGAGATAACTTGTAGTCAGCATCCTCATCATAAAAAATACCAAACATCTTGTGGTGGGCAGTCAATATATTAAAAATTTGCTGGTGGTGTTATGTGCATCTCATAGTAGTTACTGTTCTCTAAGTCTATATGAATTCAAATGTTGTAAGATTTTTTTTCTGATACTTTAACTCAATAATTTCTGATGCAACAAATTTTGTTTTACTGCAAGAATTTGCAGAGGACTGATAATTTATCAACCAATTTTATTCATTATTTTTGGGATAAGTAGTTTAAGCAGAATCAGGCCAGAGATAGGGCAGGAACAGTGCGGGTTCGTCAAGGACACTGGAACAAGGAACGCCATATTCATGATTAGGATGCTCTCTGAAAGGGCATTACAAATGAAGAAAGACTTGTACCTATGCTTCATTGATTATGCGAAAGCATTCGACAAAATACGACACAAAGAATTGATGGAAATGCTAGGCAACCTCGACATTTTCGGCAAAGACATAAGAATAATCAAGAATCTCTACTGGCAGCAAACAGCCTGCATACGGACAGGTAACGACCTCAGTAGATACACAAAGATAGAAAAAGGCGTAAGACAAGGATGTGTCTTTTCACCGGATTTGTTCAACCTATACAGCGAGAATATTTTGAGGAACCCTAGATGACACACCAGGATTTGTTATTGGAGGCCACAACCTGAACAACATAAGATATGCGGACGATACAGTACTGATTGTGGACACGGAAAGTAAACTGCAAGACCTCATACAGAAAGTAGCAGTGGAGAGTGACAAGAAAGGACTACAAATAAACTTTAAGAAAACTGAGTGCATGGTCATCAGCAAAAGATACAACCCAAAATGCCAAATACAGGTAGGGGATAACAGAATCAAACAAGTCCAAGAATTTAAGTACCTAGGAAGTGTTCTAACAGGAGATGGAAAGTGCGACACGGAGATCCGAAGGCGAATTGGCATGGCAAAGGACGCATTCCAGAAGATGAGCAAAATACTAACACACAGGAAGATCTCAATAGAAACGAAGAAAAGAGTGCTAGACTGTCATGTGATGTCAGTTCTTCAATACGGCTGTGAATGCTGGACAATATCATTGAAAATGAGGACAAAACTGGAAGCGGCCGAAATGTGGTTCTACAGAAGGATGCTACGGATATCGTGGACTGAGCATACAAGCAACGACGAAGTGTTAGAAAGAATGGCAACAAAAAGGAAATTGATGCTGAGCATCAGGAAGAGACAACTAAAGTTCCTGGGACATGCAATGAGGAAGGAGAGCCTGGAGAACCTGATACTGACTGGACAGATAGAAGGAAGGAGAGACAGAGGAAGGCAGCGGATAACATATTTGCAGGGTCTGATCAGGTGGATGACGGAATGGGGGTTGTCAGGAGCAACAGGAACAAACATACTAAGATCCACAAGGGATAGGGAGACGTGGAGATCCATGATCGCCTACGTCCTGAAGGGACAGTGCACATAGAAGAAGAAGAAGTTTATATTATTTAAATTCAGCTTAATGTCTTTATTTTAAGGGGTAGAATACACAATGACTGAACATTTGTGATAACAACAAAGATGATGATATTAGCCTGAATGTAAATAATAACACCTTATTCCAAAAATTCAGATAGAAATCAAAATATGAATTATGTGTTTATATATATATTTCTAAAATAACTTTAACCAAATGGCAAAGTAGGAGGTAAATCCCAAAAACCTGATCCTAATTAATATTAAAATTTTAATATTAAAAAATGATAAAGGTGGAGAGCTCAATGTAATTAAAATTACAGAGCTAATTATAAAATAAAATAAATTTTGATGTTCAAAACTGTTGAATGATCATTTCAACATGAAATCTCTAAGAGAGATTTCACATCTCATCAGCAACATACCACATTTTCAAAATGAAATAAAAAGGAATAAAAATGAAGGTTAAGAATTAAAAATTTATGTCACAAAAAAATTTGTGAGCAATTAACATCTATTTTTAGATTAACTTTTAGATAGAGTTGTCAGTGAAAAAATTAGAAAATTTGGCTTTGGCTAGCTTTACAAGGGGAAGGGGTTAAGATTTTACTTTTAGATAGAGTAGTAAGTGAAAAATTGGAAAATTTGGCTTCGTCTAGCTTTACAAGGGGAAGGGGTTAAAGGATAGAATAGGAAGTGGTGTTAAATTGATGATTGGGTTAAACAAAACAGAAGGGGAGGGAGGGGTAAGAAGGATAAAGAAAAAGAAAAGAATAAAGGAAAAAGAAAAATTTCCATATTTTAGAGATGCTCCATACGTGTCAAACAAAACTATCTTTTAAATGGGTTTTTAGTGAAAAAACGTATATGGGGGAAAAAAGCAGATATAATATTTAAATAAATTTAATTAAGTTAATCTAATTAAAGATAAATCTAGATATAAATAAATTAAAATTAAATAAAATTAAATTAAAATTAAAATGAAATAGAATTAAAAAATTTTCCAAAAATTAATTTTAAAAGATTATTATTTATAAAAATTTATGTTGTGAAAAAAATATATATACTAGCAGAAGAAATCAGGGGTTAAATTAGTAAAAGAATTCATATTTTATGAAGGTAGATAATCAAAGGAGACAGAAAGAAGAAGGTAGAGAGGTTAAAATTACTATTAAAAATTAAATTAATTTATCAAAAACAATTAAATTTATATTTACTCTCCTAAAAACTAAAATTAGAATTTAAAATTGAAATGTTCACAAATTTCGCTCTATGGCGGCACTTACTAATGAATTCCTTTCTAAAATTTAGGAGTAGGTGCTGGATTGGGTACTTTAATATCAGAATTTTTTCTTGCAGACACAGATCGCACCTATTACAAAAATTCCTTGGAATTCGAGCTGAACCTATCAGTCTCCAGCTAATTATGGGGTCCAGCCCTTCTTCCTTCATTTTCCAGAATCTCTGTGAAAGGGCTGTCTGGTATTTTTGACCTGGGTTCGAAATCGAATACGTGTGATTGTAATATCTCTGCTTAAAAGGTCCTGCGGACATACCAATATAAGTGCCGTAATTATTCTTGTTGTTTGATGGTGAAATGTGTGTTTCATAAATTACCTGTGTGGATTTACATTTGCTATCCACTGGGCAGGCATCCACAGAGCTACAACTGCATTTATTTAAAAATATATATATAGCTAAAATTGCATTTATTTAAATATATATATATATTTTCAGTTCAAAGAAACAAATACTCATTTGCTTGTAGATATGATATTCTGTCATTGCACTCAACAAAAATATGCACTAATAATACATCAATTGCTGTAGATCCAAGTCAGATTAGATGTTTGCTTAGATTATCATCTGTCATAGGAGACACAATTTTTTATTATGCACTAATAATACATCACAACACTACTGACCAACTTATTGCACACTTATTAAACTTTTAAAGTACTTTGAATTGCTTAATTATTAGCAAATTTAAATAAAACATTTGAATCAAATTTGATAGAAGGATCAAACTTTAGTAAATTAATAGTAGAGATCAGATGATATTTGTCTATTGTATTATAGATTGATAATGAAAAGGTTTGATTTTTAAAAAATAAGAAATCTGATGTACCATAATTTTATCAATTATTCTCTATTGTAATTAGGTTTTAAATCATTTTTTCTTTCAGTTAATAATTTTTTCAATCGTAAACTCTAATAGTAGTGGTTGTGATTGAAAAAAAAGATTTATGCATATCTCTACTGGTTTTGTTTTACAAGAAATGAATGATTTCATTTTTGTCATTCCTATATTGTTTTGGCAGATCCATTCTGAAGTTTTTATCAGGTATATTATGCATATGACAAAAAAACAGACTTTTCTCTTTTATGCAAAACAAAAGAAAATGGTAGTGAAGAGAAAATGCTTGTAAAATAAGTTACTTTACCTTTAGCAATGCCTGTACTACAGCTTGTTCCATACTTTCTTGTCAAACAATTCCATTCTGCAATCCTGGTAGGGAAATGAGAAAATCTCCATATTAAAAATTATTGTACAGGCTTTGTTGTAACATCGCTGAAAATAGAACAAGTTTACAAGTGTTGTCATTCAGATTTAAGTTTAATCTTTTGTTTACTATTGTTTCTTGCTTTACTAGGACAAAAGAGATAATTTATTTTCATATGGGAAGTACATCTGATGAAAGTCATAGAATGGATTGGCTAAAACATTGTAGGAATAAGAATAAATAAAATAATTTCTTTTTAATCATTTCAAACCTTAGCAAACTAATGAAGCCACTAAGATACAAGGGGTTATTGAGTGCAAGAGAGTATGAGAAAAAGCATTAACAAGAAAGAACAATTAAAAAAAAAACGGAAATAAGAAGACAGAAGATAATTGATTGTATTTAAATTTTGGAAGATCAAAATTGACTGGAAGGCAAGAAACTGGAAGAGATTCCACAAGCAAGAAGTGTGAAAGAAGAAACTGTTAACATAGAACTTACAGTTACATCTAACCATTTCAGTTGTAAGATAATGTGATGTTGCTCTAATCTAGTAGCACATTTAAATTCATAAAGTCTAGGCACCAAAGAGGAAGGCTCATTGGAACAATTACCATATGCAGAGAAGCTACATTATGGCAGTGAGAAAGTGATGGGAGCAAAAATGTCAGGTTATGACCAATAACATTGTAAATTCCTTTTTTTATTTTATCAAGAATCTCTAAATACAGAAGCTCCAGACTACATGCATAAAAAACCTTTTTGAATAATAACCCTTCTAAAAATCAACAACAAAACAATGACTTGACATGATTTTCATTCTTAAAAGGCATTTGTGATAGAATGACCAATAAGGTTATTTTTGTCAAATTCACTTTTTAAAAAATACAATGAAAAAAATGTGTATTTCGGTGTAACAGATATTTGCTTGAAAAGGGAAATTGGTAGAGCCGAGTTCAAATTTCAGTTGAATTTGTTGTATTCACTTGCACCCTTTGGAAAGGTATTCAGCCAGCTCTTCCTTCTCCAGCTATGGGTTAAATAGAAAGACAGATTGGGTTCTATAGCCTTGATTGGCAACCAGTCTACCACAAAAAGAAATGGCAACATACTGTGGGAAAATTTTCTGCCTAGTCAGACATGTATCACATATGGCACTTAACTGACTGAATGAAAGAAAGAATAAATTAATAACATTGGCAAGTGTAGTAATAAGATTAGACATGTTGTTCTTGGACTGATTAATTCTATGATCCTTTGTTTCTGTTCCTAATTTTTTAAAAATTGAATTATAGTGTTTCCTTTTTGTGGAGAATGTAAAAAGCAACTCTGTGTAATTTTCAAAGACTTCATTGAAATAAACAGAATCTTGCATAATATTTGATAAAAATAACTTGGTTATTTCGAAAGCTTTTAATGTTGTAGACAGACTGGCTATAAACAAATTTTTAAGGAATCAACGTGTGTGTATACATTTACAAGGTTTTTTTATAGATTTCATTTTTTTCTATGATTCAGTTTTGTCTGCACTTTTATAACCTTTTCATTTCTTGTGAAAACAGGTTTCTTAAGATGCAAATAATTTGGGTTTTGCTTTTATCTTTTTTAAAAATATTTGGGGAATTGTTGTTCAGTCTCTGAAAGTTCCTTTGCAAGGTTCATTCACAAATTCTATCTGCAAAGCTCTCAAAATTTTCTGAGAGTCTTTCTTGTAAATGTCAAAATGAAATGGTAACATTAATTGGTTTTCCTACAAAAAGGCAAAGGTTACTGACCATTTCTTATCTAAAATACATAGGAACTCAACAAAGATTATTTCTCTGGATAAGCGTGAATTTGTACCTTTTTAACCACAGAGGAGAACCAGTTAATTTTTTATTCTTTGAAATATGAGTAAAGTTATTTTATTATTGATTTTTAACTTGAATGGTTTTGATTTTTATTGAAAAGTATCTTTCATTACAAATATTTAAAAAAGAGCTTTTATATTTTGATCTCATTCTGTCTTGACCAAAAGAAAAACAAAGAAAATAGTTGAGTATGTTTTTAATTGTGTCTTCATGACACATAGTTGAGACTTTCAACTGAAATTCATTAAATATAGCTACAAAAGTCAAAATCAGCTAAAGATATTAAACTCAGAGGTTTTGCTAATCTTTTAGATTTAAATGTCTGGTTCATTTATTTTTAGATAAATATAGGGTGTTCCATTAATAGGGATCAAATTTAGCAGTAAATAAAACAGTGTTATTTGTGAAATTTTATTGATTTCACGATTGAATCATGTTCTTTGAGTCATAGCATTTATGTGTAGAAAATAATATCACCCAAATGTTTGCCAAGGCTTCAGCAGCACACCTCCACTTGATGGTCAAAATTTTTGATGACATCTCTCTATAGATGCTCTTTGATCTCACCAATATGCCTTATTATCTCATCCTTCAGCTGTTGAATTGTTGTTGACTTGTTGGCATCGGCCTTACTTTTGAGATGATCTCAAAGAAAGAAATCTAAAGGCATCAAGTTGCACGATCATGATGGTCAACTGACATTACTGTTTTGAGATATGATGCAACCTGGGAACCTCTCATTCAATAAAGCCAAATGCATTTCTGTTTGAACATCTATTTTTGTAATAGACTTCAATAACTTTAACATGTTAGTCAACTGTTAATGTTTTCATAGTTAAAATTGCTAAACTCTGAAGTTGTTAAATCTGAAAGAAATTGAAAAAAAATCATTAAAAACTTAATTTACATTTAGAATTTGTCCAAGCTTTTAGAACATTCGATATATTCTGATGAGTTTATATAGTAAATATTTTTGATGAGTTAACATCCTTTAAATGCATACTATGGGTTAAGTCAATGAAAAGCTGTTAATCTATTCTTCACCTGTACATTTAATACTGCTGCCATATTTGGCTGGGTGCCCCTGCTATCTACCTAGGAGTCCTTGACAAAATCCAATGGAGAATCTGTAATGCGATCAATCCCAACTTGGCAGCTCAGATACTGTCACTTTCTCACCGGCGTAATGTGGCTTCCCTGTGTCTCTTCTACAAGTGCTTTCACGGCTTCTGTTTTGATGAACTTAGCTCACTTGTGACTCCTATGTATTAATTTACTCAAGCCATGAGAATAGCAATTAGGTTCCACCTTTTTATTGTGAAAGCAATAAAATGTAAACACAACTTCTACTCTATCAGCTTCGTTTCTCATACTTCCCACCTGTGGAATTCCCTTCCGTTTACTTGCTTCCTCAACAGCTACAATCTTCAAGAATTTAAATGTAATGTTAGTAGCCATCTCCTATCTCACTGACCTGCATCCTCTCTCTCATACTTCTTTCTCTGTCCACTCCACCCTCATCAGTATTCTCATCTTTCTCTTACCCACTTCCTGACACCCCTATAACCTGTCCCTTTTTCTCATAACTTTCCTCCTATGTAACCCCCTGTGCATCAGTGGCAGTAAGCTGCCTTGCTTAAGGCAATATGATTATAAAAAAACAAAAAAATAAAATAAATAAAATAAACTCTGAATAGTTTCAGAAATTGATTTGTATTGATCACAGGAATCACTACTTCTGGCTGAACTGGAGTGACATATCTGATTATAATAAATGCCTATTTGTCTCTTGTAATGAATGCAAGTGTGTCTTAAATGATGCAAAGTTATTGTTTGCTGAGAGAATGAAACAATGTATAGCATCTTGTAAGTTTATTTCTAGAGATTACTGTTGGCAGGTCTGCAAGTGGGTGTTGAACAACAACAAACCTCTAGCTTCTCTATTTAAGCAATTCAAACTCCTCACATCTACAGCAGACAAAGTTGAATGCTTTGCTTGCAGATTCTCTTCCAACTCAACACTTGGGGTAACCACATCCAATTTTCCACCTCGAACAGAGGCTGTAGTGAGTGATATATGCATAACTGTGTCTCTTGCTTCAGACATCATTTCTAAATTAGACTCCCATAAGGCAAGCAGAGGTAATGGAATCCTAGATGTCATCCTAAATAGAAGTGCTTCAGAGCTGGCGCCTGTCCTCTCCAAGCTCTACAGCTGTTATTTCTTTGTTTCCCATTTTCTAGCTTTTTGAAAGTCCTCATCAGTACTCCCTGTTTTAACAAACTCTGGTGAACCCTTTGGACCCTCTAACCCCTACTGCCCTATTAACCTCTTACCACTTTTTGGCAAAGTATTCAAATGTTGAAGTTGTTAAGCATCTCACCTTCTTACGACCTCTGTAGCAAACAATATAACCTGCTTTGCCAGGTCTACTACTGATGTACTAACAGTCATCACTGAATATGAATGGCAGGCTCTTGAGAATAAGAGCAAAGCTCAAGCTGTAACTTTAGATATCTCAAAAATGTTTGACAAATTTTGGCATGCTGGCCATCTATGCAAGCTCCATGGCTGTGGTATTGCTGGATACTGTTTGATTTAATCCAGTCATTCCTATTGAATCATTAAATGGAGGTTGTTTTGAAAGGACAAGCTTTTAGATTCTTTCACACAAATACAGATCTCCCTCAAGGCTCTATCCCTAGGTCCTACACTGATCTTTCTGCTGTTTATCAATGATCTTCCTGATGTATTCATTTCTACAGTAAGTATTATACAGATGACACCACAATTTACTCCCATCTCAACAGGATATCTGCTAAGGCTGACAAAGTAAAACTGGCTGTTGCTCTTGAAATGAACCTTCAGTCAGTGATTAACTGGAGCAGGAAATGGTTTGTGAAAAATGTAAAATGCTGCTAAAACAAACCTGCTTGTCTTAAAGTACCATAGAAAAACTTCTCTGCCTGCTATCAGCATGACTAATGCTAAACTCCTGCAGAGCAACACATGGCACCTCCATGTCCTGACTTTTATGACTGACCTAAAGTGGAATGCCTACATCAAATCTATGGCTGCAACTACTGCTATGAAGGTTGGGTCACAGAGCCGGGCTAGAAAATTTTTCTTATCAGAATTGATCTAGCACATTTATAAATTTGCTGTGTACCCGTGCATTGAATACTGTTGCCATATCTGATCGGTTGCTCCTGCTATTCATCTCAAGGTTCTTGACAAAATCCAAAGAAGGATCTGCAATTTAATCAATCCTGACTTGGCATCTTGAGGTCAATCACTTTCACATTGATGTGATATGGCTTCCCTCTATCTTTTTTATGAATATTTTCATAGCAACTGCTCTGATGAGCTTTTTTTCCTAGTGCCTTGCCTACATGAATTTAAGTGTACTACTTGGTTGGCATCTAGGTCTCACCCTTTTACCATTAAAATAGTTAAATGTAACCACCACTTCTACTTCAATAGTTTCTTTTCATGCACTTCCCACTTGCGGAATTCCCTTCTATTTATTCACTTCCCCAATTGCTACAATCCCCCCAAATTTAAATGCAACATCAATTGTTGTCTTCTATTTTCTTGAATCCTGTTCATTTTTATCCTTTCCTCAGTACCCCTGCACCTAATCTTTTCTCTTCTCTAACTTTCTGTGCTCTCACCTTGTCTGGGTTATTTATACTCTCTCATTAATTAGTATTCATTTATGAGTAAAACTGAAAAACTTTTTCAAAGATGCTGAAATATCAAGGAAAATTCTAGAGCTTTTTGGCAGTCTAAAATACATTTCAGTTGTCTAAGGACATGTCTTGCTTAAAAAATACTCTAAAAAGAAAATGGTGTCTTTACAAGTCATGTATTTAAAAAGATAAATCAGATGGACAGTCACAAGAATCTCTTTTAACATATGCAAATTTGAACTATCTTTCAATTTATAAAAAGTGTTTTAAAAATGACAGAGAGAAGTGTGAATGTGGTAGTGAACAAGAGACATATGTAGTTGACTGGCTTGACTTATACTACTCAGTTGGTTGAAGAAAACGAATTGGGGAACTTTATTACAAACCAGAAGAATCTGATTACAATACCACCTGCACATCCACTGAAATTTTTTTGCATTATAAGAAAAGAAACAAAATAAAATTTTCTTTATTAGCAATCAGAAATTCTTATGCTTTATCTTATCTGATATATATATATATATGTGTGTGTGTGTGTGTGTGTGTGTGTGTTTGGCGGGGAATAACTCCTCCCCTCCATCCATCAAATCAAATACCTTCAAAAAATGCTGGCACTAACAAAGTCCTTTTCTATGATCATAATGGCAATATCTACACCCAAACTAATGGTGTTAGTATGGAAAATCATCTCAGCCCATGCTTCTTTAACTACTCCATGCTTCTAATGTGGAAAACACAATATCTAAACAAGTCACTAAACCCAAAATATATGTCTGCTATATCGACAATATTTTTATTTTAGTGATAAACAAACAAGAAATTGATAATCTCAAAACTACATTCGAAAAACCTATATCCTGAACTTCACCTATGGACTTAATCATGAAAATAAACTTCCATTTTTAGACATTGTTGTAAAATTCAGTAATAACACATTCATTATACAAAAGACCCATTAGTAGAAACTCTTGTCACCTTAATTTTAAGATTGAATGCTCACTTAGAAATAAAATAGTAGTTATAAAAGATTTTCTAAAAAAAGAGCACATGAGAATTCATCCTTTCATTCACTTTTCTTTAAAGAAAACAATAATATAAAATAAACTATAATTAACAATAATTTTTCCTAAGTACCTCATCAACCACCAGATTAGACTATTTCTTTCTAAAGTAACTAATAATGAGTCTGAACATACAAATAAAAACAATAACATTAACATCTATAAGAACTAAATACATGCCAATTAGAAGCCAGATAAATTTTATCTTAGAAATATCATAAAGAAAAACACAACCCCATTTGACCCCCACCAAATTATTTATTACAAAAAATTTAAAACACTTAACCTTATCATAAAAAATAACAACATGCTTGCAAAATCAAAACTAAATGCCCTTTAAGGAACTGTGTTCCCGATCAAACTAAAGTCAAGAATAATTACTTTGGGCACACTTCTACATGCCTATATTGATGATTTACGTTACACTTAACTGACCATAGCTCTATTAGGACTCATTTAAACACACACAAAAACCTACCAGACTCTATCTGAAACATACTAGTAGAAAATAAAAGCATAACAGCCTTACCTACATGCAAAAAAATGATGGAAGCCCTAATAATAGAAAAAACAACACTCAATAACACTATGAACCAGGCCACAACATGCTGACTGTGTTCATAAAATAAAATGTTCCTATAACTTTCAACAGATACATAAAAAAACACATATTTAATAAAAAATAAAAATAATCCTTGATAATGGCTAAAAGACTAGCTGAAAGCATTCATATATGCATAACTTTTGGCCATTTTTTACACACTTTGTGTCCAGAAAAGAAAACACTTATACAAATATGAGAAAATTTTTTTAAAAAATCGCTTAATCGCAGTACCTTCTCAGTTCTCTTTAATGACAACATATATAAAAGAGAGATTGCAGCCCAAATACACATTATATATATATGTATATATAATCATGAGTATCTTCTTTTGTCACTAATATCATAATTGGGTAGAAAGCAAAGAGCAATACTTTGCATGTTTGTCTTGCAGGCCATTGCTAATGAGTCTGGTTTTCCTTTTTTTGTCTCTCTTTCCCACTTTCTTCAGTTGTAGGATGACCTTTCATTTGACACTGTCAGGACTTGCCTTTCATTTCCATGGAATCAGTTAATTATTAAAAATTTTTGCAAGAATTTTTATTTTTTATGTTCAGCAGAATCTTTAAAAATTTCAAAAATTTGACTCCATTCTTTAACTGCAGCCCAAATTCCCTGAGATGAAGTGATGCTTTATTAGGTTGTATGTCTTCATCTCAGTTGCTTTTGCCATCATTTATCATCTAATCATTTCTTAGTTGTCTTTAATTGAATGGGACATTTGGTGTTATCTTTTCATATTTATTAGAACACTTCTGCTGCAACAATCATTGATTTCTATCTTCATTGTAAAGTGCTGCCACAAAGTTTCCCCTCATTTCTTGCTCCCTACACGTCTGTGCTCTCCTTCAAATTTTTCCTTTTCTTTCCCACGTTTTTTCATTTTTTCTCCACACATTTTTTAATCTTTTCTCTCTGTTTTTTTCCTTTTCTCTCCCCATATTTTTCTTTGCCTTTTCTCTTCCCTCTTTTTTCTTTGCTTTTTCTTCCCTCTTATTTCTTTACTTTTCTCTCCCCTCTTTTTTCTTTGTTTTTTTCTCCCCTCTTATTTCTTTACTTTTCTCTCCCCTCTTTTTACTTTGCTTTTTCTCTCCCCTCTTTTTTCTTTGCTTTTTCTCTTCCCTTTTTTTTTTTACTTTTTTCTCCCTTATTTTTTCTTTACTTTTTCTCTCTCTTCTTTTATTTTTTGCATTTTTTCTTCCCACTTTTTCCTTTGCTTTTTATCTTACCACTTTTTTGCTGCCAATATAGTATTTGGCCTATCTTTTGAATGTTGCCAACAAAATTCTGTCACTGTTATAGTATGTGGCCTACTTTAAAAAGTATATTAAAGGAAGTATTATAATGTCTGATAATGGTTAGGGAAAATAATTACTTTCAATAAATAGCTGAATATTTATATCAATAGATATACTCTTACTGAACTAGGAGATATATTCAAACCAGGTAGGCCACATATTATACCATCATCAAAGAGATAGGCCACATACTATACTAGCACCCTTTTTTTGTTTGATTTTTCTCTCCCAATATAATATTTGTCTTACCTTTGAATGTGGCCTATGAAATTCTGTCACTGGTATAGTATATGGCCTACTTTAAAAAAGCTTATTATAATGAAGTACTATAACTGTCTGGTAAGGGTTAGGGAAAATAATTAGTTTCAATAAATAGTCAAATACTTATATCTATAAATATACTCTTACTGAGGTAGGACACATTCAAACTGGGTAGGCCACATATTATATCAGAATCAAAGAGGTAGGCTACATACCATACTGGTACCCTTTTTACTTTGCTATTTCTCTCTTTGCTTTCATTTTTGTTTTTTCTATTTACACTTTTTTCTCCTTTTTAGCATTTTCTTTCATTTTGTGGTTCTATTTCCTTCCCACCATTACTCTCATATAATTACCCCTTTAACTTCCCAGGCAGAGATATGCACTACTGTGCACATTGAACATTGAAAAAAAAAACAAACTTGATTTGCAACCTGCTTTCTGACTAGATTCACAACATGTCTGAGAAAAAAAATATTATTTAATTATTTTTTTTTCTTTTTTTGGTCATATGTGGATTTGCAACAAAATTATGTTCCTACTAGCGACCCAGCCTTTAGCCCCTGACTTGCATACAATTTTAAATGTTGTCATGTAGAAAAGATTATCACACTCAAAATAAAATATTGTGTGCTTTATACTGAAGCTAAGAATAAACAATTTATTTTTTCTGAAATTTAGATGGTGAGAAGTTTAATTCCTAAATTTAGATTTTGTTTTATTTGCTATCATTTATCTTCCTTCTATTCTTTCTTATTCATTTTCACTTTCTCTTTTTTTCCTCCTTCCTACTCACTCTCTTTTATTTGCTTTCTTTATGTTGCTCTCACTTTTTTTCTCTGCTTTTACATATACTCTATTTCTCTTTCTCTTTCGCTTTGGCCTTCTTTGTTTTGCAAATTTTCCATTGCTGTCACTTCTCCCCTCAACACTTGGTTCTCATGTTTTCATTATAATCATTAGACATTTTGAGCTGAAAGGAAAGTGTTGCTTTAATTCCTACAGACGTTCAAGTGACTAGGCAAAGGGATACTTCAATGATCATTAGTAAATTTAGATTAGATAATTACTTCTTGCTAGTTTATATATATATATATGTGTGTGTGTGTGTGTGTGTGTGTGTGTGTGTGTGTGTGTGTGTGTGTGTGTGTGTGCGTAAAGATGCATATATGTTTGTATGTATGGGTAGAGATACATATATCTGTATTTGTGTGAGTAGATGTAAAGATACATACATGTGTATGTAAAAATATATATGAGTGTGTGCATATATAAAGATATATATGTGTGTATATATAAAAATATATATTTTTGTGCGCATGTAAAGATATATGTTTGTGTATATAAAGATATATGTGTGTATGTGTATAAAGATATGTGCATGTATATAAAGATACATGTGTTTATAAAGATATGTGTGTAAGGATACATGTGTGCATGTAGAAACATGCATATGTGTATAAACATATATATATGTAAATGTGTGTGCAAATATACATGTGTGTGTATAAAAAACATACATCTCTGTGTGTATGTGCGTCTATACATATGTGTGTGTGTGGATGTGTGTGCCAACATACATATGCATGCTTATAAAAAAACTGATGGATACATAAATATCAATATACAACTCATGGAAAAATTATGAAATCAGTACATTTCGATGTTCATGTATCATTTTTACTTTGAAACAAATAAATATGGTAAAAAACAATTTTTTAATTGCTGACAATTTTGTCTTCATGAAATATACCTTAAAAATTAGATTTAAATATTTAATTAAAGCAATAAAGCCACTAAGATGCAAGGGAGCTACTACTGTCAGTGAAAGAGAAATTGAGAATGAAGAGAAAAAACAGTAAAAGAACAAGAATCAATAAGACAGAAGCTGGTGATTGACATTGAGGATTGAAAATTGTAGGTAGCAGGGACACAGTAAATTTGAAAGGGAAGAAGTACAAGAAAAAAAGTTATTAAGATGGAATATACAGTTATATTTAGATATTTAAACAGTAAAATGATAAGAACTACTTGCCAATTTAGTAGCACACTTAAATTCTTTTAAGAAATTATTTTACCTCCAAGCAAGGCAGGACCACCATTAGTGCACAGGGAATTACAATGGGAGAAAAACTGGGTACAGGAGGTATCAAAGAAGGATAAATGATAGATAGGGTTCAAGGAGAGAGAAAATGGCAATTGATGTTACATTTAAATTTTTGGAAATTGTAGCTATCAGGGAAACAAATAAATAGAAAGGATTTCCACAGGTGGGAAGTGCTAGAAAGAAAACTATTAGAGTAGAAAAGATGGTTATATTTAAATATTTCAATGGTAAAATGGTGGAAGTTAGATGCCAATCTATTAGCACACTTAAATTAATGTGGTCAGGACACCAGGGAAAAAAGCTCATTAGAGCAGTTGCCATGAAAATATTTGTAGAAAAACAGAGGGGAGCCCTATCACATTGATGAGAAAGTGACTGAAGTCAAGAAGCAAAGTCAGAATCGATTACATTGCAGATCCTTTATTGGATTTTGTCTACAACCTTGAGATGAATAGCAGGAGCAACCAGTCTGATATGGCAACAGCATTCAATGCATGAACAAATGGTAGATTTATAAATGACAAGAAAAACTTTCTGGCTAAGCATGATGACCTAATCTTCCTAGCAGTAGATGCAGCTATAGATTCAATGTAGTCATTCCACTTCAGGTTGGTTAAAAACTGAAGCCAAGAAAACACAACTTGTTGCTCTTCACGAGACTAGTATACCCCATTCCGATGGCTAGCAGGAAAGATTATGGTGGTTAAAATAGAGCAATTTTGTTTTGGAGGCATTAAAATTTGCAAAGCATTTCCTGTCTTGGTCAATCACTGATTGTAGGTTGTTTTTCAAGAGCTCAGCGAGGTTTGCTTTGTCAGCCTGGCAGATTTCTTATTAAGATGAGAGTAAATGGTGGTATCATCTGTATAGATGTCTACTTGGGAACTGTTGATATCAGAAAGATGATTGATGAAGATCAGAAACAGTGTAGGATCTAGAATAGGACTTTAAGGGATACCCACATATGGGCAAAAGAATCTGGAAGCTTGCTCTTTCAAAATAACCTTCATTTCATTATTTGAATTCATGCAGAAGCACGAAGGAGGAAAGCTCAATAGAACAAAGAGACAAGTTCCAATTCCAGCTGTGCTTATTATATTCACTTATGCATGCATATACTTGGGAAAGGTATAAATCCACCTCTTCATCCCCAAGCTGTGGGCTAATTAGTAGCATTTAGATTAATAAATCGTTATTAGTTGTCTATATTTCTGAGATGAGGTAGTATTTACACTATTTACATTGTTCAGGCCATTGTCCTTATCTTTACTGCCATTGTTTACGATGTTTCAGCTATTATACACTCTAGCCTTCTCCAGGGATTAAAGAGATAAAGAGTCCAGTTCAAAATTTCTAGCACCTGAAGAAAGCCAGCAATGGCTGAAATGTCATAAACATGGCAGTAAAGATGAGAACAATTGTTTGAATAATGTAAATAGTGTAAATCATTATCTTCAAAATATTCTTACAATCTAAAAATGAATTAATGCATTTATTTTATTTCAGCCAATTTCTTATATTCTAATATAAGAAATTGGCTGAATGAAATGAGATCTACACAGAAAAGGCACATTAGTGAACGAGAACAAGACTATGGTTAGCTACAAAGAAATAATTATAGAATGTATATGTTTGGATGAAAATGTTGTTTAATGATACTTTCATGGATCTACATTGACCAAGGTATTAATACTAGAATTTTTGGCTGGTGCCATCCCAAAGAAACATAAAGAAGACTGCCTGAAGAAAACAAGTAAATTTGTCTGCTCATTTATAGTAAATGACTGTTAAGGCTCAAACAAACAAGTCTCCTTCCTGTTTTTTATTGTTTCACTCAATGCATATTAGGTTTAACTGAAGCTATCAATCAATCTTTTTCAAGTTTATGTAACTTAGATTTTTATCTATTAACATAAATTCTTTGGCACAAAGGCACATTAATGGAACATACTATAAGAAACACTGACAATGGCTTGCAAGAAAATGGTTTTGTTTTTCTTTAACATGAAATAGACTTAATAATTTATTATTATAAGATTATAATAAGAGTTGAAAAATATTAAATGAGCCAGTCAGCACAGAGAATATTCTATAGTTTTGAATAAAATATTCTAACATTAATTTGGATAATCTTTTGGCAATATGTGTTTGTCACTTTTAGGTAAATTATTGATTACAGTTTGAAATGAGGTCTTCGATAAGTTTTGGATAAGTAACCCAACAAGAAAATGTTTTCGATGTAATGTTATCTCAAAAGCCAATAATATTTGGTTTATTTCTCACAAGGTCTTCTGTGAGTCTGAACTGAATCTGCTAAAGTTCTTTTAAAGTAATAAATATTTACATCACCAAATGTGCATGTAACCAGATTGAATCTGTACTGAAGACAGTTTGATAAAACAGCTTTCATAATTCAAAATTTTATTTTCATGGATTGTACTATTGAGTTCCTTAATAATCATTGATCATTTGTCTTATGGTGTCTTTCTTTTAGTTAAATGTTCACTCAGTACAACAAGGCCCAAGAGCCATTCAAGGTAAATTACTAAATTAATTTTTATTGATGTAAGAAGAGAAAGTAATTATGAGGATATGTAGATTGGATTCCTAAATTTGAAGAGATTAAGATTGTAGTCATGAAGGAAGCATCCTCTCAGGAATCTGTACCACAAAGTAGAAGTTCTTAAGAAAAGGATCTCTTAATGGAACTTCCTCCTTACAAAAGAAATGATGATTTGACCCTGTGTACATAGCATGTTAGGTCCTAGTTCTATACTATTAAAACTAATGAATATAGCTTGTCTGAGCATTTGCCATGGAAATAACTATAGATTAGTGATAGGTTTGTGATTTTTCATCAGTAGGAAAGGAGCTGGAAGGTTGAAATTAATTCAGCACCCACAAAGCTTTTGAAACCTGTCAAAGCTAAAAAAAAGGACAGCTCCAACCCAGATATGGTAGTAATACTCCAATTATAGACTAATCTGATTCTTGTAAAGATAGAGTCTGGTTGAAAGAGTTAGGTACTTTATTAAGTAGTACATGGAACTGACCATTTTTGCAGCATCTTTGACCATGGAGCATAAAATACGAGTTCCACTTGAGGTCACAGGTGAACTTGAGTCCCAATAGATGTTCAAGGTAAGGAGCCTCATTGGGAGTACAAGGGTTTAAAATACATTTCTTCTCTCCAAAATTGGTAATTTCTCCAAAGTTGTCCTCCTCTGTAAGTGTTGGTCTGAAAGTAATGCCTCTTTTTTATTTTTTTATTTTTAATAATTATTTTACCCCAAGCAAAGCAGTACTGCCACTGGTGCACATGAGAGGAAAGTTAAAAGAAAGAGGAACAAGATACAGGAGTAGCTGAGAAAGGATAAGTGAGAGATGGGAATTTAGGAGATAAGAGATGGCAATTGACATTGCATTTAAACTCTTGCAGATTGTAGTTATCAGGGACGCAATTATACAGAAGGAAGATCTACAAGCGAAAAGTGCAAGAAAAGAAACTGATAGAATAGAAGTGGCAGTTACATTTGACTGTAAAATGGTGGGACCAATCTAGTAGCTTGAGTAAATTTGTGTAGACAGGGTACCAGGGAGTTAACCTCATCAGAGCAGAAGCCATGAAAATATTTATAGGAAAGGCCGAGAGAAGCCACATCTTATAAGCACAGTACTAAACTGGTAACAAGGTCTCACCAATTTACAGTTAAGTTGGCTAGATGTAACTGTAAATTATATGCTAACAGTTTATTTTCTCACACTTTCTCCCAAAATTTAAATGTAATGCCAATCACTATCTGCTGTTCTCCTGATTACTCTTCCTCTATGCTTCTTAGTAATATTTCTGTTTCTAACTCTTGCACACCCAGTAACTCCTAGTGTCTTTGTGGCTTTAATGCTATGCTTGGGGTGAACTCAATAAAAAAAAAAGAACCAATATCATCATTGTTGTGCAAAAGTGGAAAAATGTTTTTAGCTGAAATCATGTTCTCTCCAATGGCATTATTATGCATACAGTATCTGCTGTATTTTCCATAGAAATTAATAGGCGGTATTCTTTTGGAGAATCTCTTATCATTGGGAAATTAAATTGGACTTGCCACTTCTACTTGGTCAGTTGGTGCTTAGAGACAAACAGCTGCTGTGTGAGTTTATCTGTTGTCACCCAAAGAAATCTAGTCAAGTAGAAAGGATCTAATACAAAATGACAATGGCTACATCTTTGTCTTCATCAGATTCTCATTAATGATTGGATATTAACCTCAGAAAGATTTATTCTCTAATATTAATGTATTCAATGAGTTATAGCCTATGTCTTTACTTGGCCTGATATAAAGTTCTACAATAAATGGTTAATTAGAAATGGGACAGAATGATTGGATATGTACTTGATGAGTGTTAGGAGTGTCAGATGACATAATGGTTAATCGGATCAGAAAATGTTTCGAATTTCTGTTGAGACTGCTTCATACTGATGCACTTGAGAAATGCATGAACCCACTTGTACCCTTTTTTAAAATACCATGTTAAGAGAATTTGTTACTATTATCTACCAAAATGAATTAGGAAAAATTTAAATTATATACATTAGTTATATGACATAGTCAAGATTCTTATTGATTATTGCAAAATATATTGATTATGTGACATAAAATATAAAAAATATATTGATTATGTGATATAAAAGTAACTTAAGATTGATTTATATGCATGTGTGCTTCTTCTTGTGGCTGACAAATTATTTTGCATCCTACACCTCTTCTCTCACAGATGAAAAGTTACAAGCTTCTATCACTATGTCCATAGAAAGTGTCCAGATGAACTACGTTCTTTAGTTCCACTAGATCCACTTCATGGCTAAGACCCACTCTACCACACACATCATAGTGAACCACTCTCAATCCCTTCATATTGCAATGGTAAGATATGAGTTCTACTTGAGTAGCTTCTTCCCAAGGACTGCTGCCTTGTGAATTTAATTCCTAAGAGTATACTGCTTCGATCATGACAATCTTAACCTATTCAAGTATAGGGTTAAGTGTTATTCTAGTGAATTAATAATCATATTATCAGCAACAGCCTGGAGGATATAAAAACATATGAACCTTTAAGTAACTATTTTTTTCTGTTTTTTCCTCCTTTGGAAGTGTGCACCATCTACTTTTCACACCAAAGCAAAATAGAGCTGTAGATACATCAAACACAAACACCCCTTCACAGACAAGTCATACCCAAATTTTGTTGTAGGATCCATTTATTTCTAAGTAAAGAACTCTTAAACATTTCCCACAATTTTTTTTTTTGTTAAATAAATGTTATCTAGTATTACAGGTCAATTAATCTGTTATTTTGTGCATGTACTATTTCACCACCATTATTTCATGTAATTTTTTCTCAAAGAGACCTTATACATTGATTCTCAAAGTAGCCAACACACTAAAACTATCTTCCCCACATATCCTAAAAACCTGTGCATCTTACTCTGTAACCCTCAACTTTGTGTGGCTCTTGGGTCTTGTACAGAGTGAAATAAAAGAGTAAAACTCTTGCATCATATCTCATATGTCCTAGTTTTAAAGACAAACCTGAAATAAAGTGAAAAGCTTTAACTCTTATTTGAGAATTTGATGACTTCTCTCTGCTTGTATACATACATGTCATTTCTCCTGAGTTCAGACATTTAAATACACAGTAAGTTCATTTTTAAGTAAATGAGCAGAGATGTTCACTTTCTTTCAACAAATTGATTGTACAGTATTTACATTATTCGGACTATTGTCCTCATTTTGTTGCCATTTTTATGACGTTTCAGCTGTTGTCTGTCCCAGACTTCTTCATGTACTAGGAATTTTGAACAGAACCCTTTATTATGATCATTGGGGTATATCATTCTTATTCTTTATGCAAAGCCATTTCTGGTAGTCATAAGTTATCTCCCTTTAATTTAACTCTCTAAGTTATTTTTTTACCACTGCTGTAGCTTGGTATTGAACTCTTTAGGTCAAGTCACTGGAACTAACCAACATCTCTATCTTCTGGGCCATGTGTTCTTGATGAAAATGGCAACAAAGATGTAGACAATAGTCCGAATAATGTAATTACTACCTCATCTTAGAAGTATAAAATTGATCGTATGCAATCTGCTTATATATTTGTTTGTGTCATGGTTTTAATCTTGAATAAAAAAAAAAAAAACATAAGAAAAAATTGACTATGGTGCCCAGGGAATTTCTTTCTGGATCATTTAAAAGACACAAAGATTCTTTGTTTGTTTTTAATGTTCAGCTCATTTTTAGTTGAGAAATAAAATTTCTTGAATTTCTTGCTATTTTTATTTTTTTACACCAATGAATTAAATTTTTATCAAGTAATAGAATAATGAGAAAATGCTAATTTTTTGTGTTAAATGCAATTAATTTTTCTGATTTGTGTTCAGTGTTCAATTGACAACCTGCTTCAACTCACTTGGCTGCTTGCAGTCTCATTTAATCTGTAAATTCTTTTCTCACAAATTTTTCAAGTCTGACAAGTCACATTTTCTAGTGCACAAATTTTAATAATTTATCTGTGAATACTGAAAATTTTTATTTTTGGATAATATTTATTTTACTTATGATGTATATCCTGGTATGTTTTCCAACCTTCTCCAATTATGCATTGTCAAGTGCCATTTTGTTCATAATCCAATGTGTGGAATTATTGAAAGAACCACAATTCACATAGAAAAAATCAACAAAAGCTTTTGAATTTTTCAAAGGAATGTACATTTTCTTAAAGGTCAAGTTTTCAATCAACTTTTGAAATTTCTAAATTCAAGATAATGAACAAGAAAGATTTTAAAGATCTACTAGTTTTAAAAATGAGCCAAAAACCAATAATCTAATTATTTTTTACTTTTTTAGTTACACTAATTTAAAAAAATCATTACACAAAAATTATGACCTTATATCTTGGTAGCCAAAGATCACCCAGCTCTAATATTTTGAGAATGTCAGTTTAGCACATCTGTTTGCTATTGTGACAAGTTTGAACAAAAATGAATGGGGTTGATGCAAAAAAAAGTTAACATGGATGACCTCACTGCAGATTTCCCATGTGAATATTTTCATTTTTTTGTCTTCAGTAGAAGAGAATTTTGTAAACAGAAAATTTAAAAATTTGAAAGCTTTCTTTCTTCAAAACACTTTGTTTTTATATATGTCCTTGATAGCAAGTGCCAAACTTATATAAGACTAAAATAATAGCATATTAATTCTTACTGTATCATAAATTTTAAGTAAATTAAACAGCATTTAATATAGAATTTGAAGCATTTCAAATGTGATTCCATTTCATACCTAAATATAGCTGATGTGATCACAACTAAACATAAATATAGGAATTTTTAAAAATGTTTCATGTACACTCATTTCTGTCCTTTTGTTGCCTCTTGTAAATTAGAAAACCTTTTTTTACTTGCAACATGTAAATTTTTATTTTAATGTGAAAGAAACCATTACAAATAGCCTGTTGTTCAAACGAAACTGTCTTTCATTCAATTATGAAGACAAAAACATTGTATATTATTTATCCTTCATTACTGAAAGTGAATTGAGTAAATTGCACATTTCACAAGCATTGAAAATGAATTCCCCAAGTTTTTGTGCCAATCTTCTGAAATGAAGTTGTCTGTTTCCACTTGATTATAAAATACAAATATTTTCTTGATTGCTAAGCATAAAGACAAGATACCATAATTAGTTCTGTCTGAATGTGTAACTGTAATTTTTCTGTCTACTTGGTAATTCTATATGGCTGTTTTTGCTTGATAATGTGGGACCAAGAAAAACCTTGTTTGTCAACCATTTTTAAAATCTATAGAATGAAAATAGTTCTAAAAATATTTTCAGGGAATGCACATTTGATTGACCAGAATGTCTCTCATTTTGATAAGATTTGAAGCTTATTTTTTCTGACATTCTTCAAACACTGACAAAAATCTGTTGAAATTGCATATTCACAAGGGTAAATGCAAGTAATATGTAGATAAAAGATTGGAAATAATATTGCATATAGTAATGGTAATATTATCTGAGCTGTTTCCTTACAAAAAAACATTTGGCATTCATTGATTGAGCAAACAATTTTTTTTAATCAGTTTCACCCCATGCAAGGCAGTAAAGCCATGGAGATGCTATGGATTACTGGGTGTGGAAAAATTAGTAAAAGAAACTTTAATAATGAGGGGAAAGAGAAAAGAGTAATCAGGAGAACAGTAGATAGCAATCAACATTGCATTTAAATTTTTGGAGATTAAAATTGACTGCAAAGCATGGAGCCAGAAGGGAGTTCCAGAAATAAGAAGTGTGAGAAAAGAAACTGTAAGCATAGAATTTACGGTTACATCGAGTCAGCTCAACTGTAAATTGATGAGATCTTGACACCAGTCTAGTACTGCACTTAAATGCAAAATGTCTAGGTACCATAGCAAAAAGCTCATCTGAACAATTACCATCAAAGTATTTATAGAAAAAGCAAAGGGAGGTAACCTTACAGAGACTGAAGCTGTGTGGCTAGATAAGGACTGATAATATTACTGATTCTTCATTGGATTTTATCAACAAGCTCAAAATAAATAGCAGGGGCACTGAACCATATTGGATGCGATGATTAAATTGTCACCATTTTATAGTTTTAATTTTGTGCATGTGCGTTGTTTGTTTTTAATTTTGTTGACTGCACAGTATAGTAGGGTCAGTCGGGAACCGTCTGTGAGGAAAAGAGCACCATGATGCAATTTTCTCCACTAGAAATTTAGAAACACTGTACTGTACTGCTTGGCATTCGCACCAGAAGCACTAATGCAAATATTTCAAAGTGTTTGGATGTCAATCTGAGGATGGTGCAGAGGATCCAAAAAGAGTTGGGTGTGTCTAATGGTAATTACGAAGGTATGGCAGCTCTGACAGTTCTTATAAGAAAAAACTTCTGAATTTGTTGGTGAGGGCCTCAGATTCAACATGAAGGCCAACATAAACTGCCTTGAAGTGGTAGTGTTGACCTGGGTGAAGAGGATGGCTGCTGGAAGACCCTATGTCTGTATGTGGCAGCGATATTCAAGTCATTGGCAAATGTTAAACTTATAAACATGCATGATTGATTCTGAAGAGAAAAACTGTCTCACACAGCACAGTGAACTTTCCTAACAGTTGACCATTGCAATATTAAAAATGTTTTTCACAAAAATAGGTTTCTCAAGTTTGTCAATTTTCTAGTATTGATGAGAGTTTCCTTCCAAATGTTTGTGTGAAATGTTTCATCTAGATTGTATTATTTTCTCTTGGGATTACATGTGCTATCCATTTTAGATTTTGCTGCCATTGAAAGTCCTCAAGTGATATGGTTTCTATTACTTACTACAGTTCTTTGAGTGTGATTCTATAATTCCAGTTCATAATGTTTGAAGATCTTCATCAAGACCTACTGGTTTCACTTGCTCAAAGCTGTTTTTAGCCACTGATCTGATAAAGCAGTTGTATACATGTTGTATACCTACCTATATACAGCAATGAGATATTTCTATCCTCTTAAATACATGGACACTATTGAGTAGAGAGTGATTATACTGACCAGCAGTTCACTAGTTGTGTATCTACTTCATGCAGTATGTGAGTCTTGTACTTGTTGTTATACTATTATTCTCAGCTTTTGTTTTTTGATTACTCACACAGTAACCTTTTAGGGTTACAACAATACAACTGACAGTTTAGATATGTTTTTAATCATATCACCCCGAGCAAGGTGGTAATGCCACTGATGTGCAGGGGGCTACATAAGAGTAAAAAGATTAGAGGAGAGTGAAGAGAAGGATGAACCAGTTAGAAAGGAGCAAGAGAAGGATGGGAATACAGGTGTGATGACAGTTGCAAAGGTGGAGAGAAAGGAAAGGATCTACAGGGCGGTGTGGAAAGAACTAGGGTCAAGTAGTTAAGAGATAAGTATTGACCTTGCATTTAAATCCCTGGAGGTTGTAGCCATCAGGAAAGCAAGAATAAGGAAGTGAGTTCCACAGGCGAGAAGTACGAGAAAAGAAGCTGCAGGAGTAGAATTGTCATCTGCATTTGGTTGATCTAACTGTGAATGAGTGAGACCCAGTTCCAGTCTGGTTGCATGAGTAAACACCTGTTGCGGAGGCACCAGTGACTTAAGTTCGTTGGAGCAGAGGCCATGAGATATTTCCGAATTGGTTTGGCATCATGCATGACATCAATATGAAAGTCTTGACTTGATGAAGTTATTCAAGGAAATGGCTTGAGTTTTCAGGTTAACATTTCAGTTTTTAGCAATTTGTGTTCATGGGTTAAACTAGTTCTTCTTTTATATGCCATGTCACTTCAGGACATAGGTGATCATGGCCAACCACATTTTCCTGTCCTTTGTAGCTCTTATTAAGCTTTGTTTTTTAGCTATTTCTCCCAAACCCTGTTCTGCCATCTATTTGCTCAAGCCCATTATGTATGTCATGCACTGCTTTTCTCTATCCCTCTTTTTCTCTGTCCTGTGGGTATCAGATTTTCCAAGCCCTTCCTCATCACATATCACAGAAATTTTAACTGCCTCTTCCTGATGTTAAGCATGAATTTACTTTTTGTTTCCATTCTCTCCAAAACATTGTCATTGCTCACCTCTTCAGCTCATGGTATTCTTAGCATCATTCTGTAGAACCACATTTCTGTTACTTCAAGTCTTTTCTTCATCTTTGAGAAGATTGTTCAGCATTTGCTGCCATACATAAGAGTTCAGAACTCCTGAGGACAGAAAGTATGACACTGAGATCTGAAGATAAATTAGGATGGTCCAAGAATTAATTTCAAAGCACAAAGCAGAATATTAGGAGACAAAAAATTCCTCTAGCACAGCCTCTTCTGTGTTCAATTTACTTATCTCCTATACTAATATAACTGATATATATGACCATGTATTTGAAGTATCTAATATTTACTATTTTTACATTCTAAATTTTTATGAGACCATCACTTCATTATTCTTAATTCCAGATCAGATTTGCTGTTTTGAAAAGGTTTATCCAAATCCTAGTTTTTGGAACACTTGGTTGAGGATGTTGACTTTTTGTTCAACATCATTTATATCTCAGTTATGAATATTTATGTCATTACCATGGCCCTTCTCATTATCTGTACACTTGTTTCCTATTTGTAGATTCATTTGGATTGTGTTATGGAACAGTTTAAACAGTCTGTGCCCATCCTTTCACATCTGTGCTTGTATATGCACAGAACAAAGTCTAGATCTGGGGTCATCAAATAGTTCCTGGCTACAATGATAATCAAGAGGTTGAACAGGGTTTGGTGTGCAAATGACTTTGAGGTAAATGTTAGTTAGTGTACAATTATGTTGTATTGTTCAGTGCAAATGAAAGAAATGTGATTAACAGAATCCGAAACCTTAGTTTTATATAATAATTTAGCTTCTAACTTACTTTGATGAGACTTATTTAATGCTACATTGAGAATTGCTTGCTCTTTTTTTTAATAGGTTTCGGGGAAAAATTCTGAACCTGATGACACTGGGGAAAAAATTTGAACCTGGTCTAAGTTTCTTAAATTTTCATACATTTTAGTTAACATTTTAATTGCCAATATCAGTGCAAATTTTAAGGTCCAAAGATATTTTAAATTGGGTTTGTTGGGGAAGGAAGGAATAAAAACAAATAGGAGTTTCTGGTTGAAAAAATTTGACAACCCCTAGTCTAGATGAAGATTTAATAAATCATGTGGGTGGGTTTGATTAAAATCTTCAGTTTTCTTATGCGTTTATGGCTGTGTTTTTTTTTTATTGTTATTAATGGGCAAAGGTATCATGATTCACCTAAGATAGATGGTCTTTCATTGAATAAATGCATTTCAAACACAAAGGAAATTTTTATGTTCTGTATGAAAACTTCAGTGTAAAAAAAAAAAGAATACAGTAATTTTAACAAAATAACAAGATGCAACAAATTCTTTGTGGGGAAAAAACTTATGTAAACATGAAGAAGTGGAAACATGTTGAAAATTACTGTGAAAGACCAAAAAGTGATGTAAATCCTCTTCAGTGGTTAGCTTTTTAATCAATTCTTAACAATGAAGATTAATTGCAAATTTAAAATATTAAGCAATAAGATGAAATTACAAATAAATCAAGGTAAAATCTAGTATTAAATCTGAAATTTTACCTATCGCAATGAATGAATATTCTCACAGGGAGGTCTCATGCTTTGAGTGTCTATTGGGACTCAACTCAGTCCTCAAGTAGAACTCATAAATACAATCCATCAGTTTTCTGCACTACTCAAGTATGTACTTAACTCCTCCTGCTATCTTCTACATTTACAAGAGCCAGATCAAGCCAAAAATAGAGCCTGTCAGTTAAGTGCCATATGTGATACACACTTGGATGATTATGTCTCAAAAGAGATATCACTGACTGAGCAGATTTTCCCATAATAGGTTGCCATTACTTCCTGGAGTAAACTGGTTGCCAACCAACCTGAACCCAATCTGTTCTGCTATTTAACCTCTAAGTGGAGGGAAAAGAGAAGGGTATTTGCACATAAGTCAATGCAATGAATTTAAATGGAATTTGAATTCAGCTCTTCGATTTCTCATTCCAAGCTGATATCCACTGCACTACATTGCACATTACATAAAGTACTGTTGCCATATACGAACAGGAGCTACCCAGTCTACACTTTCCAGTCTTAAACAGCATCTTACAAGGCCCAAGAGCCACTCTGATTACAGAATAAAAGGCATAGTTTATGAGGGTATGTGGGGAAGATAACTGTAAACTTGAACAGGTTAAAATTATAGTGATCAGGAAAGCATCCTCTTGAGAGTCAGCTCTACAAAACAGTAGTTCTAAATAAAAAGTTGCTTTCGTAGAATTTACATCACTCTGATGGTGCTTCATTGCAATGTGCACGGCATGGTGAGTTTTAGCCATGAAGGTTAGATCTGGTGGAACTAATAAATGTAGTTTATTTTAAAATAAGAAAGAAGAAAACCAAAAATTTCATTAAAATCTGAATAAATCAACCTTCTCACTATAACCGAACATTAAAAAAATACCTTAAAATCTCATCTTTTTGGCATTAAATAACCAACAGAGGTTGATATGCTGTTAATCAAAACTCAAACTCAGATCCATTTACACAAAATAAACTTTTATAGAAAAAATATACCTTTTTGAAGGAAAAATATTACCAGACATTGTCGAAGGAAAAATATTACCAACAAGATATTTTTTAAAAAACGATATTACCAACAAGATATTTTTAAATAAAAGTATTGCCAACAAGACATTTTTTAAATAAAAATATTACAAACAATACATTTTTGAAGAAAAAAAAAGGAAAAATTATTGCCAAAATGAATTTTTGAAGGGAAAAAAAATTATTACTAGCAATACATTTTTGAATAGAAAACTAGAAGACATCTTCAGTTTTCTAAAATAAAAAAAAAATCATTAAAATCTGACTAAAACAACCTCACTATAACTGAGCATTAAAAAATGCCTTAAAACCCCATCTTTTTGTCATCAAATAACCCACAGAGGTTGATATGCCATTAAACAAAACTCAAACTCTCCAACAGACAAAAAGATGCAAACCACTCGCTACACTATTGCTATTTTCATAGAAAGTGTCCAGATAAACTACATTTATTAGTTCCACCAGATCAAACCTTCATGGCTAAAACTCACCATGCCATGCACATTGCAATGAAACACCATCATTCTCTTTGTACTACATTAGAGTGATGTAAATTCTACTAAAGCAACTTTTTATTTAGAACTACTGTTTTGTGGAGCTGACTTTCAAGAGGATGCTTTCATGATCACTATAATTTTAAACTGTTCTAGTTTACAGTTACCTTCCCCACATACCCTCATAAGCTGTGCCTTTTATTCTGTAATCAGAGTGGCTCTTGGGCCGTGTACAGAGTGAACATCATTGCAAAAATAAAACCTAAAAACAAAATAGTAAAATACAAGAGGCAGTTTTTAGGCCAATTTGCCATATATCAGGTGACTATAAGGAATAAAGAAATCTTGCTTGCAAAGAAATGGTTATCATCTGGAAATAAAGAGATTCCAGTATACTCAAGTGGAAATATGATTGTACAACACTTAGAATATTGAAACAACTATATAAAAAAGTGTCAGTACAGACTGGATTATCAAGGATTTGTTAACAGAAGAATTTTGCAAGAACCATGAAAATAGGCTCTACAAATAACTGACTTATTGTAAGCAACCACTTTGCTTTCTTTTTTGCCAAGTTTATTCCTGAACCTTACTAATCTATCTAGCCATTTTCTTTAGCAACTGCGGAATGGCATTACACAATTGTTATATAAATATTATAAATGTTTTAATAGTACATGTGAACTGGAGATTTCATATTTGTTAAATATTTCTGAAGTATTTAAATTTAGATTTCTAAAAATAAAGTCTTATATAACTTCTGATTATTATTACTTAAGATTATTAACTTTTACTGATACATATTTTACATACACTTCAATGTACTCTCAAAATAATAAAACAAGAATATTTTATAAAGGAGAAAGCAAAAAAAAAATTTTTTATGATTTTTCATTGCATGCATTTTCTCCCCGGTTTGTGCTGCTGTCAGTCTAAATTATATTTTGAGACAATATAAAGCAAGCAATTTACAATATACAGACATTGTGTCTTCTCTTTAAAATGATTTTAATAAAATAAAATTCTGAATGTAAGCAATGACTTGTCAGCCATTATTGCCCAGACTATTTGTTTAATGTGTTTATGTAGTTTAAATTTTATTTTTTAATGTATGACCACAGATGTACAAACAGCCTTCTGTACAGTGCAAATGAATTGTCCATTTCCAGGTCAAAATCTGGTTATTTTCAAGGAACTTAGAAAAAATTTCCTATTCAAATTTCTTCTTGTATGCCTGTGAATATGATTTTATTTAGACAATCAATTAAGTGCAAATATGTTATATACGCTTGAGCAATTATGTCTCTTTTGAGACATGCCTGACTTGGTAGAAGATTTTCCTGCAGTAGGTTGCCATTACTTTCTGTAGTAGACTGGTTTCCAACCAACACTATTGAATGCAATTTGTGTTACTATTTAATTCATAGCTGGAGGGCAAAAGAGATGGATTAATAATTTTCCCAAGTGTATTTGTATGTAAGTGAATGCAACAATTTCAACTGGAATTCAAACTCTTCTCTCCAATTTCTCATTTCGAGCTGATATTGACTGCACCACAACACTTTAAACATTTCATGATAATATCTTTTGGAAAAATCATAAATCTACCACTTCTCTCCAAACTATGGATTAAATAGCAAAATCTAAGAGAAGAAATTTCACAGTGTGGAATGGCAAAGGCAAAAAGAAATCACTCCCTTTCCCAAAAAGTCATGGAAATTCAAACTTTAAAAGAAAAGATGAGCTGGGTAAATCTTTGATTACTTAAAACTTTAAGGGAAATGATAAACCCCTATTTTAATATTTAACTTTTAATGTAAGAAATCAATATAGGATTTTTTAGTTTACTTTTTTATAATTATGTTTTTGTTTTGTTAATTCAAGTCAAGATAAGGTACACTTAAAAGAAGGAAATTTAAAAAATTCTTTTTAGGATATAATGAAGAATGAAACACCAGTGAAGAAAATGAAAAGACCTATTAGTTGACTTGATTCCCACTAGGTCTTCTTATGTTTCTTGACCTTTTATTTACTAGCGCCTTCCACAAAGGAATTTGTGTGTTATTGATTTAAATAGTGATAGGGAGGTGAAGACCAAAAAATCATAAATCTGAGGTTGTAATTCCAAGGGTCTTTCAAATCAAATATCAGAAAATACCAGGGATGTAAATCAAAAGTGTAAAAAATTCACATCGCAACACACACCTATCTCTTCCCTTATCAAGAGCAAAATATTGTCCTGTAGTTCAAAGTAGTGTTTGTTGATTGGGGTGTGAAAGGTTGTTATTGGTCAAGACTGGTAGAGAATTGTAAAGAATTAACATATTTTAGCATCTACCAAAGTTGACCTGACTCAATCTTGATTTGGATTTACTTTTCTGACAAATTGCGCAAAGAACACAAATTTTTTTCTAAGGTAAGACTTGGTTTTCTTCTTTATTGCTTCAGTTATAAACTATACATCTTTTTACATTAGGCTTGTTATTGTCTCTCCAGGCCTTCATACATAGAACTTTTAGCATACAACATTTTTTAAAACCTAAAGTTTTCTTAACAGTTACTTATTAGGCCTCAGAACTGTTTCTGATCTCTTCCATACTTTATTAAACATGTCTTTTCTTTATCTTATTGGCATTAACATCAAATAATGTTTTTGTCTAATTTTTCAGTTTGTCCAGGACTCTATACATTGCAAGAATAATAAAATATTCTCTTTCTGTTAATGGCTAAAATAGTTATGCAATAATTGTTTATCTTGATTTTGTTTTCCTTTGTCTCGTTCCCCAATACAATATGATCAGACCTTCTAGCAATTCACACAGAGTGGGATGCTTGAAAGAATTAGAAAAAAAATCAGCCTATCAGTTAGAAATTAAATCAGCGTCATTATGAAATTGTCAAACGGATTGTGGCATTTATTAATTCCAGCATGGTTTTTTTTTATATTTTCCGATAATTGCCTCCAACCCATTTGTAGTCGGATTATCTTATCTGCTTCTGGAGGATGGTAGATGGGAAGGGTTAAGGAGAAGGGTGTTGTCAATAACCTAATTTGTTGGCTTTCTCGATTGCATGAAATATAGAACCAACTGCATCTTTATTTTCGTTTTTTTCCTGTAAACTGAGAAAGAATGTTTTTATTTCATGAGTTTTTGATATTTCATTAGATTTTGATTTATTCTTAACAATGGAAATTCGACAAGAAGAGTGTTTTCCATAATCTGTATCAAACATTTGGATTGTATGGAATATAGAATGACTATTTGTAAATATACGAAAAGTGTTCTCTCCAGGTTTAATGAGAATATCTTGTTGAAGCTAACAAATAGTGATAAATGAAATTGATGTTCTGTTCTGTTTACCTGTCTTTTCTTTTAGATTTATTTTCAATCCTCATAGGGGATTGATACTCTGAATAGAACTTCAGCAGAGAAGAATTAAATTCATGAGATTGTCTTTAGTTTCATGTATGTTACATTGTGCTGTACCAGCAATTGCAGAAAGTTGGATGAGCAAGGTGTTAGGAGTTTTGAAGTTTTGTCAGAATTTATTAAACAAAGTCTGGTATAAATGTCATCATGCCAGATTTACTTGTCGTATTTGTGAAATAAAACTAATTTAATAACCACATCTTTACAGCATGGCTGTCAAGTTTACAATTTGTTGTTGGATATTTTTCTCCATTAGAAAATGACATTTATTTATTGTTTGAATCAAAACAGAAATGAACCATATCAGTTAATAAAAGTTGAATTTGTTTTGTTTATGACTTACTATAGTCCTTGTTGGAGAAGAATTATTTTCCACCATCCAACCTCTCTCTCACAGATGGGATGTGCAGTCTCTCACTGCTCTATAGCTACTTCCATGGAAAGTGCTCAGATGAACTACATTCCTTGATTTTACCCGGTCTAAACTTCACAGATAGAATTCGACACTTATACAGTAGCAAAACTACCCACATTTCCTCTGTATTTCATCAACAAGAAGTAAGTTCCACTTAAACAGCTTCTTCCTGTGAAGCAATGCTCCCAAGAGGATATTTCCCCAATCACTACAATCTGAACTTGTACAAGTCTAGAGTTGTTATCTCTCTCTCCTATCTATGTAAACTAACCCTTAATGTAACCCTCTTCCTTGAGTTGCTTTATATGGGGTAAATCTTACTGTAAAGAAAATGAAAAAAACAAATCCACTTCTACTCTCAAAGTTTTAGCTACCTTAGCATTTAAAGCTCAGTTTGAAAATAAATCAAAGTAATATTGACATTAATAGTATATTTTGAAAATCTAACTCTGGTATTGTATCCAAATTAGCTGAATTTTATTTAAGTGCTAAGCTGCTGACTATCGAGGTTCCATTATATGTAACAGTGTATTACACACCAAGCACTGAAACTGTGAGATATACCAGGCATAACACTAGCAAATATAAATTTTCATTTTTACATTTTATTCCCTTAAAAATATAAAAAAAAGTTCTTACTTTGCATTGATTAATACGGTATTTATCTTTTTATTTAGAGTTTATTTAAAGAAAAGACAAGCATTTTTAAAAACAAATCTGTCCACATTTGATTAGTCTGCTGTTCTACCCAGATACCTATATGTCATATACGGAATAAATTACTACTATATATATATATATATATATATATATATATATATATAGCAGTTTGATATATATATATATATATATATATATATATATATATCAAACTGCTTTCAGTGTCAGGGAATAGTGATGAATCAGCTTACCAATAAATTTCATGTAGCTTTTGTGAGTTTTGCCAGTGAGGATGAAATTCAAGAAAACTTTTTTCAATTGTGAAGAATTTCCTGTGATGAGCAAAAGAATACCAATATCTAATATTATGTCATCATAACTAGAAACAAAAGATATCTCCTGGAAGCTGTCTTGGGTATGACAATGAATTACATCTAGCCTCTGATCGGCAGGTTTTAGGGAGCATGGAACCACCTCTTAATTGCTGTTGTTCCCAGGTCCAGCCTGATCCATGGGCAAATAATTAAACCCCAAACTGGGGTCAAAACTCTATAAAAGTATAAAGATATATTTTTATTGTGAAAATCCCAGAAATACATTTTCATAGAAAAAAAAATGACCACCAATACATTTTTGTAATAAAATCAAATTATGTATGATAAATTTTTGTAATAATAAAAATATTATTAAAACTCTCAAGAAAATTAAATTTTGGTATTAAAGGATCTATAAGGAGTCAATATGCCATTAAACAAACAAACAAAATGAAGTTAGATTGATATTGAATCTTTAAGAAAATCAAGTAGTTATGAGCAGAAGAAATAGATTTTATAACTCGGTAAAGAGAAAATGATTCAAATATGAATGTCAAGACACCATGAAAGTCTAAAGATTTTCTTATAAAAATTACCAGCAATATATTTTTGAAAAAAAAAGGAATCATCAGCAATACATTTTTGCAAAGAAAATTAATAATGCTCTCAAGAAAATCAAATTTTGGCATTAAATGACCTATAAGGAGATGATATGCTGCTAAACAAAAAATTATCTGGAAGATCTGCATGAGCATTTGCACTGATCATGCAAGTTTGACACTATCAGAGGTTGTATTTTATAGCTGTTTCTTGAATAGGTTTTTGTTGGTTTGTCAAAGTTGGATTTATATAACCTCTCAAAAGTTTTCTGATTTTTTCATATAAAATTGTATAAATTTATTTTTGCATATATTTTAAAGAATAAAATCTTTAAATTTGAAGTGTGTGGTAACAGAAGAAATAATTTTTTCAGAGTTCAAAAAAAGGAGAATTTATGATAGCATTGATAAAATGTTTGCACAGAGATAATAACTCCAACCCCAAATTTCATCCTGGTTCTTGTAGTGGTCTTTAGTGGGTAATTTTATGTTTCACCACTGCTAGCTTGTCATAAATGGATCAGGGAAGTAGTCATGCTGCATAGACTTGCTTGTATTCTTGAGTTATGTGTTGTAATGTATGGCTAGAGCATGTTCAAACTAAGGGAAGCACCTAACCAATTACTCTCCCAGCAAATACGGGGGTGGGGGGTCTGAGGCAGAGAGGGGGAAAGAGAATGTAGGTAATAAAATGCAATAAAATAAGACATTAGGTAGGTAAGAAAAATCTAACAAAAATATCACTGTCTCGGAAATCACAGCAAATTTAAAAACAAAGTGCTCACAGGACCGACTTCACAAGACAGTGTCTTGCCAACTGCTAACTGCTGATTTACCTCTTGCTTTTATTAGTATAAGGAATCTTGCAAAGACCAGAATCTTGATCAGTTGCAGAGAGGCCTTTATCTAGACATGCCAAGTTGTCTTGCTGCTAACAGGGGAAACACCGATTTAACTGGTGTTGACAAACATGTCTGCATGTGATCTAGGCTCTCTTTTGTGCTTGTACCAATGTGTGTTTGCTACACTGTGGTAACTTGGTCTTTCAGGATCATGTTTCTGAGGTGATCCTTGGTGAACTGCATGTTGACTTATTAAAATTTGCTTTTTATAAGCCTTCAGAGGTTCATGAATTTCTTAAGTTTTAGTTGGTTTTGATTAGTTAAAATTATTTTATACTAAACAGACATTTTTTGTTGCATGAATTAATGGAGCATATGTGAGTATATGTTGGTAGCATAACAGTAAATGATTCAGAAAGTGAAATCAGCCTGCCCATTTTGAATTCCAGCTGTATTTGTTACATTCCTTTTCACAAAAATACCCTTGGAATAGTATAGATGTATCTCAACATCCTCTATGAGTTAAGTAGCAGGGCTGACTATTCTCTCTTGGCTAGAGTTGATAACCAATCTAGATGAATTTAAAACCAGTCTTAAGAGGGATATACTCCTTAAGGAATGATTATGCTATGATTGCAGTATATTTGGTGAACTTATGGTCTTAATGTGCGTTGTGAGGATGTGCGTTGTGGTCAAGTGGATATCAGCTTGGAACAAGAAATCGGGGAGCTAAGTTCGAATTCCAGTTGAATTCATTGCATTCACTTATACACAAATACCCTTGGGAAAAGGTATTAATCTGTCTCTTCCTTCCAGTTATGGGTTAAATAACAGGACAGATTGGGTTCTATAGCCTTGGTTAGCAACCAGTCTACCGCAGAAAGCAATGGCAACCTACTGCAGGATAATCTTCTGCCCAGTCAGTCATGTCTCTTTTAAGACATGATCCCCCAAGCGTGTTTCATGTATGGCACTTAACTGACTGATGGTCTTAAAGGGTTCTGGGTGTCATGTCATGTTGTAACCTGACAAATTAGCTGATTCAGTCACTGCATTGTCTTGAAGAAAATGTATTGACTTTAAATGACAAGATTCTTGGATTTCAAGAAGTCTGAATCTATTGCAAAGAGAAATCTTGAAACGTTTCATCTACTGCTGAGGCTTAAGACAAGCAAATTTCAAGTCTATTTGAAACTCAAGGTGAAGAATTGGTGATCAAAATCTGTCAAACATAATTTTCTCTCCTTTTCAACAGAAGTGCATAATTACATGAAGAAATTGTACACAAAATATTCTGTTTTACTTGAAAAACTTTGCTTTAAGAGAATATAAAGAACTTTGGGAGCTGTCTTTGATTGTACACTCAAAATGAAATTTACTGACCTCTCCTTGAACTGACCTCTCCTTGAACTGACCTCTCTCCTTGAACTGACCTCTCCTTGAACTGACCTCTCCTTGAACTGACCTCTCCTTGAACTTCTAGATTCATGTGCAAGATTATTATCTTGAAATTCCTAAAAAAGCAACAAATATATTGAAGCTGTTTTAAATTTTGTACATTTGTAAACAAGCTTTTTCTCATTTAACAAGTAGAAAGAGAAAAGGCAGGGTTTGCAACTTTCAGTTGAAGATGAAATGTGTGTGTTTATTTAAAGTTTGACCCCAAATTAACTTTTAGCACTCTGTAGGTGACTATTTTCACCAAGCAAAATGTTAATTCTACCCATTCAATTTGAATTTGGTTGTATAGTCATATCCTTTTATGGAAACACCTAAAACAATCTTGACTGAAATTGAGAGCCAGGCTACTGTAATTTAAAATATATATACATGATACTTGCTTTGGCAATCAAGTCTCTTTTAATCTATAACTAACAAGGCAGAAGATTTTCCTGCAGTAAGTTGTCATCTCTTTCTGAGGTAGACTGGTTGCCAACCAAGGCTATAGAACCTAATCTATCCTGCTGTTTAACCCATAGCTGAAAGGAGAAGTGATAGATTAATTCCTTTCCCAAGGGTATTTGCATGTAAGTTAATGCAACAAATTCAAATGGAATTCAAACTCAGCTCTCTGATTTCTCATTCTGAGCCAATATTCATTGTACCACAATATGTAGAACTAAAATATAAAACATATTTGGAGAAGATTCCATATACAGTAAAAGAGGAAGCAATATTTATAAATGATGCAGAGTGCTAAATATTATTAAGTAATTGTATACTATATGATAAGCATATGTTTCTCATTCAAGAAGCAAATTTTATTGTCTTAGCCTAAAAAATAGAATTGACTTGAATCATGACATATTACTTTTATTTGTCTTATACCTTTTAAACATTGTCAATGCGAGTTTTTTTCTGTTTAAATGTGTTCTATAGAATGTTGCTTATTTCTTTATTTTTATCAATGCAAATACGTTTGATATTTTTTCTTGTGTGCATGAAAATCTCTTTATGACGTCTTTTGAAAATGTAATTTTTTTTATATTGCATTGTCAATAAACCAAAGAAAACCTTTGTTTTTTGATTAAGTTGCTTATCAGGAAAATATGGTGTCTTTATAAAATATAACTTTGTGAAATAAATAAAAATAAAGATTGAAAAATATATCTATTAGTTTTTATGTTTTTTTTTGTTTCTTTTTTTAATCATATCACCCCAAGCAAGGCGAAAACGCCACTGATGCTCAGGGGGCTACGTAAGAGTGAAAAGATTGGAAAAGAGAAAAACCGGAAACCACATCCTAAACAGGAAACAAGGGATGAGCCTCTTCACCTGTTCAATAGACGTGGGTGGAGTGTGAACCGGGCAATAACCACCCATGTCTATTGAACAGGTGAAGAGGCTCATCCCTTGTTTCCTGTTTAGGATGTGGTTTCTGGTTTTTCTCTTTTCCAATCTTTTCACTCTTTTATTTAATTTTTTTTTTTTTTCAATTGGAGTAGATAGACTAAACTATCACTTCATCCCCTGAGACAAAGAATTTATTTCAAGGGTAAACATTTAAAATTTAGAAGAACATTAATAGGTATTAAGAGGATGCTCAGAATATGACATTTACAATTCATTGTTCACAAGTATTTTCCTTTAATTAAAAGTCAAATTGAATAAAAAGTAATGAAATATGTTATAACAATTGAGATTGATAACTGTTATGTAAACAAATTTGTTTCTGGTGTTTTTACTTGTCATATTTAAAGATCAAAGTGTAGATTCTGTTCATCTTACTATAATTAATAAAAAAAATTGTTTATTTAGAGCATTAGTAATTTCATTTACAAAAATGCATTGCTGGAAATATTTTACATCTCAGTGGATAAAAGCATTGGTTAGATCCAGTGACATGACTCAAAGAATTGTGAGTTCAATACCTAGATACAACAGTGGTAAACAAAAATTTAGTGTTGAGTTAAAAGAGGATAGCTAAGACATCTGGAAATGGCATGACACATTGAACAAGAATAATATACCCCAGTGATTGAAATAAAGGTTTCAGTTTGAAATTCCAATCACCTGAGGTGTGTTGGTGTATGAATTGGCTGAAGCATCATGAATATAGCAATACAAATGATGAAAACAGATGTAATATAAATAAATTTGTTTCTAGTGTTTCTACCTGTCACATTTAAAGATCAAAGTGTAGACTCTGTTCATTTTAATATATTGAATAAAAAGTTCTTTGTTTTACAAAAATGTATTTCTAGTATTTTTTTCAACTATGAAAATGTATTGCTGGTATTTCTATTACTTAACAACCCTCCACACTTATGACAAGCTATAAAATTTCAAAATAAAAAAAATAAAATATTTGAAATCCAACCACTTGGTTTTTATATTTTTATATAAACTTTGTTTTTTTCTTTTAAAATGTATCAAAATAAAATAAAACTGTGCTTGTGCTGTATTTACAATATACAAACCAAATTAATTGATGTGCTAAAAGTTTCTTCACTCATGCTTTTTGCTTGTATAACTCTCTTGCAGCTTCTTACTTCCTTTGATTTTGAAAAATTTAAATGTAATGCCAATGGTTATCTTCTGTCTTCTTAATTATTGTTCTGTTATTGCCCTCTCTCCTTACACATTCTTTTTCTCATATTCTCTAACATTTGGTAACACTTTGTGTCCTAGTGGCTTTATTAGAAATGTTCAAAATAGTGTGAATGTGATATTAAAATTATCTGAAAGTAACCGTTACATGTGTAGTATGCCTGAGAAAGTGGTCAGTGAGAAGCATAAAGTTTATTAAAATGATATATTTTGAATTTTTATATCTATGTATGGGGTGGCTGTAGAAGGCTAGAGTTACTTAATAATTTTTAGTGTTAGCAGCTGTAATATACCAGTGATCAGACTTTTGTCAAGGTATATAAGCAGGATAATGAAAAGTGATTCTGTCTTTCAGAAGAGTGCCAATGCAAAAGGGAACATGTGTTTGCTGGAATTCAAATTATGTTAGATTCATTTTTCAGTTATGAAACCTACACACACCATGGTCTTCATTTTACAGCAGAAATGGCTAGATGCAACTTTAAGTTCTATGCTAACATATTTTTCTATTGCACTTCTCAATTGTGAAATTCTCTATAGGTTTCTTGCTTCTCAGTTAAACTTGGTCTTCAAACTTCAAAAATTTAATGTCAATCATTCTGTTCTGTCTTCTTAATTCTTATGCATTTATTGTCCACTCTACTGAATAATATGGATTGTTTCCCTCTGTCTCTTTTGCCTTCATTATGTTCTGTAAGTATCAAATTTTCCAAGCCCCTTTATATTCAGTATCTGCCTTAGAAATTTCAACTATCTGTTCCTGATGTTATAAGTATAAGTTTTCTTTTTGTTTCCATTTTCTCTAAAACTTTGTCATTGTTCACATGATTAGTTCATATTCTCAGCATCCTTCTAGAGAACAATTTCTATTGCTTCAAGTCTCTTCTTCATCAGTGAGGAGATTGACTAGTATTCACTGCCATGTAAGAGAACTAATTTTACGGAATGTTCTTTGCTAAGCTTTTGGAAGGCATTTTTCACTATTCCAATGTTCATTTGGATTTCAGTGTCACACTTTCCATCCTTTGTTAAAACACTTCCCAGATTTTTTGTACTTGTTTGATTTTGGTACCACTGATTTATAATTTGCATTTTATGTTCATCCTTTTAATATCGACCATGCATTCTGTCTTCTTGTAGTTTATTTTTAATCCTTTCTTCTCACTTTTCTTCACTATCATATAGCAATTTTGTAGCTTTCTTTATTAGGAATTGTTATAATGGAATATCCCAGCAACCTTTATCAACACTATGGTGGACTAAGTCTATCAAGAGCCTGGGTCTACAGGATATTTTTGGCTGAGCTTAAGAGCTTAGAATCCCCACATTAATTGACCTTGTGTCACATCTGTCTTGGTGAGAAGGTGGTAAATACTATCTTGCTTACAGATTAAGACTTGGTAGTACTATTATCACTTTGTGCTGAATAAACTTTTTATTCTATTTATGCCTGGCTTGGTAATTTTACACTTTGTAAAATTGTACTCTTGTCTAGGATACAAAATTTTGGTGACAAAGTTAAAACAAGATTTTAACAAGAAGAAATTTGCAAAAAACAACATCAATAACATTGACTCTTACTTTGCATTTTAATCTTCACAGACTCTGATTTACACATAAAAATGGGAACAGTTGTTGTCTAAAATAATAATATTAAAGTTAACGTTGCTTAACGACATGTTTTCTTTTTGTGAGGGAATATTTTTCTGGGGAAATTTTTTTATAAGAAAATTGAACACTTGACAGATTTAATGAAGGCTTTGCAAGCCAGCTTACAGTTGCAACATAAATATAAAAATATGAAAGATATTTAACTAATTTTGTGCACATATAGCAATTTGTTAAGCATAGCTTAAATGGGGCAGAAGGCTTTGAGCACCCAGTGAGTATTGAACTCAATACTAAATTGTAATCGTTCTAGCAATACAAGCTTGCTAACCATTACACTAAGCCAAAGTGCCCCACGCTTGTGCATATATATATATATATATATATATATATATATATATGCACACACACACACACATACAAATCTATGTTTGCCTGTGTGATTGCATTTCCCTTAATATACATACATATCTTTTTTATCTTGATATTTGCCTGTTGGTCCAGCTTTTAAATTCAGATCAGATTTGTCAGTGTGTTTGCTAAGATATTTCAATCTATCTATTAATCTCTATTTATATCTCTGCCTGTCATCTTGTTCTGTATTTTCTGTTCCAAACTTTCTCCTCTTGTCCTGGGTCTATCCATCTCAATTTATTTACCTCATTCACTTTCCACTCTGTCTTTTTCATCCCTCTACCTTCCCTATTTTCATCTGAATCTTGTCTTTCTTATCAGTTAACTTTATCTTCTAGATCTAATTTGGCAAGAACTTTTCTTCTTTATTGCTGTCAAACTGATAATCTTACCTTTTGCTCGACAGTCCACTTTTCTTACTTGGGCAGTTTTGAGCCAGATAGGAAATGACTTTGTCTCAAAGAACATTTTCCAAAAGTTTGATTTATTTTGAGTGGGAATCTTTATCAGCAAGGGGAATAACCTAAGATGTGAGACTTGCAAGTTCGTAATGTGCAAATCAAGCAAATACAGAAATCTGAGAAGTGTTTTAACCAAAGAGAAAAAATCTAACAGAAAAATTCCAAAAAGTGTGTTGGAATAATGAAAGTATGAAGAGATACAAAAACTTCTGTCAAAAATGAAGAAAGAGTGCCCAACTGCTATATAATATCAGTCAGTCAGTTGAGTGCTGTACATAATACATGCTTGGGTGATCATGTCTCTTTTGAGACATGACTGACCAGGCAGAAGATTTTCCCACATTACTTTCTATGGTAGACTGGTTGCCAACCAAAGATGTAGAACCTAATCTGTCCTGTAATTTAATTCATAACTAGAAAATAAATTGTTGTAGCATTGAGGTGAATGATACACAGAGAAGACTGAGTACTTAATATATTTATTCGGCTCAGTATCCAGTGTTAACAGATATATGCAAAATATACAGAACAATAAGTTACAAACAATTGACAAGACAAAACTTACATGCCAAAGAGATGAGTGTTTAAATGGTGAATAGCAAACAAAGTAAATTAGTCTGAATATTAATCTGCTTGTTCTAACTTATTAAAAATGATAATTTAAATTTACACACATAGACTCTTTCAGGACATGAGCCAGTCCATTGGTTAGAATACTGAAGGGGTGCTCGCTACTCTACAACATATATCAATATATAAGATCAATGATTCTTTTTGGCAGTGAATATTGGATAGTTTCTGCACAAATGAAGAGAATAATTGAGGCAACAGTAATGTGATTTTCTCTAAAAGATATTGAGAAAACCATGGACCGAATATGGAAGCAAGAACACATTAGGAAAGAGGACTTGGAGAATTTGGCACCCTCCAGACATACTGAAAGCAAGAGATACAGAGGGAAACAGTGAGTTGGGTAAGGGTTAAGGTTTAAGTTAGGGTTACTCTTTTCTTTGTTTCTAATGAAATTTTTCCTGTTTCTTAATATTTTGCTTACCCTTTAAAACACATATTTTTCTATTCCAATATGCCTTCAGATTTCAGTGGGACATTTTCCTTCATTTCTTAAAACATTATAGAGATATTTAAATATCTGTGTTTACTTGTTCTTTGTATCCCCAATTAATTTTTTTTCATTTTAGGCTGTTCCTCATAGAGCAAAACACAAGGAAAACCCTCACCCTGTTAAGAAGCTTGTGTAACTGGATGGCATAATAGGTAGTGGAAGGGATAATAAAAACACAATTATTTCTTAGAGCAACAGAAGATGAGCCGTGAATGGAAATGTCCCATAAGAGATAACTGACTATGGTGTGTGTAGGTTTCATAAGTGAAAAATGCAACTGAATAATTTGAATTCCTACAGAGGTTCTACATATTCTCTTTGCAATGATGCTCTTATGAAAGTCATAAAACCACCTTTCATTACACTGCTCTAGATACCTGGTCACTGGTATGTTACAGCTTCTGACACTAAAAATTACTAAATAACTCCAACCTTCTACAGCCACCCGACACATAGGCACAAAATGAAAAAAAACTAATATTTTAGTTGATAATTATTTTCATTGACCACTTTCTCAGGCATACTACACATGTAACAGTTACTTTCAAATAATTTTAATATCACATTCACACTATTTTGAACATTTCTAATAAAGCCACTAGGACACAAAGTGTTACCAAATGTTAGAGAATATGAGAAAAAGAATGTGTAAGGAGAGAGGGCAATAACAGAACAATAATTAAGAAGACAAGATAACCACTGGCATTGCATTTAAATTTTTCAAAATCAAAGGAAGTAAGAAGCTGCAAGAGAGTTATACAAGCAAAAAGCATGAGTGAAGAAACTTTTAGCACATCAATTAATTTGGTTTGTATATTGTAAATACAGCACAAGCACAGTTTTATTTTATTTTGATACATTTTAAAAGAAAAAAACAAAGTTTATATAAAAATATAAAAACCAAGTGGTTGGATTTCAAATATTTTATTTTTTTTATTTTGAAATTTTATAGCTTGTCATAAGTGTGGAGGGTTGTTAAGTAATAGAAATACCAGCAATACATTTTCATAGTTAAAAAAAATACTAGAAATACATTTTTGTAAAACAAAGAACTTTTTATTCAATATATTAAAATGAACAGAGTCTACACTTTGATCTTTAAATGTGACAGGTAGAAACACTAGAAACAAATTTATTTATATTACATCTGTTTTCATCATTTGTATTGCTATATTCATGATGCTTCAGCCAATTCATACACCGACACACCTCAGGTGATTGGAATTTCAAACTGAAACCTTTATTTCAATCACTGGGGTATATTATTCTTGTTCAATGTTAGAGAATATGAGAAAAAAGAATGTGTAAGGAGAGAGGGCAATAACAGAACAATAATTAAGAAGACAAGATAACCACTGGCATTGCATTTAAATTTTTCAAGGTCAAAGTTGACAGGGAAGTAAAAAGCTGGAAGAGAGTTCTACAAGCAAAAAGCATGAAAGAAACTGTTAGCATAGTACTACATTAATTAATTTGGTTTGTATATTATTAATACAACACAAGTAAATTTTTATTTATTTTGATAAATTTTAAAGGTACAAAAAACAAAGTTTATATAAAAACCAAGTGTTTGGATTAAAAAATTTTTATTTTTATTTTGAGATCTTATAGCTTGTCATAAGTGTGGAGGGTTGTTAACTAATAGAAATACCAGCAGTACATTTTCATAGTAAAAAAATATTCAAAATGTTTCAACCATTGTCCACTTCAATCTTCTTTAGGTGATTGAAATTTCAAATCAAACCCTTTATTTTGAACACTGTGGTATATTGTTCTCATTCAGTGAGTCATGCCACTTTTGGATGTCTTGGTTACCTTCTTTTTAACCCAACACTCCAAGTTTTTTTCACTGGGTATTGAACTCACAACTCTTTGGGTCAAGCCACTGGATCTAACCAATGCTTTTATCCACTTGGCCATGCATCCTTGAGTAAATGTGGAAATGTCATGAATATGGGAATGTAGAAAAAGACAACAATCTCAACAATGTAAATAATTACAATACTTCATCTAAGAAGTAGAGAGAAGCAAATTTATTTAAATAATAGACCCATTATCAATCTCGAGTGTTATAGCATATTTAATAACTTTTTATTCAATTTCATTTTTAATTAAAATTTGTGCAATATAAAAATTGATCAAACTAAAACCAGTATGAAAAGATATGTGATAAGCTTGGGATTGAATTTAATGCAGTAAGTAAACAAAATGCTGTAAATAATTTTCAAATAAAAAAATACCATAAATAATTCCCAAAAGAGCAGAATGTCAAATATAAGAAACTTAATTATCTATTTCTGCACATCATCTCAGACTCTATTTATCTTCTGTGCTGTCAGATATCATGAAATCTTAAATAATTGTTATTGAATGCAGATGACAAAAAGTAACTTCTTAAAATAAATTGACATTTACTTTATGAGAAATGGATGACTGTAGGGTAAGGAAAAGCTAATAGTTGGTTTTAGCAAAAATAAAAACATTAAAGGAAAATCCAAATTAAAGAAAAAGAAAAATGTAAGTCTTGTTTTATTTCTTGACAATTTCAATGTTTTATTTGATTCATCCGTGAGATTTTAAATTAACCACTCAGTGAATTCTAACAAAGAATGGAAAAATGAAGAAAGTGATGACAAAACAAACAAAAGGAAGAGAAGAAAAATTTTTTTAAAAGATGAGGAGGGAAAGAAAAGGTCAGGAATGAAGAAAAATAAGGCAGTAAGAAAAAGGTGTGGTGGAATTAGATAAAGGAGACTTTCATTGAAATATGAAAGACTATGAAAATTAGTTTTTAAAAAAATCATGCAGAATTTATAAAAGAAAAGGAAAATGATGTTTTATTGTTCAGCATGGACAAAAATTAGTCTGGCTTATGTCATTTGCGTCTGTATGTATCCTCCCCCCCTGCCAACACACACACACACACACACACAATAACACTACTTCTACTCCATTAGCTTCTTTTCTCACACTCCCGCCTGTGGAACTCTTTTCCATATGTTTGCTTCCCTGATAGCTACAATCTCCAAGAGTTTAAATGCAATGTCAATTGCCATCTCCTATCCTCTTGACTTCAGTCCTTCTCTTGTCCTTTCCCCAATACCCCTTGTATCTTATTCTTCTCTCTACTCTTGCAACTCTCTTCACACCAGTGTTCCTATCCTTCTCTTGCCCTTTCTCTGGCACCCTCTGTAACCAGTTCCTTTTCCTCTTCACTCTCCTTCTATATAAACTTTCACTCTCCTCTTATGTAACGCCCTGCACACCAGTGGTATTACTACCTTGCTTAAGATGAAAAACTTAAATAAATATATATATATATAGTCATTCACAGACAGATCTGTTTCACTGTATCACAACTCATCAGTATGGTTATGCATCATCCTATTGCCTGTAGCCAGGATTGAAACCTGACCAAATTGACATTAGTCAGTGATTCTACCTCTGAGCTATGAGTGCTTGGTAGAGGAAGGCTGACTTTAGTATGTCATATACAATGTAAACGAGAGTGTTCAAATTCATTACGATCCATAAATGTGTGAGTAGCTATTGTTTTTTTGAAAGTCTACCATTCCTCCATAGTGCTCAATCAGGGTGTGAGAGCATAAATATATATATATATATATATATATATATATATATATAATGATAGATGTAACGTTTGAATAAAAGTAGATCAGACAGGTTAAAGGTAATGATAGAAAAATAGAAAATAGCGAGATATGAGGGTTAGTAAAAAGTAATGCCTGTTCCTCTTGAATGAAAACAGATTTAATGGTTGAAGCATACAAAAGCAAAGAAAAAGTATTAAGAACAAGGCAATAATCAAAGACCACTAGACATTGCATGTAAGCCAGAGAATATGTTGGCTGAAATTTTTTGATTTTCTTTAATCATTCCCACCCCCTCAAGCAAGACATTAAAAGCAACTAGGACGCAAGCAGTTCCTGAGTATGAAATAAGAGAGGGCAATAAAAGAACAGGGCTCAAAGAGACAGATGACAATGACAATGGTATTTAAATTTTTGAAGATCACAGTTGAAAGGAAAGCAGGAAGCTGGAAGAAAGTTACACAAATGAGAAGTGTGAGAGAAGTAACTGTTAGTCCAGAAATTAGTTACAGCTAGCAATTTCAACAAAAAAAATTATGAGACCAGGCTGTTAATCTAGTACTGTGCTTGAAGAGATAAAGGGAAGCTAAGTTACAGTGGTGAAAAGTAACTGAAACCAAGATGCAAGGTCAGGACTGCTAATGGTGATTATTCTTTGGGTTTTGTCAAGAATCTCTTCATACATTTCAGAAACATCAGGTCAAATGTGGCAGAAATATTATATCAATAGCAGTCTTATAAAAGAGCAAAATAGATTCTGATGAGAAAAAAATGATCTTGACATAGTGAACCAACTTTTCTGTCTGCAGATTTAGTATTTGCTTCAATAGAATCATTCCATTTCATGGCAGTGGAAAGTTTGTGCATTGTGATGCAATGAATATTGGCTCAGAATGAGAAATCAGAGAGCCAAGCTCAAATTCCAGTTGAATTAATTGCATTCATTTCCAAGCAAATACCCTTGCAAAAGTTATTAATCTATCTTCTCCCTTCAGTTATAGTTTGAATAGCAGGACAGATTGGGTTCTGTAGCCTTGGTTGGCAACCAGTCTATCACAAAAAGAAATGGTAACCTACTGCATAAAAATCTTCTGCCTTGTCAGTCATGGGTCAAAATAGATATAATCAGCTGAGCATGTATTCTATACGGCACTGATATTTTTTCTATTCTCATATTTATATGGCATTTGTTAATTTCCAAAGTTTTTTTCTTTTCTTCTTTTACTGCTTATTGATCACCCAAAAAAGATTTTATTAACACAAACAAGTTTTATATGTGGAGAGTACCATATAAAGGGTACATATTGTGGTGGCAAAGGAGAAAACCAAGTATTACTTCAAAAAACGATTTGTATTCTTTATGATATTGAAAAAGAAAACCAGAATCAAGGTTGTATTGACTTTATTAAGCATCAAAATATGTTAATTACTTGTGCTTCTTTACAAGTCTCAACCAATCACAACCTTTCTTCAGTCAGTTAAGTGCCATATGTGATATACACTTGGACAAAAAAGATTTTCTCGCATAAGGTTGCCATTACTTTCTGTAGTAGACTGGTTGCCAACCAAGGCTATAGAACCAAATCTGTCCTGCTATTTAACCCATAGATGAAGGAAGAATTGAATTCTTACCTTTTTCAAGGGTGTTTGCCCATACATGAATATACACTGATTTAGATGACAGGAAAATTTCTTGGTTCTTCATAGGTGAAAACAGTTTTGTATTTTGGACATACGTTTTTTTTAAATCTTTTAATGTAAACAGCCAAGCACTTTTTACTTCGGACTTCCTTTTTCAATTACAGCTCTAATTTTTTATTTTTGGATCTGAACCATTGCTATTATCTCATACATACAAAGATGCCAGAAAATTTTACTGGCTGACCAGTTATAAATTAAACAATAAAATTAAAAATGCTCACTTGAATAATACAGAAATCAGATAGGTTATAGAAAAAATATATACTCTCAAGAAAGTTCACACACACACGCATGTGTGTGTGTGTGTGTGTGAGAGAGAGAGAGAGAGAGAGGTATCAAATTGGACACCAAAATACAGTTTTATAGAGCAACTGTTTTGCTCACACTGTTATACGGCTCATTATGGACCCCATATAAGTCACATATCAATCAGCTGAATGTTTTTTCCAGAAGTTGTCTCTGCATGATCTGTGATTATGCTTTGAAGATAGCTTGTCCAGTCTCAATCATCTTGCAAAATGCATCATTGTTGAAATTTGGACACATGCAGTCATAACTTTGCTGGTCATGTTACAAGGAGAAGTGACAACAAAATACCTAAGGTCCTCATGTATAGCCAGTCTTGATAATGTACAAAGGACCATTGGACAACCATAGCTCAAGTATAAAGACAAGCTAAAGACTAAGCTCTCAGCTGTCAATGTGTCTTATACTGGCATTGAGCATTTTGTCCAGGATAGAAATAACTGGAGATATTTATGCCAATGGGGTGTGATAACTTTTTAAATCAGTCAATACTGACAAGCTAAGAGATGAAAGAAAACAGTGAAAATCAGCAAATATTCCTCTTGTTATGTCTCAAGATCACCGCTGTTGCACAATATGTGGACTTGTATACAGGTCACTAGCAAGACTGAAGTATCATATATAGCGCAAACATAAAAACTGAATGAGGTTGTCGGATCCTCATACATTGAAATCAACAAGAGAGAGTTGATCATCATACATATATATGTCGCATACATACAGACACAAATGACAAAAATCAGATTAACTCTTGTCCATGCTGAACAATAAATAGTCAAGTAATTTTTCTTTTCTTTTTATTTATTAATTTATTTAGGATTTAAAAAAAATAATTTTCAAAGTTTTCATATTTCAATGAAAATCTTCTTTATCTAATTCCATTACACCTTCTTCTACTGCCTTATCTTCATTCTTGACCCTTTTTCTCTTCCTTCATCCTTTTTCATCAACTCAGCTTTAATTAGCCATGATTAACAATTTTGTTTATATTTTATTTATTTACTCATTCTTATAAATAATGCAACAGCTCTTCTCCAATCCTAATCACTCTTATTAGCAATGCACTACTTAATTAAATCTTGATCAACTTAGTTGATTGCTGATTAAAAACAATCAAAACAAATATTGTAAATAATTCTTTCTTTGTCAAAATAAAATAAATTCTTGAAAATACACAATAGTAATTTTTCTATAATTTTCTAAAAGCACATATTGATGGTCTTATCTATGCATTTTGGGATACATGCAGACACAAATGATAAAAATCAAACTGATTTTTGTCCATTCTGAACAATAATTAGCCATTTTGGTCTTTTTTTAAGCAGAGGTGCTAAATATTATTTTGTGCTTGTAAATCTAATCACTTTAAAGATAACATAGATTAACTCCATAGAAATATTAATTTTTATTTTAAATGTGCTGTTTTCACAATTAGTTATGTATTTTTAAGACTATATTCTCCAATGATTTTCATTTGGTAGTCATTTTGAAAATAATGTTACATTATTCATAAATGTTGACTTTTTGAACTGTTAACTTTAAAATAATAATCTAAATTATAAAATAACTGTAAGGTTCATCCTGTACAAGGCCTGGGAATTACTTGATGTAGCAGGTGACATTAAAGGATAGTTTATATGGATAGTTTATAAGGAAGATAATGGTTAACCCTAAACTTGAACATGTTAAGATTTTTTGATCAGGAAGAAGCTGTTTGAGTGGAACTTATTTCTTACCAATAGAATACAGAAGGAAAGTGGGTGGTTCACTATCCCTTATATTAAGCATTTTAACCTATAAATATAGCATGACTTAAAAACATATTTTATATATATGCAAGGTGGTCCAAAAGTAGGTGGACAGTAGTTGGAATAGGATTTCTTCTTTTGGGTAGTACTCAAGGACAACGTTTATAGTTGCAAACCAAGAAGTGTTGGTGATTTAAAAAATTGCATAAGAAATGCATTTCAAGAAGTTAATACACAAAGAAACTTATGCAAAAATGTTTGTTGAAGCATGAGGGGTAGACTTCAAAGCTGTGTAAATTGTGATGGACAACAGTTTGAGTACCTGTGTTGCTAAAATTTTAGCACTTTTGTATTATTGTGCACAATAAAATTTAATTGGCAATGTATTAATTGTATTATTAAATATGATTGTATACATAATTTCAAATAAATGTTATCATTTACTGTCTACCTACTTTTGGACCACACTGTATATATGTCCTTGTGCAAATTAATTGCTTTAGTTTCCTTTCTTTCACCATACAGTCAGTTTTAGACCCACTATAGTGACTATTTTTTTTTCCTCAGATTGGATTATTTGCAGTGGTGTGAATCTATTTTTGGGGTGTATGATGAAATTTGTTTGGCCTTGAAAAATATTGCATCATGTGTGATTGCATCAGATTTTTATCACACACAGACACTATTGTTTTGACTGTCGATTAGTTGTCCTACAGCCATTGTTTGCAATGTATGTTACTCCAAGGAAGTGTATGAAAATTGTAATGCTGCACAAACACACTGGCAAGCCTGAAAGAGAGATTGCAGAAATTGTTAGTGTCAGCCTTTCAACTGTCAGTTGTGTCATCAAGGTAAAAAAATATACTGGATCTATCAGTTCAAAATATGAAAGAAAATGCGGTTGGAAGAGAAAAACAACAGCAAGTGACAACATATACGCGATCAGGGAAGGTATGAAAGATTCTCGAAAGACATTATTCATTTAGTTTCTGTTAATTTGCACAAGGGTGTATATTTAATTGTTAATGTAATAATTGTATTAGTAAATATAATTGTATATGTAATCTCAAAATAAATCTTATCGTTTACTGTATACCTAGTTTTGGACTATCCTGTATATATATTTAATTGTCAATGAAATTATTGTATTTATAAATATAATTGTATATGTAATTTCAAAATAAATCTTATCATTTACTGTCCACTTAGTTTTGGGCCACCCTGTATGCATATATAGTGTCATGTGCAACACTCAAATATTGAGTATTGACATGAAATCTTAAGATTTCTTGCTATAAAAGGAAGTGGACTTTAATTTGTTTAACATGTGAAATAATACTTTTCATGTCTCCTGGTCATAAGATCTGTCTGCCAGACATTCTCTTTCATTCTTGCTTACAATAAATAAGTTACAATAACTTAATCTAAGCTCATTACACATTCGACTTTTCTCTTTTATGCACACATAAAATGTCTTAAGTTTTACTTTCACACTTTCTGAATGCACGATCTGAACCCTTTTCCTTTTCAAAGAATATGCAAGTGCAAAAGATCTTCATATAAATGTTTATGTTTTCAAACTCTTTCACACATATGTATATTTCCTCTGCTGTACACTGTACACTGTACTTTTCAGGCATACTATGCATGCCTCTTGTTTATTAACAGTTTATGTAACAGTTTCTTTTCTTGCACTTTCTGTTTGTGGAACTCACTTCTATTTGCATGCTTCCCTGATAGATACAATCTCTAAAAATTTAAATGCAAAGTCAGTTGCCATCTGCTATCTATTTGATTCTCATCTTTCTCTTATCCTTTCTTTGACATTCCCTGCACCTTTTTTTCTCATTGTAATCCTCTGCACATCAGTGGCAGTCCTGCCTCGCTTGGAGTGAAATGATTGATAAATATATATATAAATATATACGGGCAGATTGACTATCCATAGGGTCAATCATTTTATCATGTGTGTTAGGAATAATCAAGAGTGGCTTCCTCTTGTTTTGTCACTCTCCTCTTTGAGAGAGCTATTTCTGTTGACTGAAACTATAAAGGAATACTATATGTGAACCTTGTATTCTCAATTGAATAAAGCTTTCTTAAAGCCTACATCTGTGTACTTTCATCATTACAGTGTGTAAATAATATACATTAAGGCCTATGGCTAGGCCAGGAGTCAACAAAATTTTGGAAAGAGTGGGTCAGAAGTTTTGCAGTGTCTCGGAGCAGGGCTATAATATCAAATGTACTATCATAAGTTGTCTTGAACTCAGTCATCTCTATCCAGAAAGCTACCTTGGTCTGGAGATTTAACAAAAAATAATAAAGTTAATGTTGTATTATTTAAATGTTAGGAAATATTTATACTTAAGTTGTCATATGCTCATGAGCTTTTTACCTTTCATATCTGAGCTAAATGATGCTCTCTTTTCATCTTTCTCTTATGCAAAACTTTTATACAGTTTACAAGATTCTCTTAAAAAATAGGCATATTTTCTCTCTTTTTCAGGTACAGAAACACTATATTCTATGAAATAGTCACATATAGTACATAATTTGCTTCTTTCTATTTATTTCATTAAATATATAGAAGTACATATACATATATATACATATTATCTATTACAAAAAATTTAAAACAGCTAACCTTATAAAATAACAACACACCCACAAAGTCAAAACTACTGAGAACCAATATTATTTATGAGTGCAAATGCCTCTTAAAGAACTGTTTCTCATAAATAGTTATATTGGTCATACTACTACATGTCTACATACATGAGGTTGAGACAACTTATAATAGTACATTTGATATCATGGCCCTGCTCCAAGACTCCTGTTACACCTACCCAACCATAGCTTAATTATGACATTTAAACACACATAGAAACCTTCCAGAACTCCATCTGTAACATAGTTTAAGAAAACACAATTATAATAGCCTCATCTACATGTAAAAAATGATTAAAAATAATGGAAGCCTTAATGATAAGGAAAAGCCAACACTTAATAACATTAACTACAAATATGCTGACTATGTTTGGAAAATAAAACATTCCTATAACTTTAAATAAAACATTCCTATAACTTTAAATAAAACATTCCTATAACTTTAAATAAAACATTCCTATAACTTTAAATAAAACATTCCTATAACTTTAGATACATACATAAAAAACAAACATTCAGTTAAAAATAAAAATCATCATTGATAATGGCTCAAAGAATAGCTGAAAGCAATTAGACATGCATAACTTTTGCACAGTTTATACATACTTTGTTTCTTGAAAAGAAAACGCTTATACAAAGAAAAGAAAATTAATTGAAAAGCTTAATTGCAGTACTTTGTCAGTTGTCTTTAATGAAACTTGCATAAAAGAGAGATTACTACCCAAATACACAACTGTTATATATATATATATATATATATATTGTACAGATAAAGTTCTAAACTCATGGTAAAAAAAAAAAATCTGTGTATACACTGAACAGAGCAACCCATTCGACTTACTCTGCTGTAATAACACATGTTTAGACACTTAAAGTTGCATTCAGAAAATTGATTCTCTGAACAACAAAATAAAGCAAAAAATGAGAAAGGTCGGCAACAAATTCATAGATAAAGCAATCAAGTAAATGGTAATTCCATAGACAATACCTTCTGGCCAAAAAAACTAATGATTACTTCGCAACTTTGTCACTTTTCCCCTATCCAGTAAGTCATCTTAAAACACATATATGAACTTTTGAGCTTCTTGTAAAATCAGAACTTCTTATACTTGCACTGCCACTTAACAAAATTCTCCATCATCCCCTCCCCTCAATGAAGAAAGTGGGGAAAAAAGGTTCCACTCTTCCTTAATTTTCTCAAAAAGGTAATCATTTAATTAAACACTTTCTTTTCTTTTCTTTTTTAGTTCACCTAATATATAAAACTGAGCTTTTTTGTGTACATCAACTTGAAATTCACTCTAATGCATTGTTCCTTCAAGGAAGTCTGAAGATCTACAAAAACAAATATCATGCAGATCTGATAGCTATAATCTCCAAAAGTTTAAATGCAACATCAATTGGCATCTTCTATCTCCTTGATTTCTATCCATCTCTTATCCCCTGTGCCTTGTTTTTTCTCTCACTGTAACCCCCTACACATCAGTGGCAGTCCTACTTTGATTGGGGTGAAATGATTACATTAAAAAAATGTGATATCAAATGAAGTTTTGTATTTATGTGTATATCAACCTAATACAAAATGTGTGACAAGATCAAGTATAGAGTAGATGCTCACATGTACATGCATCAAGTGTCACAAGTTTGCACAAGTTTTTTTTTTGTTTTTTTTTTAATCATTTCACCCCAAGCAAGGCATTTTACTGCCACTATTGCACATGGGGTTACATAGGGGAAGGTGAAGAGAAAGGGTGGTCAGATATAGGAAATGTCAGAAGGATGGTGATAGATGGGTAAGGATACCGAGGCTGGAGGTTGGGTAGATGGGAAGAGTGTTTGAATGATGGTTAGTGTGTTAGGAGGTGTCTAGTGACCTTCTTCTTTGAGAACACCTCAGGTGCTATTTAATGACCTCAGTGCTCTCAAAGAAGGGAAGGTAATGCCTCAAAGGAAACACCTCTAAGGCTTAAGCTTAATAAAAAGAACTGCATAAGAAATGCAGTTTTACATTATTTACATTATTCAAACTATTGTCCTCATCTTTGCTGTCCTGTTTACCATATTTAAGCCATTGTATACTGCGACCTTCTTCAGGTGCTAGTAATTTCAAACCAAACCCTTTACTGTGATCACTAGAGTATATTATAAAGAGTTTAGTTTGAAAACCCTTGATGAGGATAATAGTTTGAATAATATAAATAGTGTAAATACTACTTCATCTCAGAATATAAGCAAATGCAGATTTATGTCATATCTAACAGCATGTGTCTGATATATTTCTGTTGCAGAGTAAATAACCCCACCCATCACTAACACAAATAGACTAGTCTTGGCATGTAAATAACAAACTCTAAGTAGTCATAAAAACTGTTAGAGTCCATCTTTAGAGTATTGCTTACACGCATCTTGGTGAGTGCCTAAGGAAGAATTTATATGATAATCAATAGAAACTGAGTTATAACAGTGGCAATGAGGATCAAAACTCATATAAATTTTAAGAGTAGTAGTGAGGATTTTAAACTTATACTGGGTTAACAAGGAGGAATATAAATACTTGTTGCTTTGGTGCATAGGATACCAGTAATGACGAGAATTCAAACTACGTTGGTTTAAAATTTTTCTCTTTGAGTGTAAAAAAATAGAACAGAAAAACAGATATTTCTCAAAATTGAAGAAATATTAGCATCTGTGGTTAAAATTCAATGGCAAAAACAGCAACATCGGCAGTTGTTGGAACTGCATAAACAACAACAAAAGTTAATGAAAATAATTCTGATGAAAACAGAAAATTATCCAAGTTCTTTTTCTCCTATGTGCTCGCAAATGCCATATCAGAATTTATATAAAATCCAGATAATGAAAGTATTTTTATTGTGTATTTTCAAAGATACAAACAAATTTTCAGAGAAGAATGGGACTGGGAAGACAAAAGAAAAACAAAACTTGTGTTAAAAATAGTTAACACCAGTCGAACATGAAAAATATTGTAATTTTGTACTAACCAAAAAACTAGAAAAAATTTGCTTTGAAAATATTCTGACAAAAATTTTTAGTGACAAAAGTTCTTTATTCAATACACATTGGAAATGTATGAATCTGATGAAAAAAGAAGATTTTGCCACATATGAATGCTTGAATTGTTAACAAGGAGTGTGAATGATGCAGACTAAATGAACTGATTCCATATATGTTGGAAGGGTTATTTTTAATTCAAGGGTTACCTGTGAAAAAGATGCAGAAATATGGGCAAAAATTCTAATAAAACTTGAACAAACAATAAGCTTATACTACAGGAAATATTAGACAAATGTTAGACAATCCTAAATCTGAGATGCAATGCAAAAGAAATTAAGGAAAAAGCATGTGCATACATGCAAGCAAAATAAAAATGTACAGGAGAATAAATCCATGTGAAAGGTTATATCTTGGAGATGTTTGTTCCTTTAACAATTTAAAATGCTACAAATGTGGTAAAGTAGGATATATAAAGTAACACTGTAAAGCTAAACAAAGAAAATAATTCTCACAGGAAAAACTTATGCACAGCATTGCAACTTTAAAATAATCACAGAAAACTAAAGAAAATTTGTGAATGTAAAAATAAATATTGTGGATAGGAAAATGCTGCAGGGTACTTATAAAGATATCACAATAATTAGTTAAGCCACATGGAAAGAAATCAGAAAACCTATATTAAGAAAGACTTTGAATGTCATGAGTAGTGTCTTGGGCAAGCTAAGGATTATGTTTTAAAAAATACTACAAAATTATTTGGCACTGACTGGATGGAATTATTTGAGCTTTGGGATATACTTATAAATATTTATTCTAAAATTGTACCTGGAAAAGCAACCAATTTAAAAAAAAAAAAAACAGAATGAAAATGTAAAGGAAGAATTCTAAAAATGCTTTCCAGATGTTTTGTCATATGAGTTGGATTGGTGTTCAAAATTCAAAGGAAAATTTCAAGCAAATAATGGTTTGATGCCAGTACTTAAACCAAAATGGAGTGAATTGTTCACAGTATTGGATCAAATCAATGAAGAATTAAATAGATTTGACAAAATAGGTTTAATCAGAATGATTAACCATTCCAAATGGAATGGTCAGCACCATTGGTGTATGTAAAAAAAACTATAAAATTTGTGTTTTTACTGATTTAGAGTGTTTAGAACCCTGTAACTACCCATTACCAAGCCCATAGAAAATCTTTTTGAAGTTAAACAATGGAAAAATCTTTCAAACTGGTTCTTTCTGAAGTGTATTTACAAATAGTGGTTGAAGAAGAATGTTCAGAATAAGTGACTATAAATATGCACATAGGATCATATATGCGCAAATAGCCTTGAGAATGGAATGGCATTAATCAATCTCTTTTCCCTTCAGTTATGGGCTGAATCACCTCTTGTTTCTCTTTACTGCTCTGTTTTGCTCGAGGTGAACTAGATTTTTAAAAAATACTACTTTCAAAATACTTGTTCATAAAAGCAACAAAATAAATGACTCAATTTCTTTAGTCCAATAATGGAATTATTTAATTATTTATTTATATCTCATGTCTCCTTTGTAACTGTAAGTAATATTTGTCTACTTATTACCTCTCCCAGTTCTTGTTTTGCTATCCATTTATACAAGCTCATGAAATAGATTGCTCAATGTTTCCCTCTGCTCCTGTTGCCTTCATTATGTCTTGTGAATGACAAATTTTTCAAACCCTCTTTTCTTATCATATGTCCCAGGAATTTCAACTGTCTCTGATTCTAAGTATAAGTGTCTTTTTTGTTTGAATTATCATTAAAACCTTTTTTGCTACATGCATATTCTGTCCATGGCATTCGTTTTATACATAATAACAATGGTTTGAATGGAAGAATCGATAGTTTTAAACTTTAATCATTTTTCTTTGTTTTCAATTACTGCATAAAATGATAATTTAAAACAAAATATAAACATTGTTTATCTTGGTTCTAATCCTGGATAGGAATGAAATTTTCTAAGCATAGTTTAGATGGGACGCAAGGCTAAAAGTGTTGGAGCACCCAGTGAGGAGTGAACTCACTATTCAGCCGTAATTGATGAAGTGAGACAAGCTTGTAATCATTACACCATGTCAAGCTTCCTGGATAAAAGTAACTGCTATTCACTTTCTCCATCCTAATTTATAGGCAGAATAGCACAAATGCATGCTGGGATTTCTTCTTAGTCAATAAAATAGGCCAGCTCCCAGTTTCATCTGATTCAGTCCCAGTCTATCTTGTCTTGAAGTCAGAATGTTATGTTTGCTTATCTGAATTCGTTCTTGTGTTTCAACTTCAATTCATAGTTTGTGAACTTTTAGCTTTATTGTTAATTTGCCTCGTTTGCTTGTTTTATACTACTTTTACCCTGTTTTTCTTTTTCTTATTGTTTATTAGAAAATTCTGTTGTTTATTTACATTTAATCATGGCCACTCACTTTACTTTTTTAAATAATTGTTTTCTGATGTTTTATTTGCTCTGCTTTAATATGACCATCATTTTTTGAAGAATCTTTTTTTTTTCAAAAATTGAAGTCTTAAAGAAGAAATTACTAAAGGAGATTTAAAATGGGAATCAATTTGAAAATATATGTCTAAAGCTAAAATGAACTTTAATATTGTTTCTACCTTTATAACAATACAAGTTCAATTAAGAATGTAATTATTTTATTTAAATGGGTCTTTATTTTCTGTTTGTGAATTTTGATGAACAATAAACTTTCTTTGTGTGCTACTGTTATTGTTAACTCTTCATTCCTCATGACTCATGCTGGAAAATTTTACTTGCCAATACATCAATCACAATAAAGAAAAAGCTGCTAGTTAGATTAGAACTCTTCACTGTTGATTTATAAGCCTCTTCACCTCGGCTTGTTTCACACGGAAATATCTTTTTTGGAAGTTGATCAGAGTGGTTGTTTTATCAAATTATCTTCTCATAAGACCAGTTCATATGAGAATAGTAATTAGTGTTAATTCTATTATCTAGAATTATACTCAGTTACTGCTATCTCTGATAACAGAATTAATCATAATATAATTACAATTATTGTAATTACATCAATACCTATAATAATTATCATACTTAAAAAAAAGGCCACATGTATCTAATACACATTCTATATATGTCTGAGATCTTATAGTTTTCTATCTAAATTTCTTGGATGACAAGATATCATTATTTACATTAAGAATGTTGTCCTCATCTTTATTATTATCACAATGTTTTGGATGTGTGCTGGGCTCATAACCAGTGGAGAGGGTAGCCTTGGCTAAATGCAAAATAAATAACAGAACTATCAAACAAACAGGATTGACAAAGTTTGCAATAGCAAAGAAAGGAAAGGAACAGAGCAAAAAGAATATAAAGCAAGCAAACAATATATACAAGACAAATCAACAGTAATATCGCAACAAGTTCACAAATTAAGAACTGGTATGGACACACAAAAGCAAGTTCACACAAGCGAACATAGTGGTCTAACTTCAAGAAAGGACAGATCAGGACTGAGTCAACTGAAAATGCAAATCGGCCTATTTTGTTGGCTAGAAAAAAATCCCAGCCTATAAAAGGATAGGGGAAGGTGTTTTGTAGCCATTCCCAGTTAAGATTGAAATCAACATTATACCCTTTGGCTTTCATCAGTTGCTTGTCAGTTTGGATAACTTCAACAGATTTTGAACTGAATCCCTTAATTTAACTACAGAAATAGTTCTCATTCAACTTACTATATCTATCACTGGATCTAACTAATGCTTTTATCCACTGGGGCTATCTGTTCTTGAGGACAGCAGTGTATGAATTTTTGGGACTTATAAAAAGTCAAATCCAGTGACTTTACCCAAAGAATGGTGAGTTCAATAACTTTGAGAGTTTAGTCAAAAAGTAGATAACTAAGATATCCGAAAGTGGCATAACATATGGAGTGAAAGCAATCTACCCCAGTGATCAAAATAAAGAGTTCAGCTCAAAATTTGAATCATCTGAAGATGGTTACAGCATACAGCTGAAATGTCATGAATATGGCCATATGAGAACAATAGTCCAAATAATGTCAACAGTAACTAGTTTGGGTGATTCATCATAGTGTAATGATGAGAAAGTTTATTTTGCAGATCCTTACAAATGATTTTCATTCTCACTAGGTGTCTCATACTTGTAGTCTTGTGCCAGAACTAAGCTATGCTTAGTAAATAATAATGTAGACCATCTATCATTCATTTTTTATTCAACTGGTATCATGCCATGCAGGGCAGTAAAGCCATTAATACACATGAAATTACAGAGTATGAAAGAATTAGCAACAGAAACATTAATAATGAGCAAGGCAGTAAAACCACTAAGATACAAGGAATTACTGGGTGTTGAAGAATTAAAAACAAAAACATTAATAATGAGTGGGAAGAGAAAAAAAGTAATCAGGAAGACAGTAGATAGTGATTGAATTGCCTTTACATTTTTAGAAATTAAAGTTGGCTAGAAAACATGGAGCTGGAAGGGAGTTCCACAAGCGAGAAATGTGATAAAAGAAAATGTTAGCATAGAACTTATGGCTACACCCAGCCAGCTCAAATGTAAATTGATGAGATGTTGATAACCGTCTAGTAGTGTGCTTAAATTAAAAAAGTCTAGGTACAAACACAAAGAGCTTATCCAAGCAATTATCATGAAAGTATTTACAGAAAAGTTACAGAGAGACAACCTTACAGCTACCTGTGGTGTAATGGTGTTGTATACAGATTTTATTTGATCTCATCTTCATTGCCAGTCTGTTGTATTGCTGAGGTGGCAGTACAATACCAGATAATATGTGCTGAAATATCTACAGCACAATATCTGTGCTAATAGATATTAAGTACAAACAAGACAAACACAGATAAGACAGAACAACAATAATTAGAAAGAGAAGAGAGATTATGTTGCTGAAGTCGCAAAGAACACAGTCCAAAAATAATTGTCAATGACACTGTAAATTTCTGGCTGTAATTAATCTTTATTTATATAGCTATTTTGGTTTACAGACCATTCCATCTTTGAGAGCACTAGAGGGGTGTCAGCTGCTCTACAACAAATGGTCAGCAAGATGGACCAGTATATCATTTGTTGTAAATTTGTCCGTGACTGGGTTTCCCATACTTATGGCTTGTGCCAAACTATGCTAAACTTCAATGGACAATAGTAGTAACTAATTTACTTTAGTTTAATTTTACTGTTCAAAGCAGAAAAGAATAGAAGAGGTCAAATACAAACTTGATGTCGTTGGGATGGGGGAGGGGATAAAATACAGTGGTCAGATAGATGCATGGAAGAAATAAAAGCCAGATCTAGTGACTGCATAAGATGATGCCACCATGACAACAACAGAAACAGAATCATTTAAAACATCATGCAAGTTACAATCATAAAACACCTCACCAGAACATTTCAGTTGGTGAATTTCAAGGTTAGAGGAATATCTGTTCCAAGTTTAAAACATGAACATCTTGGGTATGAAAAACACCTGTTAATTGCTGTTGTTCCCAGGTCCTCCTTGACTCAAGTGGTAGCATCTGTTAGGGTTCCAGCTATGGGCAAATAGTTAATACCAAACTGAGGTCAAAACACTATGAAAGTATAAAAATAGACTTTCATCATAAAAATACCAGCAATACGTTTTTTTAAATTACCAGCAATAAAACCGATTTCTTACAAAAAATACATATTTTATTCATACATACCTCTCCTAAAATTCTTGTTAAATAGCCTCTCAAGGTTGATATGCCATAAAACAAAATGAAAAAAACCAAAACATGAAATTATGCAAAATTTTACTAACAGGAGAATTATGTTTACAGCCATTTGAAATGTCACCTTATTAGGAATTTTTCTCCTTCGAGTTATAAAGGTGAACCTAATGTCAAATCTGACCTTTTAATTTTGGCCGGCCAGAGAAAAAATATTTTTGCTCTCAGACTGTTTGTAATTTGCATGTGAATTTTCTGTTTATTTTTAAGAATATTGCTCTTTAATCTGCAGAGAAAAGTTTTGACAAAACAAATTGGAAAACAGATTGAATTTTGCGATAAGATTTCAGTGATTATATGAGATTTAGTTTTTAACATTTCTAAAATGTTTTGTTTGTTCATTCTGAGAAGTTGTTTTTGAGAGGCACACCTTGGCACAATACGATGCACTGAGCTAAAATTTCAGTTTTAGCTATGCTTTGATAATGGTAATAGGGAAATTAGTTGTTTCTATGCAGGAAACTTTTGGCATTCATTGTTTCAAACAGTTAGCATTACTCATGGTTGAAATTTATAAAATCTTATAGTTTTCAAGAAAAATTGACTTCCCAAGTTTACTGTTATCACTTTAGTATTGATGGAAGTTTCCTTCCAGGTCTTTTGTTTAAAGCATTGTGGAAAGTCAACATAGTTCACGCTTCTACCCAGTCTCTTGAACAAGAGTAGAAGTTTATCCCATGTTTCCTGTTTAGTTTTAGATTTCTAGTTTCTTCTAAAGTCTTCTATTGTGTCTTAGTGGCATTAATTCTTTGTTTGGGTTTAATTCATTTTAAAAGAAAAAATGTAATATCATTATTTTGGCTTTTAGTTACATCTACCCATTTTTGTTGTTGCAGTTGGAAGTGTTCAAAGAGGTGTGGTTTTTCTTATTTGATAACTGTCTTTCTAATTTTGTAGAGCCAGTCTATTGGGTATGATGAGGGATTATCTTCTTTAAAACCTAAAGAATGCTTTTCAAGAGTGGCATGTGACTAACTTTCCTCATGTTTATTTTCATTACTAGTTATCTTTTCATCATTAAATAACTGGAGCATTATAAGAGAAAGGAAATTGAGGGTGAAGCTGTTCATGTTTCCTTCTTCAAAATATTGTTGCTCTATTCTGAATGTATGTAACTAGTATATTTTGAATACAGTGTTGAAAAGTATTCAATACATACATACTACATGCTTTGGATTTTTTGTTCTAGGCTAAATAATTTTTTTATAATAGAAATTTAATCATTAATAATTTTTATTGTCCACTTTGCCAAAATTAATAATTTTAAAAAAAATCCCATTCTTTTATTTCTGATAAAAAACTGTGAACAAGAAACATTGTGTACACTATTTACATTGTTTAATGTTATCCTCATCTTTATGGTCTAATTCACAACATTTTGAATGTTGTATGCTCCAGCCTTCTTCAGCTGATATACGTTGGAATTTTAAACTGAACTCTTTATACAGAGGTAGAATACCAGTGGAGAGTTGAGTTACTGAAAGGAAATAACTGAAACTAAGATATTCAGAAAAGGCACAGCATGTGGAACTAGAGCAATCTACCACTGTAGACTGTATAGAGTATTTGATTCAATATTCCAATATATATCACCTGAAGAAGGCCAGAGTGTACAGTGGCTGAAACATTGTGAATATGAAAATAAAGATGAAGACAACAGTTCAAATAAGGTAAATAGTTACAATACTTCAGCTCAGAAATATAAAGATATTAGTAGTTTAAGCAGAGAAGGCCTTTGCTTCCATACAACATTCCTGCACCAATCTTAGGTATAGAACATCAAAGAATTAAATGAAAGAAGGTTGAGGAATGGAAGTTGAGTGAGAAAAAAGTCGTAGTATTAGCTTCTTCTACTCAAAAAGAAGATAGACTGAGTAACTTGATTTTAATTTCCTTGAATAAAAAGCTTTTCACGAAGATGAAGGTAGGGCATGATGCTAATACTTTCTACAACAAAGTAATCAGTGAATTTGCAAAAAGGTACAAATAAAAATGAAGATCTGAATTTTTTAATAATCATTTCACCTCAAGCAAGACAGGACCACCACTGGTGCTCAGAAGTTACAGTGAGAGAAAAAAAAGTTATAGAGATGTCAAAGAAAAGATAAGAGATGGATGGGAATCACAGAGACAGAGGATCACAATTGAAGTTGCATTTAAACTTTTGGAGGTGGAAGCAAGCAAATGGAAAGGAGTTCCACAAATGCGAAGAGTGAAAAAAGAAACTGTTAGAGTAGAAGAGATGGCTACATTTAAATATTTTGATAGTAAAAGGGTTGGACCTTAATGTTGATCTAGTAGCACACCTAAATTCATGTGGTCAGAGCACCAGGGAAAAAAGCTCATCAGAGCAGGTGCCATGAAAATATTTATAGAAAAGACAGAGAGAAGCCACATCATGTCGATGAGAAAGTGACTGAAGACAGGCTGCCAAGTCAGGATTGATTATATTGCAGATTCTCCTTTGGATTATGTCAAGAACCTCAAGATGAATAGCAGGAGGACTCAACCAGATATGACAACAGTATTCAATGCACAAACGAATGGTAGATTTATAAATGTGCAAAATGGATTCTGACAAGAAAAACTTCTTGGCTTGACACAGTGACCCAATATTCTTAGCAGTAGGTTCAACTATAGATTCAATGTCAGCTATAGATTAGTTTACAATTAAGTTTTAAATATGTCATGTTTAATTTGTTTATTTTCTTAGATTTTTCTTGTAACTATAAACAGTTATCATGGACAGCTTGTATCAATTTCAATATCACCTTTTACCAATTATTTAAATGATTTCTCAGGATGGTATTTACAGAATTTTTATCACATTTTTTCTTGGTATCTGGAATGATTCTTGATTTTAAACTTAAGAAATTAATATCGGCAACATAAAATCAAAGTTTATATCTTCAATGCTTCATTTTCTACTTATCAAATTTTGTGGGGGATTTTTTTCTTGATTTTTCCTTCACATTTATATGATCATTTTTGAGCTGCACTTCATGGCTGTCTGTGATTGAATCATAAAAAAATGGGAGGATTTTGGATGTCAGAATTTTATCTGATGTCAGCAATCTATCTGCATTCTTCCAGCCATCGAATATTGCTGCCATATTTGGTCTGGTGCACATGCTAAACATCATGTGATTCTCAACAAAATCCAAAGAAGGATTTGTAATGTAATCAAGTCCTGACATCTCGACTTGTCTCTTTCCCACTGCCATGACATATGGTCATGGTAATTCTTTTTATGACCTCTCCTAAATCACATCAATTTAAATGTACTACTAGATTGGCAACTAGGTCTTACTGTTTTACCGTTCATTTAGCTAGATGAAACTATGTTCTTTTCTAATAGTCTTTTTTTCTTTCACTTCTTGCCTGTGGAACTCTCTTCTGGTTTCTTGTTTCCCTTTCACCTACAGTCTTCAAAAATTTAAATGTAATGCTAATCACTATCTTCTGTCTTCCTGAATACTTTTCTTTGAATGTTCTTTTTCTTAGTGTTCCTTCTCTCAGTCCCAGTAACTGCCTTGTGTTTTGCTTGAGGTGAAATGTTAAAAAAACAAAGAATCTTGTGAACATAGTTTTAGTTCATACTGAAACAATTTTCATTAGAATCATTTGTATGGTTGCTACTTGACAAAATAAATTCCTTGGAAACTATTGTAGGATTTTGGCAAATTTGTGTAAAAGATGGTAATTTAGCTTTTATTAATTCTTGGATACTATATCACATCTTAAAAAAGAAAACAATTTCAAATGGATATTACTGAGAGGATCATAATGCCTGATACAGATTAATTTCTGTACAAAGTGAACATCAGTTTGAAACTGTTGTCATTCATTTGCAATGCACTATTTTAGTAAATTGTCTCTTGTAATGCAGTTTCATTGCATAATGAATTATTCATTTATAGATTTTTTATAAAGGTATTATTTCAAATGTGCCTTATGTTTGTGATTTTTGCTTCTTTGTAGAATAAATAAATAAAACAGTGTTTTAATGTCTAAGAATTTAATCAAAAGTTTTCAGATGCATAATCTTGGCAGAAATCCAATGTTTAAAAAGCCTTTCTTAAAAAGAAGGCAAAGAAAAGTTTGGTGGTTGGCGAATGTAAGAAACTAGATCAAAAATGAGTTTAAAGGAAGAAAACTTTTCAAGACTAAAAAAAAAAACAAGAGAGACAGAATTAATTGGAAGGTACTTAAATCTCAGTCCCAATAATGCAAAAACTGTTTAAAAAATTAAGCTAACAAAAATAATTTTACTAAAAATGATTTAAAACTAAAAATGAAATTAAATTTTTTATTTCATATATATATATATATATATATATATATATATATAAATCTAAACTTATTTATAAATGGAACTTTGTCTCTGTGTGTGTGTGTGTGTGTCCGTTACCTATAGACTCTGAAACAGCTGAACCGATTTTCTTGAAAATTTACACAGTTGTACTATAAGCATCTGCGAGTGTTCTTGGCTAGGTTTCGTGTCGAGGTACCCCCAATAAATATCGAAAGTTGATAACCAAAAGAATCGGGTTATAAAAGGAGTGGTCCGATTTTAATCAAATTTGATACACTCGTAAACAAAGACATAAGAAATGATACTCAGAAGTTTCAAGGTTGCAGTTCTTACAATAATGCAGAAAATCAATAATATATATATAAAAGGCAAGATGTTTGTGTGTGTGTCTGTTTATCTGCCTGTATATCTGTATTTTTTCAGCCCTTTTATTTTAGTTTTTGCTTCAGGTTTGGCTCTAAGTAGGTATAATTGTAGTTCTTAGTCTCAGCCATGATACCATTTACTCAGAGGACTTATTTAGCCAACAAAATTCAGTTTATGACAAAAAAACTTATTTGATATCGATACCAGGAAATCAAAATTTGACTTACATCCATTCATTTTTCTTTCGGTCTATGGTTTTGCTTTAACTAGAAACAACTATTGCTTTTTAGTCTTTTGTGCCAATGTCCAAAGAGTCTGAGCTCCTGGACAATGTATTAGTTTTAAAGCTTTCATTAAACCTGAGTAACACTGGGTTATACTGTTAGTATATATATATATATATATATATATATAAAGGATTTTTTAGACTTTTACTAGATATTTTATGTTAGTCTATTTAGAAAGTAATTGTGATTTATCAGAAAGGATATGAAAACAAATGTAAGATAAATTCATTTAAATGTTAGGGTGTTTGAAAAGTAATTACGTTTTAGCAGAAATGATATAAAAGCAAATATAAATTAAATTTATCTAAATATTAAGGTGTTCAAAAAGTAATTACATTTTAGCAGAAATTATATAAAATCAAATATAACAGTATTTGCATTATTTGGACTATTATCCTCATCTTTGTTGCCATTTGTATGACTTTTTGGCCTTCTTCAGGTGCTAGAAATTTTGAATCGAACCCTTTATTACAATCACTGGGGTAAATCATTCTCATTCCTTGCATAGTAATGCCTGGATTTGAAGTCATGAGTTATCTCTCTCTAACCCTGCAAGTTACTTGTTCATCACTGCTGTAGCATTGAACTCACAACTCTTTGGGTCAAGTCACAGGAACTAACCAACATCTATATCCACTGAGCCAAGTGTCCAAAGTCTTCTGAGTTCAATACCAGGCTACAGCAGTAGTGAACAAGTAACTTTCAGGGTTAGAGGGAGATAACTCATGACTTTCAATTGAGACATTACTACTACACAAGGAATGAGAATGATATTCCCCAGTGATTGTAATAATGTGTTTGGTTTGAAATTCCTAGTACCTTTTACTCTTTTTCTTTCTCTGTTTTTTCTTTTTTTTTTTTCGGTTTTGTTTAGTGTGTTAAAATTGTCGCCGTCAATAATAAATCTTAGAACTTCTAATTCTCTCAGGATTGCTCACCTGTAAAGGTTGAATAAATTCAGCAAGAAGACGCTGCCTTGTCTGACACCGTTTCAACACACATCTTTGACACAGAAATCCATTTATTCTTACGATCAATTATTAAGACAATATAAAATCTTTTTTTTCTTAAATCATTTAATCACAAGCAAGACAAGGCTGTCACTAGTGTGCAGGGGGTTACAGTGAGAGAAAATACAGGGCACAGTGGGTATTAAAATGATGAAAGATGCATGAGATTCAAAAAGATAGAATCACGTTAAAATCATTTATTCATGATAAGATATTAAAAGATATAAAGAAGTTTCTGAATATCTTAGGCACTTCTGGCATAACACTCTCTGCAAATCTAAAACTTGCTCTTGAGTGTGGTTCCTTTGCCAGTCCACTTTGGATGCACCCACTGAAATCAACAGTTGCAGGCCACTAAACCATGTTGTTCAAGTCTTATCTACACAGCTCACACAACTATTGCACTGATGATCTCAAATATAATATATTCTCAGTTCTAAACACTATATACCCAGATATAGTATCGGTGTCTATTTTACTAGGACTGCCAAAATATCCTATTCATGTATTATATATGTGTATGTGTGCAATGATAATTATTGTTAATAATAGTTAAAATTTGAAACAATGCACTTATCTTTTTCAGTTATTTCATTTTATTTTAATTATTGATTACTGTTCTGTCTCTTGAGCTCTATATTTTCAAAAACTACTTGCCTTGTCTTCTGGAACTACTGTCATTGTATTTTGGGTAAAATAAAGCCTAGATATATGAACATTTGTATGCAAATGTAAATATGAAAAAATACTGAAAGGTTCTACCCTCAAATACAGGCATTTTTTTTCTGGAAGTTCTTTTTGGTTAGGCTGAGAAACTTTTAGCATTTTAATTATTTGATGTGTGTATATTTTTCTGTTTTTAATTTTAACCATGAAAGATGTCTTTCAAAAAGTAAAGTATTAAGAAACAAGAAAATTTTGTTAGAAATAAAGAAAAGCATACTGAAATGTTGTGTAACATTTGTCCTCCTATATTGTAGTGAGTTCTGGATAATATTCTCACTTATGAAGAAGAAACTTGAAGCAAAATAAATGAGATTCTACAGAAGGGTGGTGAGAATACCATGGACTGAACTTGTGAGTAACGACAAAGTTTTAGAGAAAACAGAACCAAAAAGGATATTTATACCTAACAACAGGAAGAGAGAGTTGAAATTTCTTGGGTACATAATGAGGAAAGAGGCTTGGAAAATTTGATACTCACAGGAAAGATTAAAGTCAAGAGGGAAAGAAGTAATCCACGCATAACCTACCATGCTAATATGAGTAAATGGATAGCAAAACAGAGTTTAGGTGAGATAGCAAAAAGACAGGATTTATTGAAATCTACAAAGAACTGGAAATTGTGCAGAGCCATGATCACCAACGTCTTGAAGGGATAATGTTCATAGAAGACAATAGACTCATGCTTATATTTATATTTGTGTTCATACACTGTATGTAAAATCTGCTATTTCTCATTTCTGTGAATATATGAGATATTACCATATCTACTTGGTACATTGTTACAGATTTTTGTTAACATCATAAGTCTTCTCTTGGAAGTGAGGTTTACAGTTATATCAAATAACTTATAATTATTCATGAATTATTTTATTTGATAATTATTCTCTTCAAATTCTTTGAAACTGTCTGCAAAATTCTCGCCTTGAATTTAAGAAACTTGAATGTAACTCCTCTTCTTATAAAATCTTTTAATGCTATTTTTTTTAGTAAAATTGATGTTTGTCTGTACTTCTCTGATGAGGTAATATTTAAACTATTTATATTGTTCAGACTGTTGCCCTCATCTTTTTGTCATATTCACAACATTTCTGCTGTTTTATACTCTAGCCATCTTCATATGATTGGAATTTTGAAACAAACCCTTAATTTAATCACTGGGGTATATTGTTCTCATTCCATGAGCCATGCCATTTCCGATTATTTTTCTCTCTAAGTTATTTGTTCACCAAGGACACATGTCCCAGTGAATAAAAATATTTGTTAGTTCTAGTAACTTGACTCAAAGAGTTATGAGTTCAATACCTGGCTACAGCAGGCCAGGACATATGTGAATATGACAAAAAAAAAGATGAGTAAAACAGTCCAAACAATGTAATAAACAATGTAAGTAATGATGTGTATTGTTTATCTTATTTTTCTTTGTTATAATAGTGAATATTACATGAGAATGATTTCTGTTAATTAATAGTCCTGGGTATGATGATAAACTGCATCCGGCAACAAGACCTCCAATTGGTAGGTTGTGAGGAGCATGGAACCACCTCTTAATTCTGTTGTTCCCAGGTCTACTCTGACCCAGAGTGGTAGCACCTGTTAGGGTCCCAGCTATGGGCAAATAGTTAACCCCTAAAGTGTGGTCAAAACACTATGAAAGTATAAAAATAAACTTTTATAGAAATATATACATTTTTTAAAGAAAAATATTACCAAAAATACGTTTTTAAGAAAAAAAGATTATTACCATAACAAATTTTTGAAGGAAAAAAATTCTCAGCAAAACATTTTTGAATACAAAACTAGAAGACATTTTCAGTTTTCTAAAATAAAGAAGAATAAAAACAAAATATTTTCATTAAAATCTGACTAAATCAACCTTTTCACTATAACTGAACATTATAAAAAACTACCTTAAAATGCCACTTTTTTGGCATTAAATAACCCATAGAGGTGTTGATATGCCGTTAAACAAAACTCCAACTCAAACTCTGTTAATTAAACCCAAAATAAAAAGAATTTATATTTACTAAAATTCACAACAAATTTTCTGAGATCAAGGTTCTTCCATTGCACTTCAGTTGAGTTAACCTTTGTGATAGCCCCAAATGTGTGTTAATTCTAAGTGTGGTGGGCTCTATTAGTGCTCACCCTGATAAACAAGCTAAAAACAGATTTATTTTTTCTTTTAAATTGTAAAAACTTCTTTGTAAGTACCTTGAATAGCATTCACACTCATGAAATGTGAATAACTCCTTGATTTTTGATAATTTTTCATTCTGAGGGTTGCAGTTGTTGTTGAGGTAAGCTAAACAAATTTTGTTTTAAATTTTTTAATTTCAAAAGAGTCCCAAAAATGTAATAAAAAAAACAAACTTTGATCTTAAATTTTTAACCTCTTGGACTGAATTATTATTTGTGATAAGTAACTTTACCTTATTTGGGTTAAACTAAAACAAAAAAATCATTGATCCCTATCTGGATTGATTGAGTGATTTGTTTTTATGGCTTATCAACCTTTTGCAGGTTATCTAAAGATAGAAAATATTTCTAGATTATAGGAAATTTCTAGAAAGATGATGATTTATTTATATTAGTCCTAAAACTTAGCCCATAGCTTGGGGGACAAGAGGTAGATTCATATCTTTTGTGAAGGTCAGTTAGTTAAGTGCTATACATTATACACACGTGGGTGATCATGTCTCAAAAGAGACATGACTGACTGGGTAGAAGGTTTTCCTGCAGTAGGCTGCCATTATTTTCTGTGGTAGACTGGTTGACAGTCAATGTTATAGAACTTAATCTACCCTGCTATTTAACCCATAGCTGGAGGGAGAAAAGATGGATTAATATCCTTCCCAAGGGTATTTGCCTGTAAGTAAATGCAATGAATTCAAGTGGAATTTTAATTTTGCTCTCTCATTTCTGAGCTGATATCCACTACACCACAATGCACATTCTGAGGGTATTTATCCTGTGTCATTTCAGGATGAAGGCAATCATGAACCTTCATTTACCTCTACCCCTTGTCACTCTTAACACTTTTTCTCTCAGTATCTCTACAAAATACTGCTCTGCCATCTACTTGTTCAAGTCCATCAACTATGTTTCACATTGCTTTCCCTTGTCTCTCTTTCTCTCTATCCATCTTGTGAGTATTAGATACTCCAAGCCCTCCTTCCTCATTACATGTCTCAGAATCTTCAGCTTCCTCTTCTGGATGTTAAGTATAAATTTCCTTTTCATTTGCATCCTCTCCAAGACCTTGTCATTGCTCAAAAGCTCAGTTTATATTATCCTCAGTTACAAGATAAAAATGAAGGAAAGCCCAAAGTGAATAATAGCTTCCATATCATCAGAAAAATTATTGTTGATTAATTTCCATGCTATTTAATTTGTTTTTATCAGATATAATATATCAATTTAAATACTTATCTTAATGTATTTATTTTTTTTATATTTCAGGTAAGTACAAAAGTTGCTGCCTCTTTAAATGGTAATGTATAGATTCAATTAAAACAGCACTTCATCTTTCTTTTCTAGTTTTGATTATTCTTACTTTCTCACATATTTTATCTAACAAAATATTTTGAAATGTTTACTTTGGCTTTGAATACTTTGTTGCCTGTTTTATTGACAATCTTAAGAACTACTTTTCAAAATTTGGAAATACTCATATTTTTCAAAATTGTTTTTTACTTTCATACCATCCATGATATTTATAAATCATTCCATTTATGTATATCTTTTATTTTTCATAAAAGAAAATTTTTTAAACAATTTCTGTTTTTAAATCAATAAGAATAGAATATTTGATTGAAAAATCAAAGATATTTTTCTATAAGATTTTGCATTGCAAAAATTTTTCTCATTTCTTCAGGCACAATTTTTCCTCTTGTTTCAGATACATTTTTTCTATCATTTCAGACACATCTTGTTTCCTGTCATTTCAGACACATTTTGTTTCCTGTCATTTCAGACACATTTTGTTTCCTATAATTTCAAGCACATTTTGTTTCCTATAATTTCAAGCACATTTTGTTTCCTATAATTTCAGGCACTTTTTTTCTCATTTTCATGCAATGCAGAAAATAGATACATTCAAATTAATTGCTACTAGTTATGAGCAAATTAAAGTCTGAAAAATGTATCACTCCTTCAAAGTGATTTTATTGATGGTCTTCAAATGCAAATTTGTCATCTTTTCTTTTGCACATTCAGTTTGGTGTACACATTTGGTGAGCAAAAGCTGTACATTGTTTCCATTTTTTTGTGATTGCATTGATTACTTCAAAATTGTTGACCTGTTAGTGTGGCTTCAGAATATGCTGACTGCAGATCTGGAAACCACCTGTTTGCTGTGGGTGAAAACCCATGATACTTGAGGATGGGATCCTGGAGTTTGAGGGTTTCAGAAGTTGGGCTATACATAAGTTCTTAAACTTCAACACACCACTTTGGCCCCTACTTGAGCAAGATGGGCAGGTAGAAGGGTTTGATCAAATCAACCATCTGGTCACATCAAGCCCTATGTCAGACTAATTGAACCAACAAAATACACTCACATTTACTGTATTAAACATCAAATTGGCTGTTGGGTCAATCAGACTGGGAAAAGGGAATCTGAAATAGCTGTTTCAACCTCTGAGGAAAGCTTATATTTGACTGGATGTTCCCAGATATAACAGGTGCTTGAAACCCTCCCCCAGTTTGAATATGCCAGTTATGTAGCCCTATAAGAATGAAGTGACTGGAATTTCCTCACTCATCATCTCCTTCATATGGGGCTGTAAGGTGGGTGGGGAGTATAGCTGATGAATGATAATAATTATCATAAAGTATGTGAACAAAAACCCCCAAGAGACTACATATTTATATAAACACAAAAAGTGACACAGAAAATCAATCAAAGAAGAAAATTTTGAAATTCATAGTAACAGAACCAATAGAAGACTAACTAATAATGAAGTTGTCATCTTATATAATAGAAAAATCAAAGAAGTCAAAGAAAAACATGATATTGAAACTCTACTAAGGATGACTAAATTTTATGATATAAAAGTAAGGGTTGATCCAAACCAATTTTTAAATTACTCCAGAAGTGTGGTGAGAAGCATTGGACTCTCACTGTGTATACTGAAGGAAATTAAGAACAATAATTCTATCAAAAAACAAAATATTACAAGCATGAAAAAGAATATCAATTTAAAAATATATGATAGAATTAAGATACCAAAACTTACATCATTACTTTTGATGCATCAGAACCACCACAGAAAATAAAAATTGAATATACAGTTTTCAAAGTAGAAACATATGTTCCAAACCCATTAAGATGCTTTAATTGCCAAAGAATACAGTAGGAATAAATGTACAAGGAATTTGGTATGTGAAAAATGTAGGGAGAATGACACTAACCTCACAGAGATTGTCTGCCCAAATAAAACCAAATGCCCTAATTGTAAAATAAAATAAAAATTATAGAGCAATTTCCAGGGACTGCAAAACTTGGAAAAAATAAAAAGATATATTAAAAATTAAACTTACCAAAAAGAATTCCCTGCTCAGAAGCAAGAACAATCATTGAAACAAACTCTAGTACACCATCATATGTAAAATTTACCGAGCAACATCACGTTATATCTATAAAAATTTAGTATCAAACAAATTACATGAAGTACAAGAATTTATATTTTTAATCTAAGAATTAGAATATAATGAAAACACTAAAACCAATTGTAAACTTGGAAATAAGCCCTACCACTGAACCCAAACTATCCACAATATAAATTCAATATAAATTCAACACAAAATTCACTGACAACATGTTCTCAATGACAGAACACTCAAAGATTCGCAAATGAAAAATTCCAGAAACAGAAAACTGATAAAACAAAAACCAATCAAACGCCAATGCAAAATAAAATCAAAATCTAAAAACTAAAGAAAGAGAATTAAAAGCAAATAAACAGGACAATCCACATAGAGATAATAAAAAAATGAAAAGAACTTAAATAATCAATAACATATCAATACTTTGCGAATAACAATTTCACAAACAAGAAAAAATACAGTATAGAAAGTATGAAATATATGAAGATACATAAGCAAAAGCAAAAAACATAGTTGTCCTCAAGATCCAGTCACTAAAATAAAATGATTACCACTCAAATGGAAGAGTGGAATACAAACATCAAACAATGAAACTGTAGAGGTGTTAAACTAAACTACAAGAAAATCAAACAACATCTTACAGATTATAATCCACATATACTCTGTTTGCAGGAAACTTTTCTCAAAGAAATTGATATCTCCTTTAAAGGATATGAAACTTATCAAAAAATAAATATATCAAATAGAGAATAGGCCAAGTGAGGTACTTCAATATTGGTTAAAAACTCAATATCACATGAAATACTACAATTAAATACAAATCTACAGACCATGCTAGTAAAAGCTTCAATTCATCATGTAATATAATAATCTGGCCCCACCCGAAGAAGGAAGCTGATGCAAGCGGGGACGTTTTCCGGCCGTTGAAAGGAACGGATGTTTGTTTGACCTTATTTCCGGCAGTAGCGGAAATGGCTACAAGAGGCAAGCAGAACAGGTGTCCCTGAGAATTACGTGGGCGTGCGTAGGCGAGGCAAAAATCGGAAGTACCGGTTTGGAGATAAAAAGACCTCAGGCACGGATTTCACGGCAGTCTAGTCAGACAGACGAGTCTAGGCAGAGAGACGTAGAGAAGAACAGATACGACGACAACCCCCATCACCCCTGTCAACCCTTAGAGGCGCGCTCTCTCACTCTCTGTTCACTAGACTACACGGCCCATCGTTCATCAATAAAAATATAAGTCATATATTTTTATATATACCCGTGTTTGTCTGTTTATTGGTATACAACAATCAAACAGTAACCATTTGTTTGATTCATATTCCTCCAAAACACAGACTGAATTAGACCGAAATAGAAAGGCTAGTTGGTGAACTTCCCACTCCCTTTCTGCTAATAGATTTTAATATACATAGCAATATGTGGAGCTATAGGAACCCCAATCAAACTGTTAAAATTATAGAATTTCTAGTAGAATCATCTGATCTATGTATCCTTAATAACCAAATACACACATACCTATGCTCAGGTACCAGATCAACATTGGCTGTTGACCTAACCATATGTTCCCCATCTATTTTTAAGGATTTACAATGGAAAGTTCATGATGATCAGTATGGTATTGACATTTCACTTATTTTCCTAAATATAAGCAAGCCTAAGTCATAAGATAGGAATCCAAAATGACAACTACACAAAGCTAACTAAAATTCAATGAACTCTGTTCATTTAGAATTTACTCTACTCCCCAACAGGAGCAATTTGTGACACAAGGTCAGTTTTTATCATGGGGGACCTTAGTGTATACACTCAGGCCACTGGTCAAAGATTACCTGTCCCCTAACTGGTTACAAAGATAGTTGTAGCTGGTCAAAGTTTGTCAAATCTGGTCATTGCTTCCAAATCTACACTGTTGTAAGTGGCCAACAAGCAGGAAGTGAGTATCTGAGAACAGATACTATACTTTGATCCTGTCTGATGTGCCCTGGAGGAAATTCTCAATGAATCAGAACCAATAGTTTCCTTTACAAACAAACTGACATTAATAGTAAACCACATACCATATCAAAATCACTGTCATCAATGGCAATGATCAAAACCCTGGTTTAATGCAATGAATTTGACGTGAATTCAAACTCCACTCCCCGATTTCTTGTTCTGAGCCCATATCAACTGCACCACAATGCACATCTGTCTTTACAATAACAGAACTAAAATACTCCATAAACAAAAGTAAAAACTTTGCAACTGGTCCAGATGAAATTCATTACCAGTTTTTGAAACACTTTCCAGAAAAGTGTCTTAATACTTTTCCAGATATGGTATATGTTGTTCAAACAAATTTTCAAAATTGTGGCTTGAATTTGTCATTGTTCTAATTTCTAAACCTGGCAAAGATCATTTCAACCCAAAAACTACTGACCCATTGCACTAACAATTTGCAAGAGAATGGAAATAAAGGTAATGCTCAGAGTGAATTTTGGAAAAACCAAGAAAGAATTGATCAACTTCTATGGCTAGAATCTTTTATTTGTGATGGCTTTGTTTGAGGTCATCACATGGTATTAATATTCCTCAATCTTGAAAAATCTTATAACACTAAATGGAAGTATGATATTCTAAAAGATGTGAATAAAAGGGAGAATTGCTATATTCATCCAAAACCTCCTAACAAATTGAACATTTAAAGTATGAAATGGAAATCCAACATTATACATAGAAGCAGAAAGCAGGAGAAACTCAAGATAGCATTTTATCAGTTACATTATTTATTCTCAAAATAAATAGTATTATCAAAACCATTTAATGCAGGAATTGAAAAATTCCTCTCTGTAGATGATCTCTTAATATCATACTCATCACCAAACATGCCTTCCCAAACATACAAGTCTCATTTTGAAATACACTCAAACTATGCAGTTTGTTATATTTTGAAAACAATTTTAAAAAAACCTTACAACTACTGGAAGTGTTTTGAAACATTCCTGAATAAAAAAAATGTCTAGTTTTAACATTGAATGACCTACAGTTGTTGATACATTGGTAAAACAAACAATCAATCAATCTTCAAAATTTAATTCTGACACAGGTATATTGTTTGGATTCTAAATCTTTTTTTCTGTTCTCTGTTGGTTTACAGATACAGATTAAATATGATTTTCTGCATATGATTTTTAACACAATTATTTACAAAAATATGTTTCAAGTATTTGTCAATAGCACCTATTTTTCTATTATGGCAGTATTTCTGTCTCATATCAAAGCAAATCAGTATCATCTGTTTCCCATATTAAGGTACATTAAATCTTTATATATTAGTAAAGGGGTGAGTTAAATTTATCAGAAGTATAAATGAGATCCATTCTCTTAGAAAAAGCATGAATTCACTTCTCCTTTTTTTTTTTCCTACTGCTAGATATTTTAGCAAAAAGTTTTATCTCTTTGAGTAAAATATTTTCTGCTTATATATAGCAGAATCTGATATATGATTTATATATCTTGGGTAATCTAATGAAAAAGTGGAAAAATTTTATATGATGTGTTTGAGTAAAAGTATTTAGTCTGAAGAAGTCTTTTCAGAGGATGAAACACATCACATATGGTATTTTCCATTTTATCATTCAATTACACATTATATATGGTGAGGGGAATATTAGCTGTTTTCCCTACAAGGAAAAACTTGGCAATCATTGCCCAAGCAGCCAATTGTTGGTTGAAATCTATTGTTGGTTGAAAATAGGTTTCTTGTGCCTAGTAACTGCTATCACTCTTTCCAGTATTGATGGGGTGGGAAGAGTCTGCCTACCCTTTTATCTGAAGTTGTGTGAAATTGTAGCCCTGAGTGAATCCTGGTCATAAGCAACCAATAATTGCTGGTCTTAAAGATCCTTCAGATCACTGTGGTTACCATCTAACAGACTCCTCACTTGTTAACATACTGCTGGTGTGTTACAATCCTTCACTTCTCTGACATGTTCTGTTTTGGATCTCAGAGGGTGAGAAAATCACTGGCGAAGTAAGTTGGAACAAAGAACAGGATGATAGCAAGGAGCTGCACAAAAAAGAATTCTTTGGAATAAAGAATTAACTCTGGATAAAAATGTGACAATGATTTGGTTTATTTATGATTTATTGTATACAGTGGTTTTAACTCTTCCAACTCACTGTTATAATCAAATGATACTGAGATTTCCTTTTGGGAGTTTGCAGTTGGTGATAGCAGTAATTTAAATTTCTAAGTTCTGGTCTTCAGGCTGGCACAAGGTCTTGGTTAGCAGGTCTCAGCAAATGATTGGATTCTAGTAGCAGTAATGAGGAGACTAAGTTGTTCAAACTTCCAGCAGGGGTGTGGTTGACCAGGATCTGGGTTTGATTTTTTTTTTTTTTTTTTAATCATTTCACCCCGAGCAAGGCGGAAACACCACTGATGTGCAGGGGGTTACATAAATGTAAAAAGATTAATTAGAAAAGAGTGAGGAGTACAAGCTAGTTAGAAAGGAACAATAGAAAGCTGAGAAAGAAGGTGCGATGACAGATACATAGGAGGAGAGAAAGGGAAGGTTATACAGGGGTGGGGAGAGAGCTAGAGTCCAGTGGTTAGTAGATGAGTATTAACTTTGCATTTAAATTTCTGGAGGTTGTAGCCGTCAGGAAAGCAAGAATACGGGAGTGAGTTCCACAGGCGGGAAGTGCGAGAGAGGAAGCTGCAGGAGTAGAATTGTCGTCTGCATTTGGCTAACCTGACTGTGAATGGGTGGGACCCAGTTGCCAGTCTGGTTGCATGGGTAAACACCTGTTGAGGAGGCATCAGTGACTTAAGCTCATCCGAGCAGAAGCCATGAAAATATTTATCTTCCACCCTTAGCATAAACCGTTTTCTAAAATTTCATATTTTCAAAATATATTTACTAGAGTGTTTTTCCAAATTTAGGGGTTGTCCAGCCTCCTATTGAGAGTGGTCAGAGGAATGAAACCGCTTCATTAACTCCAACTCCTTTTACATCTCATCTCAGATCATTGCTCCATCATATAGGTGATGCTAATCTCACTCTCTTCTTTTTTCCATTTTCTCAGCATCTAACCTCAGGCCACTCTAAGGTCTAACACAATGTCCCTGTGACGAAGCCAAACTTTCTGAATGTGTTGGTGAAAAGGAGATTTTCAGGCATTAATTTTTTTATCAGCTTGACTCATGCTGTGATTTTCCAAACCAGAGACTTGCTTAGAGCCCATTCAGTGGTCACCTCTGTCCCCTAATCTCAAGAATTGTTTTGTGTAGGCAGAAATAGAAAAATATTCCCAATCTCTTTTGTAATGGAAAAAATGATCTTTCTCTGTTTGTGTTTCTCAGTCAAAAGACCACACAACCATTTTGCCTATGGTCAATTCTATCTAGTAATTCATTTTTTTCTCACATTTCTATCCAAAGAAATTCAAATTAATATCTGATATAAAATTTTTGATGAATGTTACAGAATTGATATAAATGAACCCGTCAAGCTAATCTCTATTTTCGTAGGGATATTTTTTTTCTGGGTGCCTGATTCAAACCAAGTGTTTTTCCTGGCTCTGTGTCTGGAATATTGTAAATGTGTTGCAAAAAAAAGAAAAGCACACACAGGAAAAGAAAGGTAATATTAGTCCAATAGATTCACTATGCAAAACAAATTCACACCTCTTGTCTCGATCTCCAGTACGCCACACTCCATCACGAACAAAAATCTCCCCTCCTCTTAAATGAACATACCATGCTTTTATACACTTAACCCAGCCATCACTCAGCAAATGAGTGCCCAGAACTCGCCAATATAAATAACTACAAGAACACCACCACCTCTGTCAGCACCATATGTCCAAAGCTCATTGATTCATCGTCTCGACACTCCCTTGCAAAACATACACACAACTCTGGCCCTTTTGGGTTGCCAAGGTGAGTCACTGCTACAAAATGCTATTTCAGTGACCACCCAGGTTTCCTTATTTACTAGATGTTTTCTATTTGACACCACTGAGGCTACATTAATGATCTTTCTTATTGGCGGAAAGTTGGGATGGACAAGTAGCCTTGGTTTTGTTCAATCTTACTGGATTCTCTCAAGTTATATTTGGATTTGGCTCTCCTTGGAACTGTTACATTTATTATTTTGTAACATGATTTCCCAATGAATCTTGTTTCTAATTTTCTTAACTTTTAAATCCACCTTCCTGTGAACATCAGTAATTATCGTCCAGTTAATATACTCTCTCTTTCCTTTTCCTATTTTCTTTGTTTTGTTTGATTAGCCCCCCTCCTCCCAGGTCTCAGTGTCACACAATGTTAATATCTTTAAGTCATTATTTTATCTTTGAATTATCTATTTTAGTTGCTGGTTGCTGGTGTTGGAAGTCTTCAAGTGATGTGGTTATTGTTATCTGGTACGGTTCTTCATTTGTGATTCTTTAATGACACTTCACAATGTTTGAAGAAGGATGATCTTTGCCAATATTGTAAGTCTTCACTCACTCAAAACCATTTTTAATGAGTGATCTGAGAAAGCAGTTATATAAAGCTGACAGTTTATAGTGTTGTCTATGTAAATGACAGTGACAAAATACATTTCTATTCAAAATTTGTAACAAGTATTGTATACATGTGTTAAGTGATAGAACAAATTTTCTTTCTAAATAAAATGAGAGAATCAGTTATGAATGTATGTAAAGAGATATGCATGTGTCAAGCGATGGAACAATTTTCTATTCTAAATAACATGAAAGAATCATGTATGAATGTATGTGTATGAAAGAATCATGGATGAATGTGTGCGTATATAAGTAGGAATTGTAAACAAAATATATTTCTGTTTAAAATTCTAGTGAAAATAATATATAAAAGTATTAAGCAAACTTTTTATAAATAAAAAGTAATTTTTTGAAAAATAATGATAACAGAATCTTTCAATGAAATAATAAAATACTAAATAGCTATGTATTAAAATTATTACAATAACATAATGATGTAATAATATATAAATAAGAAACATGCATATATTTTACCATACTAATCATTGCAATATTACAATTAATCAGAATAAATGATATACCATAATAGTAAATAATAAAACAAAATAAAAATATAAAGGTATTAATAATAATAAAACTAATGGTATAAAGCCAGAAGAAGCTTATAAATACCTAGGTGTAAACAAGAGTGAAAAAATTCACCATAAAAAAATGAAAGTAGTAGTGCGTAAAGAGTACTATAGAAGGCTACGACTGATATTAAAAACTGAATTGAATTCTCAGAACAGAATTATGGCCATTAATAGCCTTGCAATCCCAATTCTCCAATATAGTTTCAACATTTTAAACTGGACTCTAAATGACATCAGGCGAATGGATTCTAAAACAAGAAAGCTTCTTTCTAAGCATAAGATGCATCATCCAAAGGCTGCTGTAAAGAAGGTGGAAGAGATCTTATTCAGCTAGAATTGTCATACAAGACAACAACTATTGGCTTACTAACATACATAGAAACAACAAAGGACTGGATGATACAATTAGTAAGGCAACATGAAGAAAGAAAAAATATTCAATAATAAAAAAAGGCAGTAAATACAAACAAGATTTACATTTAGTAGATTCTGTAGAAAAGCAAAACAGAAGCCAAGAACCAACTATTGCAGCAAAAAATATGAAAATGAAAACCAAAGATAAAGCTCTTGAACAGATGAAACAGCGCTGGCAAGACAAACCTCTGCATGGCCAATATCCAGAACGTGCCAATAAATCCAATGTTGATAAAGTTAATACTCATCAATGGTTATGTGCATCTGGATTAAAATCTGAGACTGAAGGCTTTATTCTTGCAGTGCAAGACCTAAGTCTTTTTACAAGATACTTTCAGGCAAATATTATACATAATAATATGGATCCAAAATGCAGGTTTTGTGATAAACACCAAGAAACAATAGACCATCTAATCTCAGGCTGTTCTGTACCTGCCCCAAATGAATATAAAAATCGCCACAATAGAGTGGGGCAATATTGGGCAATGTGCAAGCACTATGGAAAATCTGTAAACAAACACTGGTGTGAACATCACCCAGCACCGGTTACAGAAATAGAAGATGTCACCATTCTATGGGATTACACCATCTACACAGACAGAAAAATTGAAGCAAATAGGCCGGACATTATTGTTAAAAACCAGAAAGAAAAATCTTGTCTATTAATTGATATGGCTTGTCCAGTAGATTGTAACATAGCAACCAAGGAATTTGAAAAACTGTCAAAATATAAAGACCTGGAAATTGATATAGAAAAAATGAGGAAATTGAAAACAAGAGTTGTGCCAGTGATAGTAGGTGCACTTAGAATGATAAAAAATGGAACAAAACAACACAAAAAGAATCCCTGGAAACCCAGCTTAAGAGATATACAAAAATTGTTTTGTTAAGTACAGTCCACCAACTAAGGAAAACTTTGTCTATGTAATGCTAGGGATGTTAGGGGAGATAGAAAAAACATGAAATGGAGCCATAACAACATGCCACAACCTGCCTTAGGTCTTCCCGCAGACTTGGTTGGTAGTGCGACCATAGCAGAAAATCGAAATATGATGAAAAATGACAACATAGTAATAATAATAATACAAAGAATGATAATAATCAATAAGTATAAAATATATAATGATAGTAAGTAAGAAAAATATGTAATAAATAGAGGAAGTAAGAAAAATAGGGAGTATTGTCTATTTATACATGTTTTCTGTGTGTATTTTGTGTTATGATTGTGGGATGAATGTCTTAATAGTTTAAAAATAAATTTAGGTGTTTTTTATAAAAACATTGATTTATACACATATTTGGATTTGCACAACCTTGGTTTCACTGTTTCTTCTTCTGTCTGCCATTATGTTATACAAGTAACATAATAAAGATTACCTTTTCTATATTCTATTACAGAATATACAGAAAGTACAGTTCATGCTTTTTTTAAATCTAGCACTATAACCTTGAACGTGTTATGACTAGCTCATATGTATTATTAAATAATTGTTGATTGTGATTGATCAAAGTAAAACATCTAAAAATTTATTTACAATGACTAGATTCATCTCAAGTAATTTTTTTCTTTTTGCTATATTTATTACACTGGCATTAATAAGACAATCCTAAAACAACCCATTCATTACGACATTTTAAGAATAATTGAAATAAAATGGCTCAAAGTGGGATAGAATTAATAACTGAGAATTCAGTTTAAATTTAGATGGTGGTGAATAAAGAAAATAAAATTACATCCATAAAAAACCTGAACAGGAATTGAAGAAATTTCTTGGAATTAAAACAATTAAAAAAATCAAAATACCTGCTGCTTGATTGAGAACTTAATTGATTTAGTTAACATCTATTTTCAGTCAATGCCATTGATTTTGATTAGATTTTGAATATTTTCCAAAGTCAATCAGAAAAATTATTAAATTATGGTTGACAGTTTATTCAATGACATTCAACTTTATTTAATACAAATCTCAGGGTATTTTTCTTTCCACAAAAAGGATGAGAATTAAGACAGGCAAAAATTCTATATGATATCTGTATGGCAAGGAATGCCAGATAACCTTCTCAAATATGAGGAAAAGACATGAAGCAACAGAAATGTGGTTCAACAGACGATGCTGAGGATATCATGGACCAAATATGTGAAAAATTAAATTTTAGAGGAAATAGAAAGAAAGAGGAAACTTATACTTAACATCAGGAAGAGATATTTGAAATTTCTAGGGTACATAATGAGGAAAAGGGCTTGGAAAATTTGATACTCACATGATAAATTCAAGGCAAGAGGCAAAGAGAAAAATCTAGTGGGTTTAAGTGGCATTTTTTGGCTATTGGAGTAATCTTCTCTCAGATGTATTTCTGTTCTTGAGCAGAGTGTGGCTCTGTTATTTCTCAGTCTGAGAAAAATTATGCTGAGAGGTGTCTGGTCCTAGGGAACAGTGCCCCAAGGCTGCACAACCCAATTGCATTAAAGGGGCACCACCAAGGCCAGTGCAACTGACGATTACAGTGAGTCAGTAAATTTTGGCCTTTGCACATATTCAGACTTCCCACATTAAACTTCAACCTTGTGTCACATCTTGTTCTAGTGGGGCAGCTGGGTAAATACTCAGCAAAGCTTGAGTAAATAGGAAGAAACAGGAAGTAGGAGAAATAATAAAAAGAAAAAGTTTAGTAAGAGCTGAAAAAGACAGGAAATTGCAGAGAGCCATGATCACCTATGTCCTGAAAAGACACAGCACATAAAGAAGAATAAGTAAATATATAACAGTAAAACACTATACTGAAATATTGTGGAGAGCAATGTTTGCATACATCCTGGGAGGTTAGGGGACACTGCACAAAAACAAAAAGAAATATTCTCCACTCATGAATACATTTTTTTCAATTTGCTATGCCAAAATATTTTAAGTATACAAGTTTAAGTATACATTGATCTACTTATATATATTCAGCTTTAAACATTGTAAACTCTACACCTATCTTTCCAAGTCTATTAATTCATTTAGCCCTAAAAAATACACGACCTGTAGTTTCAAGTTGAAACACTGGCTCCTGACCAAAGTTAAACCACATCAAGCCTGGTCAGTACTTAGATAGGTAACTGCTTTGGAATACCAAGTGCTGTAAGCTTTCATATACAGATGTCATAATGAGCTTACAGCCATTTCATGTTGAAACACCAGTTCCCAAAGTTAAGCTACATCAAGCCTGGTCAGTAATTAGGTGAGTGACTGTTTGGGAATACCAGACACTGTCAGTTTCTTTCATAATCATTTCACCTCAAGCAAGGCAGAAATGCCACTGGTATGCAGGGGGTTACAGTTTGAAAATAAAAAAGTAAAGGGGATGTCAAAAAAAGATAAGAGAAGGATGGGAATCAAGACAATAAAAGATGGCAATTGATGTTGCATTTAAACTTTTGGAGATTGTGGTTATCAGGGAAGCATGTAAATGAAAGTGAGTTCCACAAATAGGAAGTGCAAGAAAAGAAACTGTTAGAGTAAAAGAGGAAGTTACATTTAACTAGTCCCATGGTAAAAAGGTGGGACCTTAATGCCAAACTAGTTGCATGAGTAAATACATGTGGTCGAGGTACCAGAAGAAAAAAAGCTCATCAGAACAGTTACTATAAAAATACTAGTAAAAAAATAAACATTGGTGAGAAAGTGACTGAAGGCAGGCTGACAAGTCAGGATCGATTATATTGCAGATCCTCTTTTGGAGATGAATAGCAGGAGCACCTGACCAGAATGTTAGATTTACAAATGTCCAAAATGGATTCTGATGAGACAAACTTTTTGGCCCAACACAGCACACCAACCTTCCTAGCAGTAGATGAAGCTCTGGATTCACTTTAATCATTCCAGCTGATATCATTTGAGAGAGTGAGGTCAAAAAGGTGCTATGTGTTGCTCTCTAAGAGACTAGTGTTATCCTTATAGTAGGCAGGAATATTTCTCTATAGTGGTTAAAAGAGAGCAGCTTCATTTTGGAGGCATTAAAATTACATCATAATTTCATAACCTAATCAGTCACAGATTAGAGGTTTTTTTGATGGGTAGCAACCAGGTTTACTTTGTCAGCTTTGGCAGATTTCGTATTGAGATGGTCGTAAATAGTGGTGCTATCTGCATAAATCCCTATTTGGGAACTGATTATATCAGGAAAATCATAGATGAAAATCAGGAAAAGCATAGGACCTAGGATAGTGCCTTGAGAGATGCTCACATTTGTAAGGAAGGATCTGGAAGTTTGCCTATTCAAAACAGTTGGATTAAATTAAACAATAATCCTGATAGAAACAGTTGGATTAAATCAAACAAAAGTCCAGAAATACTGTCTAGAAGGTGGCACAAAAGACCAGCCTGCTAAACCCTCTCAAATGCTTTCAAGATATAAAGAGCAACAGCTAAAGCTTTGCCATTCTCAAGAGCCTGCATGTACAGATGGCCTAATGAAGCTATGGCCACTTCACATCGAAACACTAGTTCCCATATTATCACTGGTCAGTACTTAGATGGGTGACTACTTGGAAATACCAGGTACTGTAAACTTGCATGTACAGATGGTATAATGTGTTTATGTTCACATCATGTTGAATTACTGATTCACATAAAATCACTGAAGTTAAGCAACATCGAGCCTGGTCATTACCTAGATGGTTGACTGTTTGGGAATACCAGGTGCTATAAGCTTGTCTAATGGATAATGACTTGAAATTAAGCTCCTAGTGACTTATGGCTGCTTCTTGTTAAACTGGTTTCCAAAGTTAAGCTATATCAAACCTGGTCAGTACTTAGATGGTTGATTATTTGAGAATACCAGGTGCTGTAAGCTTGCATGTACAGATGGCCTAATGGGCCTAACAGCCACTTCATGTTGAAATACCAGTTTCTTTACAATCAACCAAACTCAAAAGTGTTAATCAAAGGGCTGTGTTCCAATTCTAGTTAGGTTTGTTATATTCACTTATGGGCAAAAGGAATGAGTCTGCCTTTTCTACCCACTCAGTTATGAGTTAATTAGCAAGAATTGTATCATTAAACCATTATCATCTCCCACTGAAAATCTTATAATCTAAAAATATTTTCTGACTTTAAATAACCAGCTGTGGTTGATAACAAATCAATCAATATGAACACCACACACTCTTCTTAATCTTTCACTTAGTTCATTTTTAAGCACACATCACACACTCATTTTAATGAAATAGCTAGTGTTTTGAAGTTATTTTTTTATGCTCATCTGTAGCAGATATACTTTAAAATTGTTTATTTAAGAAAAGATAAGAACAAACACAGTAGTGAAACTCTTACCATTGCTTAGATAAATTTTTCAAGCCAATCTATAGATCAGTACATAAACTGCCAATAATAATAATAATAATAATAATAATTCTTTGCTTACAAAGAACCCATTTACTACACAAAGACCAGGTTTAGGTCATATAGGAAATATTTTCTGGTATTTAAAACATATTTTTGCTTATCCTTGTGATTGTTTCCAAACTATGCACTTTTGAATTCATCTAAACCTCTATGAAAAAATATCTAAGGTAGTAATTTTTAGGAGATTTCAATCCTTTATTGTTAATGATAAAATGTTATTAAAAGAATAACTTGTGGTCTTATGGGGATTTGGGCTAAGAGCCAGAGCATAGATGCTTGCTAAACTTGAATGACATATTGGAATAATCTGACCAAGATTTTTTTGTCTTGTTCCAATATATCAACATGGCATTGAAAGTTCATGAATCTTTCAGATCCTATTGGCTGGAAAATATAAGTACCCCTTCCTTTTTTCTTAAAAAAAATGAAGGAAGAGAGAGTAATATAAAGAAAGAAGAAATGAAGCATTGAGATGGGAGGGGGTGCAAGAAGTGAAATAACAATAAAGGAAATAGAAAGAAGAAAATTAATGGGAATAAAAAAGTAAAAGAATAGATGATTAAAAAAGACGAAAGAAATGAAAGAAAGAAAGAGAAAAGAATAATAAGAAAGATGAGTTTGAACAAACAAGATGGAAGACAAAGTAATCAAATAGAAAAATAGAAGAGAGAATGAAAATTTGCAAAGAAATTGCAACTTATTGATTGGTAAGTGGCAGTCTCCAAAAGAATTAAGATTGTCATGGCAACCAGTCCTGTGGGGAACTTTGTCGTAATTAAGGTGACAGCTCAGAAGGGGGAAGTAAATCAGAAATTGTTTTAGAGTTTCTACAGAGTTGAAAGAAAGATTCTATCATTTTTCTCAGTCTGATAATATGTAATAAAATATTAAGTTTACTAGGAACACATTGATAAATAGTCATGAATATTCATCACGTGTTTGAAAGGCCATTCAAAACATAGAGAACACAAAGTGCCATAATTCAAGAAATATTTTTTAATAAATGAATATTGTTTAAATTGTGATCAGATTCATGAAAATTCTCAAATTTAAAAGCCTTGATAAACCAATAACATTTTTGCTCATGTATATAAACATGTGTAACAAAATAAATTTTTACAATTGCCTTGATAAAGTCCATGAGAGGACAAAACACATCAGCTAAGAATAGTTTTTCCTCTTGTCTTTTTATTCATCATGCAATGCAAAATAAACTTGCACCAATGATAAGGGCTTAAAAAAAATAAAAAATATAAAAAACCATTATGTCTGTTCTTTCTATTTTTGTTTTTGTTATGGTGCCCACCTCTGAGGAATGAACTCTTCCTCTTGCTATATATAAATTACCTGCGTGACTTCTAGAGAGCAATTATGGGCAGTCAAGTATAACTACTAGTCTGGCAGCGTAATAATATCTTCGGATTTACTTATGTCTATATTACTTATTTCTATATTACTTATTATTAACACTTTCTTTGAACATCTTGTTATACTAATACACTGTTTTGAACCTACCTTCTTGTTCCGTGTTTAACTTCTGGCACAAACTGGTCACTACACTTTGCGTTGAAGTTTCACCACAACTCCATAACAAATTAGTGACAAAGATCCACAACAGTTCTAATTCTCTTAAATTCATAGATCAATTTTTTAATCTATTTCCCAGATACTTTCAGTCACATCCAAGATCTTCTTCAGAAGGGTGACTTGGTAAGACAAAAATTAATGTAATTGATAGCTGTGAAGTTTTGGAGGAAATGCACACACACACACACACACATGCATGCACACATGCACACACACAGAGGAAGAGTGTATCAAAAATACTTTTACAAACTTTGCAGGCATGTTCCTCACACCAAAATAAGGTCAAAAGTCCATAGAAACATATGTCTGAAAATCCTTTGTTTTTTATTTTTTTTCATAATCATTTCTCACGTGGGTTTCATTGAGAGAAAAACAAGGTACAGGGTATGTTGAAGAAAGGATAAGGGATGGACGAGAATCAAGAAGATAGAAGATGGCAATTGTCATCGCATTTAAACTTTCGTTAAGTTAAAAGTTTATGGTAGATGCTGTTAAATGTACACTCAATCTTCCTTGACCTATAGTTTGTGATGTTGCAGATCCTGTTTTAGTAAACAGCAGCAAAGATTGAAGGACTCGGCTGCATTTGGTCAGAAAACACAATCTGATTTATGCATGTAACTTCACGTACATCCCTTACCATTTGCTCAGCCGTATGTAAAAATCAAATCTACCTGCTGACAATATGAATATCCTGCCATTGTTAAACAGAAAATTTTTTAGTTAACTCACTACTACACATGATAAATGTTAAAGACAGACTATCCACAAGCGTACACATATGTAACCTAGTCTACATGCCACATCTATGGTAGATATACTTTCAACTTAATAACTCAAAAACAAAGACTTTGTGGTCATATGTTTATAAAGATTTTTGTCCTTGTTTTGGTGTGAAGAACCCACCCCCAAACTTTGTAAAAGTATTTTTGATACACTATATATATATATATATATATATAGAGAGAGAGAGAGAGAGAGAGAGAGAGTTAAATTGTGATAATGTATAGCACTAAGATGGTTATTATTTTGGCGGTTTTACGGATAAAATGTATTTTGGCAAGTACCTTTTTATCATAAAGTACATGATATCAGGGGGGAAATAGAGCTTTGATAAGCGAAAAGTGTTTATCACTTTAACTGAGCAGGTTCATGTCAACTTAGAAGTTTCATGAGGATACCATTATGATGTTCTTACTCGTCAGCCTGATGAGTGAAAACATCATAACCATGCTCTAACAAAATTTTAAAGTTGGCATGAACCTGCACATTTAAAATGATAAACTCTTTGTGCTTATCAACATATATATATAGATGCACAGTCCGTAAACAGCAAGGATAATCCAACAAGATCAACTTAATATAAAATATTAAGTGTTACTATAAATATTGTTATATCTATATAGAGAGCTCAATGGATGTTATCCATGATCTTTTCTTTATATATATATATATATATATATATATATATATGTAATAATGTACACACACACACACACTTCTCTTTCAAAAATTCCTGTTTAGCTATGAACATATATTCAGAAATATTGGTACATTTTTGTGTCTCTTAGTGTGTACATATGCGTGACTGCATAAAGACTGAGAACTGAGCTATAGAAGTTAGTGATTTATACTCATAAATTTGACTCTATGCTGATATAAGTAGTGGAAATTAATAAAGTTAAAGAATAGTTGTAAATTGGAATAGATGTAGAAAATACTATTGACAAAAAAATCTTGAAAGAATTTCTTTTGAGTAAAGAATAATGGCAGTTAGAGGAGCAATCAAGAAATCAAAATGGTTGGAAGATGGATGAGAATGAAGAGAATATTGAAAAGAATAAGAAGTTTGAATAACTATTATGGATGAAGAAAAAAATGGTAAAGGAAATTTTCTAAGAGGAAATGAGTGGCTAAAAAGAAGGAATTGTTGATGATGAAGATGGATGAATTCAAAGAAATATATTTGAAGTATTATGGCAAAAAAGAAAAACTGAGTAAAGAAAAATTAGAAAGAATGAAAATAAAAGAAATGAAATTCAAGAAGAGATAAATATCTGAATTGGGAGGAAGAGAGACTTGAATAAATTGTGATTTTTGGTGGGTTGACATTCTGGAAATCTTGCAGTAGATGTTTAAATTAAGCTTACGTTGCTTCTTAGAAAATTCAGAAAATAGAACTTAATGTGAATTGTGGATAATCAAGACAAGATTTTGACTTACTTTCTTCCTTCCATTGACAAGCTAGCTCTTTTTTAAGTCTAAGAATTTGGTAGAAATTGATTCTACTTACTCCTCCTCTTTGGCTGAACCTCTTACACTTTATTAATAATTTAGTCCTTTTTTTAATAATTTCACCCCAAACAAGGTAATACTAAAACACAAGGGTTACTGAGTGTTAGAGAATATGAAAAAAACTACTATTTAGGAGAGGACAATGCTCTCCATTGTAATAAAGACTGTTGTGTATATATATATATATGTGCATTATAATTGTTTCACTCCATACAAAGCAGTACTGATACTGGTGTGCAGAGGGCTACATAAGAGAAGGGCAAAGAGAAAGAGGAACTGGTTACAGGTGGTATCTGAGAATGGGTAAAAGAATGATGGAAATTAGTGGTGTGAAGAGAGTTACGTAGAACTAATGCAAAAAGGGAGAAGAACAAGATACAGAGATGTCAGGGAGAGGATAAGAGAAGGATAGGAGTCAATGAGATAAGAGAGGGTAATTGATTATTGATGTTGCATTTAAACTCTTGAAGATTGTAGTTATCAGGTAAGTGAGTATATGGGAAGAAGTTTCACAGGCGGGAAGTGTGAGAAAAGAAGCTGGTAGAGTAGAATGGGTGGCTGCATTTAACTGTTTTGACTGTAAAAGGGTGTGACTTAGCTGCTCAAGTAAATTTGTGTATGGAGGCACCAGATAACTATGCTCATCAGAGCAGAAACCATGAAAATACTTGTAGAAGAGACAGAGGAAAGCTACATTTTGACAGTGATAGAGTGACTTGAGTTGAGCTGCCAGGTCAGGATTGATCACATTGCAGATTCGCCTTTGGATTTTGTCAAGAACCCTGAGATGAATGACAATATTCAATGCATAAGCAGATGGTAGATTTGTATATGTGCAAGGTGGATTCAGACATAAAAAATCTCCTGGCCCAATACAGTGACCCAACCTTTTTAGCAGTAGATTTAGCTATTGATACAATGTAATCATTCCACTTAAGGTCTACTGAGAGAGAGAAGCGGAGGAGGTGCAGTGCATTACTTTCAGGCAGTTCCATGCTGATGGTGGATAGGAGAGATTGTCTATGTGGTTAAGGGATAGCAGCTTCGTTTTGGAAGCATTAAAATTTACCGGCCATTTCTTACCTCAGTCCACCACATACTGAACATCCCTTTCAAGATCAGCAGCAATGTTAGCTTTGCTAGCCTTGGCAGATTTCTTCTTGAGGTAGTAGTAAATGGTGATGATCTTAGTGTAGCTTTCTACCTGGGGTCTGATTACATCAGGGAGATCATTGATGAAGATCAGAAAAAGTTTAGGACCTAGGATAGAACCTTGAAGGATACCTGCATTTGTATGTTAGGATCTGGAAGCATGCCCATTCACTATGACCTTCATTATGTAAATATTTCCATCCTATCATGCTCATGAAGAGAGGAACAATAGCATTTTATCAATTACTGAACTTTGATTGGCACAGTATTTTTGCTTTTTAATATTTGCATACACCTACAGTCGCTTTCTCAGATCAATCGTTAATAATGGCTTTGAGAAAGTGAAACCTATGGCTCGTGGTGAAGACCATTCTTCATTTAACCCTGTGGACTGGCACTACAGAATCACAAACAAAGAATTGTACAAAATAGCTAAAATCACATGTAACTCAAAGAGAAAATAATAACATGATCATAATGTTGACATTCCACTTCTATGTACGGCGTCCCTTCAGAATGTTAGTGATCATAGCTCTGCACAATTTTCTATCATTTTTAGCTCTTAATAATTTTTGTCTTTTTGCTATATCTCCTAACCCATGTTTTCCCATTCATTTACTCAAACTTGCTAGGTTGGTTATGCATTGTTTTCCTCTGTCACTCTTACATGCAATCTGCCCTGTAAATATCAAATTTTTCAAGCCTGCTTTTTTCAGTACATACCCTAAAAATTACAATTAATAAATTTGTATTACTCATAACCCTTCAGTATATTTATAACACTTAATAAATCTGGATTATCCATAATCCATCAGTATATTTATAATACTCAATAAATTTGAATTACTCATAATCCATCAGTATATTTATAACACTTACTAAATTTGAGTTACCCATAATCTATCAGTATATTTATAATACTTTACATTATATTGCAATGGATATTGGCACAGAATGAGAAATCAGAGAGCTAAGTTTGAATTCCAGTCATTTTTGTTACATTGACTTATGCACAAATACCCTTGAGAAAGGTATGAGTCCATCTCTTCTCCTCCTGTTCATGAGCTGAATAGCAGGACAGACTGGGTTCTGTAGCCTTGGTTGGCAACCAGTCTGCTACAGAAAGAAATGGCAACCTACTGTGGGTAAATGTTATGCTTAATTGATTATGAATCAAAAGAGACATTCAACCAGGCAATTATCACATATGACACTTAACTGACTGAATAAATCTGGATTGCTCATAACCCTTTAGTATATCTATAATTTCTTTACACCCTTGTTTCTATGTAGACCATCCTCAGAATATTATGATTTACTTATTTTTTTAAGTTATTGGATATCTCCAAAAATGTTTAGGGAAGTTTTTCATCTTATTTAATGTATCACCCTGTTATCGCTATATTTCAAGATGATATTTTTGTTTTCTAATTCTAATGGTGTAAATATTTTGTAGCTTTGTGTGATATTCTGTCTTTAAATGTGAAGGCTGCTCTGGGAACAAAGATGGGCTACTTCTACTTTTAAGTAATTGGATATCTCCAAAAATGTTTAGGGAAGTTTTTTCATCCTATTTAATGTATCACTTTGTTATCACTCTATTTCAAGATGATAGTTTTGTTTTCTAATTCTAATGGTGTAAATATTTTGTAGCTTTGTGTGATATTCTGTCTTTAAATGCCTGTATTTATTGGCAATGGAATCAAGATAGTAAGAAAATGTTCTTTTGTCCTAAATCCCAATCTCACATCTCTGCACATAAATGGACCTCTTCTGCCAAATATCCCAATCTAACCAATCTTGAGATTAAACAGGAGGTGAAGGCTGCTCTGGGAGCAAAGATTTGTTACTGCTTTTTGCTTCTATTGCAATGGCTAAATTTTTTCAAGCTATGGGAACAGAGCCAAAGTGCCAAGTATTCTTGTCAATTGACAGTTGGTGCAATCTTTATTTAAATTGGCTCTTTCTTGTCATTGATATTTGGACTTTGTTCAAATAAAGTTTATCTTTTTCTTTTGTATCCCACTTATCTCTAAAGTCTTTGCAAACATTCTATCTTGTGGTAGTGCCATATGAACTTTTTGTAAGTGGTTTTTAAGTGTTTTCAACTTCTAAATACCAATCAGCCTATTGCTTTTATCTCTATTGTTTAAAAACAACATTTTGTCTAGTTTATTGTATATTTTATATCATTACAAAATGATTTCTTAAAAGGAACAAGTTAAATTTAACTTATAGAAAACATATTGTTAGAACATCTAGTGTCTAATACTGATTAATTGCTACAATCAATAAATTCTTATTGAAAATTATTAATGAGCTAAATTCCTACAAAGTAGATACCAACTTAATATGAAATTTAATTAACTTATAATTTATGGAGAATGATCAAATTTAGACAGCATTTAAAATGTTTGTCTATACTTCTGAGATGCAGTAGTATTTACACTATTTACATTGTTTGAACTATTGTCCTCATCTTTAGTGCTATTATTACAATATTTTCATCGTTATATGCTTCGACCTTCTTCAGGTGCTAATAATTTCAAACTGACACCTTTATTATGATTACTGGGGTATATCATTCTCATTCCATGTGTCCTCTAGGATGCATGGCCCAGTGGATATAGACACTTTGAACCATAGATGAGGACAACAGTTCAAATAGAGAACGTTTAAAACATATATCAAATTTTTAAATTTATTTGTTTAAATATTATTTTTAATGAATACTTTTATTTGTTTAGATGCTCTGTTTTTTATAATTAAACAGTATATTTATTTATTTCTACTGATCTGAATAATCAATAAATCTTGTTAGAAAAAATGCGTCTTCTAGCAGGATTTGAACTTGCATCCTCCAGGGGGAACTGTCATTAGATCTGATGTGTTTTAATCACTCAACCATGTATGACTAATGGTCAAAAAAATTTCAGCTTTTAAGCATATACAATTATTAGAAACTTTATATCTTTCAAGTAACAGACATTAAAAAGATAGGCATTTTTCTATAAATATTTGTATGTATTCATGTGTTTACTACTATGTCCACATGCCATGTATAAATGAAAGGGCAATGTATCAAGTATTCAGTTTGTCAGTTCTTGTAGCAGTTGAAATAACAGTCCAAGTCAAAGTAGTAAGAGATGACATTAAGAAATCTTCCTCTGCCTTGTCTATATGAAAACTATGTTTATGAGAATAAACTTGACTAAAAAACAACATTTTTTATAAAGCACCTCAACAATTTCTGGAATATAAAAATTTGTGATTTAAATTTGATCTCCTTCATTCTTTACCTTTCTTTTTTCTTTGTGGATGAGTTGAAAACAATGCCAAATTTTCTTCTCAACCTTTCACATCAATATTGATTTTTCAACTATGTTAACTTTTCATTTAGTGATTCAAATTGATCCCAAACCTTTTTTAATTAGCAGTAGGCAAGAAAAGATACTTTTGACATATTAGAAATATTTTTCAGTTTGAATATTAGAATAATAAAAACAAGAGCAGTCAAAGATTGCAAACCTCTGTCAAGGCAATACTGATATCATCTCAACAATTAGCAATAGATGATTATTAAAATAAGATAACTGCAATGAGCTTGACCACTATCAAGAGTGAAAATACAAAAGAAAATGAAAAATGTAAAATGAAATTAAAATTAGGCTGCAGAAATATTGGAAGAGTTTGTTTTTACTTTGTAATATCCCAAAGTTGTATTTTAACTCAATTTTTTGTGTATTTTATCTTTTTTATTATTTTGCTTTTGCATAATAAATATTAAATTTATATTATAAATAATATTTTCGTGAAAAAATCGTGCATTTAGAAAATATAATGATGTAAAGTAATCTAGGGGAGGTAATATTATTAAAAAAGAAAACAGAAAAATAACCCAGAAATTTTATCCAGTACCAAACCAAACCCAAAATCTAATCAAAACCTAAATTGTCAGTCACAAGGCCACTCATCCTTAAAAGTTTCATCCAAATCCATGCATTCTTCAGATATCTTGACAATGGACAGACAAACAAACAGACAAATGCGACTGAATACAATATCTCTGCCTTAAGGACGATGTAATAAGCAAGAATTTAAACAAAAATTCATGGTACACCTTTATAATTTACAAACAGAAACTGAAAAAACAGATTCATTTCTTTTCAGTATATGTTGAAAGCATTTTATTTAGAATTCTTGAATATATTTAATATTAATAAAAACAAATTTCAAGAAAGGTTTTTTTCTTTTGCTGATTTGCTGTTTTTCTTTCCAACATTTTAGTCTTCTTTTGCTGTGTCTTGACTTTAGCAAAGCATAAAACCAGTAGGTGAATTTTGCTTGTAGCAAACCAATGAGTAATAGGAAGCTACATTTGCTTACAGATTTTAACAATTTTACATGAACTTTATATATTTATATACAGAACTAGGTGTAACATAAAACTGGAGATAATATCCATTTTTCAATAGACTACTAACCTTTTACTGTGAGTGAGAAAGTGATTGATATTGTTATGGCATAAAGTTACTAGTTTCTAGCTAGTTGTACTGTATTGTTTGTTGAACAAGAATATTTTCTTATATATATATATATATATATATATATATATATATATATATGTGTGTGTGTGTGTGTGTGTGTGTGTGTGTGTGTGTGATAGGTTGTAATAAAAATGTTATTATGGTTGCATAGTTGACCAGTAAACACACACATTCATGCATTTTACTATCCTAGATTTTCTTACATAATTAAAAAATTATTCATTGTTTTAATACATTTGATACATGTATCATTATTCACACATACATATAAACAGACAAGTGTTCTTCTACATACACTGACATTTAAAATAATCATCTATTGTTTTATTACACATGACTCATATTTAACCAATAAGAATCAAACCCCAAACAACATTCCAGTCTCTTTGTTTTTAAAAAAATTTCATTTCTTGTCTTTAATCAGATCTCTGAAGAAGCTTTAATAAATGTGAAACATTAGGTTAAGACACATTACCTATTTTGTTCTTTATTTATTCTATTATATATATATATATATATATATAAAGTGGATATTGAAGTCTACACCCAGATGTGAGATTGTTTCAAGTTTAAATGCAATTTTCAGGCCATGTAATCATATTTACATTTATCCCTGATATTGTGTCCTTTAACCTATAAACATAGCATACCTTAAAACTATATATATATATATATATATATATATATATATATATGACACCATGACTAGTGTCAAAGGTTAACTGGGATCTAATTTATATTTCTAAAAAAGAAAAATATTTTAATGTTAAAACATGTGATATCATGAATTATCAGGTTTGTGTCCCTTTCGGAATATAGTGTGAGAGGTGAAATTGTGGGCTTGGGTGGGATTGGTCATTAAGTACAGTCTTAGGTGTTACATCTGTTTAACATGAATCTTGTTTTCATTTAATAAAGGAATTGTTGGTTGAAATGAGTGACACAAAACAAGTTTGGTTTTATCAGGGATATAACACACTTTCAGATAGAAATGATGATGACATCTATGATAATCAGGTCAAATGTCAGTGAGATTTGCCCCACCAAAACATAAGAATGTTCCACTGAAGTTGGATATTAGTGATGCAAGGCCACAACCTTTACTAGCTCACCAGAGATACCCACCAATACTTGGACCAATCATATTGAGTTCTTTGGGGGCTTTCTTCCTACCTTTAAGGAGTATGATACAATATCATTGATTAAGCATTATTATTGGCTATCCAATACCATTGGTGAAGCATTATTATTGTCTGTTCAATCAGAGCAGTGCAATGGGGTTTTTAGATCCCTATAAAAGCAGTTACCAAAGGAGTACAAGGAAGATCAAACTGGTAACGCCACAAGTAGACCAACACACTCCCTGAACAATGATCATGGTGCCTCATGGTCTGCTGAAAAAAAAGACCTGTACTTTATGTCACTTTTTGAATTCTCTCAATCAGCTGTTTTCATTTAAATAATTGAATGACTTTCAGTAGTTTTGCCGTTAATGCAACCACCAGTCAACTGCCTCCTCCTTGCTCAAGAATTTCTTATGCGGAAAAACTTCTTCAAATACCTTTTGTTTATCTATTAATGATCTTGATCAATCAGTACCATAGATATAAGTTATTCTTACACTTGTTAATGAGTTTTGTTGAAGTTAATTACATTTCAAGCATAGCCAGAACAGAGAGGAGTCAAACCTGATTTTTAATGACCATTTTGCACTGATATTTCTGCAGACATTGTGGGAGCACAAAATTAGTACACAGAAGGCTTACCAGGTACAAATAAGTGGACACATCCCAAAGTAAAAGTGGCATTAAGTGAAGCACACAGCAACAGGGCCATATATAATATATATTTTAAATGTACGGTTAGGTCTTGAAGGCTGTCACAATGCATTTAGTAAAATAAAGGAAGGTAAAGAAGTTTTTGGGTATTACCTATTTATGATACATTAATATTTTGAGATCAAAATCTCATCTTCAGAATGGCAGAAGAGCGTGTGTCTGTCCAAGTGAGTCTGTACCTTTCAAGGAATGGTCATTCCTGGCTGCTGCTGCTGTCATTAATTGTAGCTTGTGTGTGTGTGTGTGTGTGTGTTAGAGCATGTATGTGTGTGTGTGTATATATATATATATGTGTGTGTGTGTGATTAACAGTTGGGACCTTTTTCTGGTCTGATGATATCACTCTGCTTTAATATGTGGTTTATCTAAGTATGTGTGATCTGACCATTAGTTTGAGTTTTGCCAAAGGTTGAAAAGGATTTGTTTTATTACTGTTGTTTTATCTATCTGCTTTATCTCATGGTGTGTCTATGAATGTGTCATGTGTGTGTGTTTATGTTGCGTTTACTTCTTGTAATTTATTTTACTTTATTTTGTATGTGTGTGTGTGTGTGTGTGTGTGTGTGTGTGTGTGTGTGTGTATGCGTTCCAGTGTATAGTTTGTTAAATGGTACCTCCACTACTTTGCGGGGGTGGGGGGGGGGGAACAGCATAGCGTAATGAAAAAGGCCACAAACTTAATGAACACAAAGTTCTATTATTGATGTTATTATTAAGATGAAAGACAAAATTATTTTTTTTATTTTTTTCTTATTGAATTGTTATTATTATTATTTCATTTTTTTATTAATTTTTTTAAACCTTTCTAACAAACAGAATAGTGTAAGGATCACTTTGAACATTTCTGAAAAACATAAGCTGCCAAAAAACAAAATTACTAAAGATTTCCAATAGATAAAACCAAGAATTACCTTTAAAAAGCAAATGATATAAATTGATTCTCACTTATAGAAACATACATTTTTGTTTTAATTGCAAAAATTTTATTTCCAACTTTTACATATCATTACTTTCTATCATGTAAAATAATATTCTATTTCTAATGCATGTATTTGTAACAAAACAGAATATCACTTACCTAAAAAAAAAGTTTGTTTTGTGTATGGTCTGCTGAAAAAAAATATAGAAAATTGTTAACACAAAAAGAGCTGTCATAAGTATCAGAGAAGCTATGCTAATGTTCTTTCTTTCCTGTCTGGTGTAGCCAATAAGAAAACTTGGTCAGGGAATAAAGGTCATTGCTTTTGTTTACTGGGAGGAGAACTATTTGAGTTTTGAGAGAAAAGGTACGATTTTTTAGTTTGGTGAGTGAAAGCACATTTTTGTTATTGCGAGAAGGTTGAATTTCTGAACCTGTTTTTGTTACTTTGTTGCCTACTGGACTGTTCACACCAGATTTGTGATTGCACTTAGTGTTAGCACATGAATCTTTTTGTTTTGTTTGTTTTTACATCATTGATTGATACAATATTCCTGATCTATTTATTTTGTTATTAATTACCATTATCTTTTTTAATATCATTAAAAATGGACTTTGAGTGTAGGGTCATTAGAAAAGGGGAGCCCAAGATGTAAGCTACAAATCAGAGATATCAAAATAAGACAAGTATAAAATTTAAGTGTTATGACAGTCAATGGAAAGTGTGTTAGAGAAATCTGAATGTGCATTGGAACAGAAAATAGTTGCTTTAAAAACTAAGTAGAAATATTAAGAAACAGGAAAATTTCATGAAAAAAAAATGAGGAGTACGTTGTTAGGTGATACTGATCTTTGTATATGGCATTGAATGCAGAACAGTTTCCTTACAGATGAAGAAGAGTGTTAAGGCAACAGATGTGCTTCTATAGAATGTGGCTGAGAATTCTATGGACAAAATATGTGAGAAAGGAGGAAGCTTTAAGGAAAATAAGAATACATAGAATCAGAAAGAGACTGTTGAAATTTATGGGGACTAAATGAGAAAAGAAAGCTTGGAAAATATAACACTTGCAGAAACTTGAAGGTAAGAGGAAGAGTGGGAAACAGTAATATACTTAACAACCTTGTGTAAATGGATATTAGAATGATGACAAGGATAGAAAAAGACATGCATAAAATCTGTCTATATTTCTGTAATGAGATATTGTAACTATTTACACTATTTACATCATTCAGATTGTTCTACTCAGACTTACTGCCATATTCATGATGTTACAGCCATTGTATGATCTGGCCTTTGTCAGGTGATATTTCTTGGAATTTCAAACTGAACTCTTTATTTAGTCCATGGGAGTAGGTTGTTGTAATTTCACACGTCATACTTTTGAAAATATTAGTTTCATTTAATCCCCCTTAATAACTCTGAGTCAAGTTACTTTTGGATCAATCAACCAATGCTTTTATCCACTTGGCCATGTGTCCTTGAGCAATAAAGATAAGGTCAACAGTCTGAAGAATGTAAATAGTGTAAATTGACAAAGATCTACAAAGAATAGGAAGTTGCGGAAAGCAACACAAGACATGAAATATATGTTTATTTCAGTTATGCTCAATATACATTTTCTTTGTGTTTGTCTATATTTCTGAGATGAGCTAATATTTACAGTATTTATATTATTCGGACTATTGTCCTCATCTTTGTTGTCATTTCTACAATGTTTTGACCGTTGTATGCTCCAGCCTTCTTCAGGTGCTAGGAATTTCAAAATGAACTCTTTATTACAATCACTGGGGTATATCATTCTCATTCCTTGTGTAGTAATGCTTGGATTGGAAGTCATGAGTTATCTCCCTCTAACCCTTCAAGTTACTTGTTTACCACTGCTAGAGCCTGGTATTGAACTCACAACACTTTCGGTCAAGTTACAGGAACTGACCAATGTCTATATCCACTGGGCTATTTGTCCTTGACTTGACCCAAAAAGTTGTGAGTTCAATACCTGGAAACAGCAGTAGTGAGCAAGTAACTTGCAGGATTGGAGGGAGATAACTCATGACTTCCAATTGTGCATTACTACGCAAAGAATGAGAATGATATACCCCAGTGATTGTAATAAAGGGTTTGGTTCGAAATTCCTACCACCTGAAGAAGACTGGAGCACACAATGGCTAAAACATTGTGCAAATAGCAACAAAGATGAGGACAATAGTCCGAATAGTGTAAATATTGTATTTTCTTTGTGATTAGATAAGTTAAGCAGTGTTGAGCCTCGTCAATATTTGGATGGGGGACTGCTTGAGAACATGGGTACTGTAAGCAACCTCTTTCAATTTTAAATATATTTTAGCTTTAAATAACCTACAAATAGTTAATCCATAAAGATGCAAATCAATCATAATTAAATGTCTTTAATGCTGCATTCTTTCTTCTGGGGCTTCACCATTTTTTATCTCTCATTCTGAAAATGTCTCTTTCCTGTCTCTGACACAGATATTGAATTGCACCCACATTTATTGATTCCTTTCTACTTCTACCTTCTCTTAGTCATATCAAACATTCACTCGGTCCTTCAAGTTAGGCTGTCAGCTTTCATCCTGAAGCTTATCTTACATATTGTTGTTATTAATCATGCTTGGAAATAACTTAGTATTTCTCATAAAATTTCCACTTGAATATATAACTTTTAACATATTCTGTTTATATTGATTTTTTTCTATTTGAGACAGTCCTTGAAAACATATATATATTTTTTTTATTTGAAATCTTTTGATACAACATTTGTTCTCAAAGCAAATCCAAAAATTTATAAAAGAATCAACTTAACCAAGATAAGTGTTAAACTTGCCATCATTCAAGAATTTTTGAAATTCTGTTTTTTTTTTGGGGGGGGGGGTTTAAGAGTGCTGCTTCTAATATCATGACCACAGACATTTATATGATTCCTGAAACTTTAATTCTGTTAAAGACATTATGAAGACCAAATGAAGGCTGAAATAACTTATCATCTATTTGTAAAAACAGGAGAGAAATTAGTCAAAGGTAGAATACAAGCACCCAATTTTAATAATCAGGTTTAGTTCTCTATCTATTGACACAATGTTGATAGCAGACATGGACAGAAAACTACATATATACTAGCAGTATAGCCCGGTGTTGCTCGGGCATAATGAAAGCTTTAAAACTAATCCATGGTCCTGGAGCTCAGACTCTTTGGACGTTGGCACGAAAGATTAAAAAGCAATAGTTGTTTCCAGTTAAAGTGAAACCATAGACTGAAAGAAAAATGAATGGATGTAAGTCAAATTTTGATTTCCTGGTATTGATGTCAAATTTTCTGAACTATTGTAAGAACTGCAACCTTGAAACTTCTGAATATCATTTCTTATGCCTTTGTCTATGAGTGCATCAAATTTGATTAAAATCAGACCACTCCTTCTATAACCTGGTTTTTCGATTATCGATTTTCGATATTTACTGGGGGTACCTCGACACAAAATCTAGCTAAGAACACTCGCAGATGCTTATAGTACAACTGTGTAAATTTTCAAGAAAATCGGTTCAGCTGTTTTGGAGTCTATAGGTAATGGACACACACACACACAGACACACACACATACACACAGAGACAAAGTTTCATTTATAAATAAGTATATATATATATATATATATATATATATATATAAAAGAAATGCTGAGCAGTTTTCTGTTACCTCATGTCCTAAAATTTTACCAGATATCAGAGCTGATTTGGGAATCCATACATGGTGATGCAAGAACTTTGCATCACTATTATAATACATATAGGCATACACATGTGGGAAAAAATTAGGCAACATACATGAATTATATAAAGTTTTTTTCTTTTTCTCTCTCTCTCCCTCTCTTTCTCTCTCTCGCTCTCGCTCTCTCTCTCTCTCTCTATATATATATATATATACACACACACATACACAAACAGAGTGCTTTTCTATTAATCACTGAAGGGATTTCATGTTTCCTCTTCATTGCATCAAATAATTTCTCAATTCTTCTTCAATCCTCACAGACAATTCCTGATTTGGTTTTTCTTTCTTCCTTTCCAGACCAACCTAAAGGGAGGAAAGGAGAGATGGCCAAAAGAATATTTGGCTAATTTTTTTTCCTCACTCATTCTGCCATTATGTCAAACTGTTTTCTACTTAGCTTCATACTTACTTTACATAAGTAACTCTACAGACCTGTTTTTTGTTTTGTTTTATTTTCTTGGTGATTTTCAGGGGTTGCAGACAAATAAGTTCTTTTTTTTTGCTTTTCTGTGAATTTGGATTCTAGTTTGTTTTTTTATTGCATTTTTCTTTTTTTTTCTTCAAAACTTTAGGCAGTATTTTTTCTGACCTTTTTCAGTCTGAATTCACAATTCAAGGTAGTACATATTTGCCCAAATCAAACTTTTTTTTCCTCAAGATTTTTAGAAATCTATTCAAGTAGCTAGAGTACCTTGAATAATTCCAGATCTCAACATGAATCCAAGTTTCCTTGTAGCATTTACAAAAAAATATTTATTTGCTTTAGTATAGTATAAGGTTGCAAGTATACAAGACCATACCAGAAAGTTATTTTTGTAAACTCTATTTTATTAAACATTACAAAAATGTAAAAAGGAACACGTAAATGACTTGTTTTTCTAATCAGATATGTGGTTGCAGGGGAATATTTATTCAGAGTTCTGTACAGTATTTTGTAGTCAATGTGCCACAGAATCATGTTTGCATTTCTTAGATTTGCCTTAAAATTCAAATTAACCCTATTTTGGTGCAGGCAAAATGCAGACACACATACATATACAACTAAACTCCCTCGTCTTTTTCAATATATGAGTGTCAAGCAGCTAGGTTCTTAGAAACAACAGCCAGGCTACCTGCACATATCATTTAATTACAGTGGTGAAGGCCTGTGCAGAATCAACAACACTTTATAGAATAGTTGAAAAAGAGAATCAGTGCACAGTATGCCACAAGATCCCAAACAACACTTTTCAGGTTCTGAATTCAGAGTTGTTCTGTTTGACTGCTTCCCACCCAAGGTGAAAGAACCCAATTTGCCCTGCTTTTTACTCGTAGCTGGGGGAAGAAGAGATAGATTCATACTTGTCCCAAGGGTATTAGCATGTAAGTGAAAGTAATGATTTCAACTGGATTTTGAAATCAGCTCTCCGATTCCTTAATCTGAGCTGTAATCCATTATGTCACAGTGCATCCATACAGGGTGCGATAGGTAAATTGTCGCAATTTTATATTTTAATTTCATGTATACATATTGTTTTGGGTTTGTTTTTTTTTTATTATGTTGACTGCACAGTAATGTAGGCTCAGCTGGGTGTCATCAGTGAGTAAAAGAGAACCATCACTCAATTCACTCCACTAGAAGTTTTAAAATGGCATGCTGTAGTGCTAGGCATTCATTCTGGAAGCCCCACTACAAATATTTCTGAGTGTTTGAATGTCAGAGGATTCAGAAAGTTGGATGAGTCTAAAGATAGTGTTTGGAGTAATCATGGAATTATGCCCCCATTCATCTTTCTATAGAGCCTCAGACTTAACATGGAGGCCTACATCAAGTACCTTGAGGAGATAAAGCTGCCCTTGCTGAAGAGTCTGACCCCATGTCTCACAACGGGACTCTGAACCTAATGGCTGTAAGACAATTACTGTAACCACATCACTCCTTATATCTGGCCACCTAACTTCCCAGACTACAAGACCCTCAATTATTATGTGTGTGATGCAGGTGAGCAAGAGGCCATCAAAATTCCTTGTAATACCAAAGATAAACTGAAGGCATTCACCAACTTAAACAAGGAAACCAACCAGAAGAGATGCAGGAAATTCCAAAATCATCTGGAGGCTGTGGTTGAAGTCAATTATGATTTTATTGAACAGATTTACTCTTTATTATTTCAAGATATCTTTATGTAATTTTGGTAAATATATCTCTTAAAATGAGATGTCAGTATTATTCTCATTTTTGTGTATTGTAGATGAAAATTTATCCATTGCACCCTGTATGCATGCATGCACATATATATATATATATATATATATATATATATCTGCAATATCTTTAAGGGATTTAAATCTCTTTTATTTTATTTGTTATTCTTGTAAAAGTCTGACTTAAGCTACAGTAAAACAGTAAACACCATATTTAACTAACAACTTTTCTCTTGAAATATTGTTTCAGGAAAGTAGAGTCTGGAATTAAAGAGTAAAAATAATGAGGTCCATACTTTATTCACAATAATCATGAGAAGCACATTTATTGCTGTTAGATTATGATCATTATAAAATATCTGGGAATATTCCAACAGTACTTTTTGAGATATTGACTATTTAGGGAGAACACGATACCAGGGAAACCTTTAGACCTCTTCAAGTATTGGTTTAACCAAAAAGTAAATTTAATGAGGTGATTATTTCTTCCAAATAACTGATAAACTGATATACCATTCTTTGGGTTGGAAAATGGGTTTACATTTGAGATGTTTTTTCCAGACAGGTTGGGATTGTATGTTTGATACTCTGGTATAAGTATATTATTTAATGTAACAAGTTTTAATTAGTGTAATAATTAGGTTTAATTTAATTGCTTTAATTTCACTTGTCCATTATTTGCAATTGTTTGTGTAGTTTTCCAAGCTGTATTTGATTCTCTGAAATTCTGGTACTCCTACAGTCTGAATTCTGATTGTGTTTCACAGAAAAAAATAAAAGTGAAACAACTGACCTGGAGATTTCTAGAAGATAAATTTTAATCATTCTTTGTAATTATAATGTAAACTTTTGTAATCATAGTTCCTGGCATGTATGTGTATGCAATGTCTGAGAAACTTGCTGTATTGATGCAGGTTCAGATCCTGTCAGATGGTACATTTCGTTTAATAAATTTTTTTGACTGTGCAGCCTAGTAGATAAAATGAATACAGAGTATCTAATCAAATATAGGTATCTACTAAAGGTCTGAAGTAATAAAAAATGTATGATTAGAAAATAAAATCCATCAATTCTTGATATATATATATATATATATATATATATATATATATATGTGTGTGTGTGTGTGTATATATATATATATATATATATAATAATAATAATATTATTAATTAAATTATAACATTGATATGTTATAATATCACTACAAAAGTAGTATTTTGTTTCGACACTTTTTGTGTCTTTTCAAGTGATGTTGTTATTTCGAAATGAATGGCTTTAAAGCCATTCATTTCGAAATAACAACATCACTTGAAAAGACACAAAAAGTGTCGAAACAAAATAGCTACTTTTGTAGTGATATTATAACATATCAATGTTATAATTTATTAATAAATATTATTATTAGCTCTACTTTGTATTGAGCACTTTTTTAAAAATAGTGTTTCTTTGGATGGGGAATATTATTCCACCCATACTTGGTTATATATATATATATATATATATATATATATATATATATATGTATTAAAATTAAGAAGATCAGCCAGTTACACTATCATGGTTTCAAACTTTTGGTAGATTAAATCTTTATCTTTTATTTTTTCTTTAAATTTGTATTGAGAACTTTTTATTACAACTGTTTACTGGTTTAATTTGACTCTGACCAGTAACTGTTTTTATATATATATATATGGTGAAAATTCATGACAAAGTGGAAAAGGTATTTTTGGAACCTGTTTTCTTGTTTCGGAGTTCATCAAACTAAATTTATCTGAAAAGACAAAGCACATGAGAAAAAAACTTTTTCCACATTGTTATACATTTTTCCAAAATATTTTTCTTAATATATAAATATATATATCATTAATTATATACACTACCGGCCATAATTATTAGGCCACTCCAATCTTTTGAAAGAAATGATGTATTTCATACTATTTTTAGTATTTATTGCCAAGTGGATAATTCTAAATGAAAATGGAATGGTTCTTTTGTTATTATTACTTTGCAAAATTTTACAAAGCAAGGAAGCAAAGATGATGTTGTCTGAATCATCCTAAATTTTCTTCATTCTTTCATTGATGAAACTAAAATATAGGTAATTATTAAATATTTATAAATTCATTTGATGCACATTTCATTGTGCAGTATTAACAAAAGAACCATTCTATTTTCATTTACAATTACTAGGCAATAAATACTAAAAAATAGTATGAAATACATCATTTTTTAAAACACTGGGGTATCCTAATAATTATGGTCGGTAGTGTATATATAATGATTTTTTTTCTCACCCGACAGAAATGTGGAGTTTTTAGTATGTGTGTGTTCTCTTACATTGCACTGGGTTAAGAGTGTCTGAGAGATGTATTTCATGATAGTGTGTGTGTGTGTGTGTGTGTGTGTGTGTGTGTTGTGCAAAACATTTTATGTTAGTGAAAAATAAAAAATTAAATAATTGGAAGTTTCTAAAATATTTTACTCACTGAACAGATGTGACTTGTTTATTTGCTAAGAACCAGACCTTGGTGTTTCAATCAACAGCTGGGGTTACCTCCCCAAGGACTTGGTGCACCATCAGGCAACTCTCCTCCTCAACGACTTTTTTCTTACTTTTCTTGCTCTTTTCTTCCTCATCAGTCACTTTTTTCCACTGTAATCTTATTTTTATTTCTGATGAAATAATTAGAAACATTTTCTGTTGAGACCCAATATTAAAAATTTGTTTATCGAGTTACACTTATGCTTCAATAGTAAGTATCAACTTTCTTATAGATTGGCTTGTTGTAGAAGAAAAGAGTTGAAATTCAGAGGTTCAATCCTAACATCAATATATATATATATATATTGGGCAGGTATAATGACAATATACATGCTTAAATATCTGCCTTCTTCTTCTACTGAACACCCATAGCCCAGAGGTAGAATCACCGACTGACGCCAGTTTGGTTGGGTTTCAATCCTGAGTTAAAAGCAATTGGAGTCTAACCATACTGATGAGCTGTGATACAGCAAAACAGATCTGTCTGCGGTTGACTATATATATATAACACATGTACATCAACTATAATATATATTAAATAACACATGTACATAAACTATAATATATATTAAATATTCATAGCTCTATTTCTATATTGAGCACTATTTTAAATTAATGTTTTGAATGTTGTTATTATTTTCTTTGTTCTTTATTCACTTGCATATATATATATATATATATATATATAATAAATGAATCTACTCAGTTGATTAATTGTGTAAACCAAAATAAAAAAAAACAACTTATTTCTTTAATTTGTCAGGTTTACTGTATTTTATTGTGTACAATATAAGGAATTTTAAACAAAAATTCAAGGCAAAAGAATGTGCCCATATTATCCACAAATTACAAAAGTAATGTAAGAAAAGAAGTATGATAAAGAGAAGTAAATAGAATGACAGAAGACCAACTAAGTTTTATAGTAAACAAAAAAAAAAGGGATTTATTTTGATTTTAGTGACTACGGTCAGTGTTTAAAAGGGAAAAAAACATAATGCTTACCAGCAAAAAGTTAGAAATACTTCAAAATAACTTCAGTCGAGAGATGCTTGGTTTTTGAGGTATAATTTACATGACATGTTCAGTGAATAGTAGTAAACAGACTGTTCTGAAGCAGGTTCCTGTCATTAAAAATAATATTACTTTTTTTAATGTTTATTGCAAACCAAATTAGCATATATCTCAACACAACTGAATTTTTATAACTAGTATTATAGCAATAAAATATGTATTGGCTTGTCATATCAATATCATTTCAGTTTATCAACCTCTTTAAAAGTTACATTTCGAAAATTAATATCACTGCTTTTAAAAATTTTTACAATATATATTTGTAACTACAATCAAATATTATCTACTTGAAACATGATGTCAGTCAGTTAACACATGCTTGGGCGATCATGTCTTGGAAGAGACATGAGTGACTGGGCAGAAGATTTTCTTACAGTAGAATGCCATTACTTTCTTTGGTAGGCTGGTTGCCAACCAAGGCTATAGAACCCAATCTATCCTGCTATTTAAGCCATAGCTGGAGGCAGAATCACTGGATTAATACCTTTCCCAAGGATATTTTGGAGTAAATGAATGTAATGAATTCAACTGGAATTCAAACTCGGCTCTCTGATTTCTCATTTCAAGTTGATTGCACATATGCACTTTGCAATGACACAAACTAAAACATTATTTCCCTTGCTTTGTTTCCTGCAAAGTCAAATGAATGTGTTTTTCATATTGATATTATTTCAGTTTATTAAACAATTTAGAAGCTATGACATTTACATCACAATTTAGTAGTTAGAAGTTAGTCACTGCTGCTACTTCTCATTTTATCATTAGTGAAAGCATCACTGTCAATAGAAGTACCTTGGTGTCACTGCTGATGGCCTAATTAAGCTTGCCTGCTGTGGGGTCTGTCGCTAATGCATTGGCTTTATAGCCACTCAGTAGCTCAGGAATTGCTACTACAAAAATCATGTTGACTTTTTTGGAAATGATCAGAAAAGATATTTTATGAACCTGGTATTATTGGATGGTACTTTGGAAGTGGGTGTACTAAGTTGGATGAAATTAAGGTCTGTTTTTGTCGTATGAGCTGTGGATGATAGAGTGTGAACTTTTGCTTGAGTTAAAGAATTGGATTCTGACAGGGTCAGACATTAGGTATTCCAAATTTTCTATATTGCTTTTATCTGTTGGTAGTGATGATGATACTGAGATCACTCTGTAAGGTTTTGCTTATCATCTTTTATTCTTTTATGATGTTTTCTTCAAGTCAGATTTTAGCATTTCAGTTCCTCAGCCTTTGTCTTCTGGATTATGTTTTATAGATTTTTAAGGCTGCCTCTTCAGTTTCAATGCCACACTAAAGTATATCATGTGACTGATGGTTGCAGCAATGTTGACAAATATTTCCCATATTGATAAAAAATTGTTTTAATTCATACTGTGATTTTTCTATGACTTCAGCTTCTTTATTTGATATGCATTGACTCAATCGAATTCTTGATTTGTCCAGATTTTGTTGTATTATTTGTCTGAGTCTTATGTTATTTGGTTTAGAAATGATTTTATCAGGTTGCAGAATTCACTTTGTAGTACGTGTTTCATCCAATGGTTATAATAGATCCACTTGCTATCAAAGCTGTAATCAGATGCTACTTTGATAGTTAAGTTGGTCAAGATTAGCTTTGGATCTCTCCATTTGTGTATCATGTTTGGTCTTTACTGATCTGATAATTACTATCTTAATTTTTTAGATGAGGATTTATCATTATATACACTGATTTCCTAGTACAAAATATATATTCTGGTTCAGTGGAAGTTACAAGTAACATCACAAGAACAAATTAACTGCATAAATATATGTGCAGATCTTATATGCTGTTACTTTTTCTTGTAGTTACCACTGAGATTGATGCATTTGTTATATCTGTGCAGATGAGCTTGTACATTTGCATGCATATAATTGGGTAGATGTGAAATATCTTCCTTTGAAACATTCTGCATGTAAATTCCAGGTTTACACTGCATGCACAAACAGCAATCAATTGCAAGAGAATATTTTTGATGGTTACATAAAACCATTAATTCATCTCTATGAAGTACTTTATTTTTAGGGAACCTTAACAACTGCAGCTTATACTACTACTGAATCACAGAGATGAATTAACAGTTTTATGTAAACATTGAAAATATTTTTCTTTAAAATTTAATTAATTACAATGTTTCATTTATAATTTATGCTCTAATGTAACTTAAAAATTAAAGATTATTTTACTAAAATAATGACCCTCACAATACTTATTTGTTTTCTTAACTACAATATACCTTAGTATACCATAATTATTTAATTCAAATTTTAACCTAAACATTCCAGCCCCATTACTCATTAGGTAGTACAAAATCAAATTGAAAAAAACAAAACAAAACAAAAAAATAAAATAAAATCCAACCTGCTGTTAAAAATTATTGTCTACCCATTTAAATAATGTATGGCCTCACTATGTATCTTACTCAGACAAAATTATAAAGTGGCATGCCTTGACACCAGGCTATTCTGCTTCTTTCACAACCCAAATCTTCAAATTCATAGTTCAACCTAATTCTCATTTTTAATTGAACAATATTGACACACCTACAAGCATATTCTCCAGCTACCACCCCTTCATTTTCTACTAACCATGAATTCATCTTATATTTTCTAAATAAATCATTTTCACTATTTATTTTAAAATATCACCTGAAGAAGAACAGTATTTTTCAGAAACATGAAAATTTTTGTGTAGTGATATAATGCTTTTTATAAACCATTGTAATAACAAAATTACAATATATATATATATATATATAGAGAGAGAGAGAGAGAGAAAGAGAGAGAGAAAGAGAGTGGGTGTATCAAAAGTATTTTTATAAATATATACATATACATATGTGTGTGTGATTGTATGTGTGTTTTCATTCATTAGTATGGTTACTTTTTTTAAAAATTATATTTCTTTGACAACCTTTGGAATGCTTTCATCAGCTCCTTTCACCTTTGTTAAGTTAGACAGGTGTAAATTTACAAAAGATAAGAACTCACCATGTTTGTTTGAAAACAAGAGAATGCTTTGAAACTTATATTGTCAATAATATGTGCATGGATGGTGTTTTTCAATAGTGTGGGCAAAACCTCTCTTTTTTTCATCTTACTATATATGCACATATTCATGCTCGCACACTTGTGAGCAACACCGCTTGTGTTTGTGCCTGTGATTGTTATAAAAAATCCTTTTCTGTATTCTGATGAAAGATGAAAAAACAGACCAGTTATTTATTTTCCTACATAATATCCTTCCCTTTCAGTACATTTAATTCAGCAATGAATATTCATGATATAGATAAATATTATACAATGAAAATTGTAGATCAAATTCCAGCTAATAACTTTGTCAGTCTACAGCAGCATTTCTCAAACTTTTTACCCTTGCCTAACTTTTAAAACAAATGTCTCAGAGAACCCCTATGCAAAAACAAAATTATATACCATATTTTTCTCATTTTATTTTCATTGTAGTTTATGTGGTAGATATCAAAGTATATATTTTTGAATAAATGATTTAAGGAAAAATTAATACTTCTTTGTCAATTTTTTTGATAATACTAAATAAAATTCATACTGTTCATTTATTATACTTCATCAGGAAGTTTTTATTCACACAAAAATTTCTAAACTCAGATGTAAAAAATAAGCGTCAGAAACCAACATCATATACCAAAAATATAAATATTAGATTAAATGGGATGATGTATATATTAAAATATTACAATAACCAAGAATATATTGTATGTGTTTAGTCATATTACGTACATAAAATTATATAAATAGTCAAAAGTGCATTAGATTATCTTTCTTGTTATTGTTGGAACCTTAGAGACCTTTTGTGGAACCTTAGGGTTCCCAGGAACCCTGGTTGAGAAATGCTGGTCTACAGATTTATTGAATCCACTCATATATAGGGATGTGTAAGTGCTATAGTGTTTATTGGTATAGACAGTGGAATCAGCATGTCAAGTTCAAATTCTGCCCAAGACTTGCCTGTACACAAATGCCTTTGGGGAAAAATATGAATCTGTGACTCCCACCACCATCTAGAGGGTAAACAGCAGATCAGATTGAGTTCTAGGAGCACAGACTCTGCACAACTTCCTGACTTTTTAGTTCTAAGCAACATTTTGTCTTTTTACCAAATGGCTTCTATAAATATTAAAAAATATGATATGATGCTGAAAAGTTTTTGGTTTGAGCAAGAAGAGACCCCTACCTCCACAAAAAAAATTCTATTTGGTCATTTGATCAGATTTTGGAAAAGTAGATAAAGCCAAGAACTTTTCAGCACTCTAGTGCATATATATATATATATATATATATATATAATTAAAGATGTTTTGGCATTGTTTATTGTTGTTGTTTTTTTCTTTTTACTCTTCTGAAAATCTAACTGCAATAACTGGCAACCATTTGTGACTTTTATTCCAGTGTTCTTAAAAACCTGCCTGGCATGGAAAACATCTTTTTCAAATCTTATCTACGTGGAAAGTTTTAAAATTTTGAATATTGGCTTTTTGCTTTATTTATGCTTCCCGGTAAAACATTGTATTTCTTTTTATAGATATATATCTATATATCTCACATATATTGTCTTTTATCAGATCCTCATTTAGTTCCTGTGGGTGAGTAATTTCTATATTGCATGAAATTTGCATTGTTATTGATGTTGTTGTCAGTACAGATTATCTTAGAGGATCCACTTATTTTGCTTGGTGCCTAAATTCTTATTTATTCACACTTTCAAATTTGCAAACAAAAAATAATCATTTGCCTCTGATTATTTAACATCCACATAAACCAGACCCCCTCAGGTACAATAAATGAGTCTAAAAATCAGTTAATAGAATCTTGTCACCCTTTTGCAATCTTTATGTACCACAGCATGAGGTCTTATAATAATATTTTAATTACAACTACTAAAAACCTCAAACACCTACCTATTGTACAAATCATATGCCCAGGATTAATTGATGATTAAGATGTATTGGGTTCAATTATAATAAAGGCTTCTCTAAGAACAAAATTAATACATTTTGAGATATGTGCTATTTGTAACTTTATCAGCTGATTGATCAATTTAAAACTGTTTTCCAGTTTCAAATGCCAACTTTATTGACATGTTCTAATATTTATACATACTGTTGATTCAGAAAAAAAAATAAGTTGTGAGCAATGATAAAATAATTCAAAGAACAATTTTACAAGATTGGGGACCAAGTTTTAATCTGAATAAAATTATGAGTTGTATTATGAATCAAAGCATATAAAATATTCCAATCAGACTTAATACAGCAAGATTAAATTATTTACAAAATAATGTTTCTTCCTCATGATATTGGCTGAATAGGTTTTTAAAGAAAAGCACAACTATTTTATGTTTCTCTTTTATAAACAATCAGTACATTGACAGAAGTGAATTGGTTTTACTTTGTGACCTATTATAGCAAAAGAGTAAAACATTTCCAAAGTTTAGCAATGCCAAGCCTGATCAGTACCTATATGGTGACTGCTTGGGAATACGAGGTGCTATAAGTTTAGATGGGTGGGTAGTGAAATGGATAACAGCTCAAGACTGGAATTGGAATTGTTTATTAAAAATCACACAAAACCTCTGGCACTGTAATTACATCATAATAGAGCTAAATATGCAATTTTTACTGTATTCAATAAGTAAAAAATGTAAAACAATTGCAAAAAATTACAAAAAAGGCTACTCAATCTATATGATTTGTTAGATCATAATTATTAAAACAAAAAATTAGCAAAAGTGTATATAACACCATAATATTGCTGGGCAAAAATTATAAAACAAAATGTTTTAAATTTGCATTGTTTATTGAAAAATTGAACTAAAACTACTACACTGTATAATATATTACATTATAATATAGTTAAGTTGTTCAGTATAGTTTTCCTTTGTGAAGTAAATGAGGGTCTTATTTGATGGCACAATGATTTAGTAACAATGTGCTTGTGCCATGCGTCTTATCCATATATAGTTTGAAAATTTTCAGTAAATTATAAATTATATTTTTGTGCTATAAGACTTTCACTGATAACTGGAATGAAATTCCAACACTACAATTTTGAACTTAAACTTAATCTTTAAATCCATTTTCTCAAAAAAATGGTATCGATTTATAAAAAATATTTTGTATTGTTATTTAACATATCAAACCCTAACATTCAAATTGAGTGCAATAATATGCTTCCAAAACTAACCTGCCCTACTGGTCCTGGGTATGATGGAAAACTGCATCTGGCAGCAAGGCCTCTTATTGGAAGGTTGTGAGGAGCATAGAACCACCTCTTAATCGCTGTTGTTCCCAGGTACACCCTGACTCAGAGTGGTAGTACCTGTTAGGGACCCAGTTATAGCCAAGCAGTTAATCCCCCAAAACAGGGGCCAAAGCACTATGAAACTATAGAAATACTTTAATAGGAAAATATAAAGTTTTGAAGAAAAAAATTATTACCATAACACATTGTTGAAGGAAAAGAAATATTGCCATAATACATTTTTGAATACAAAGCTAGAAGACATTTTCAGTTTTCTAAAATAAAAAAATAAATTTTCATCAAAATCTGACTAAATCAACCATTTCACTATAACCGAACATTAAAAAAAGTACCTTTAAATCCTACTTTTTTGGCATTAAATAACCCACAGAGGTTGATATGTCATTAAACTCACTTAAATATGAATAGATATAAACCTGCTCTACTGAGCCTAGGTGACATGTGTTCTCAGATTGTATGATAAATACTATACTTTTCTGGCACAAGGCCAAATAGGAGTGGAATTAAAATAGGATGATTGTATTGTTGGTTTTCCAAGCAAGAAAAACCTGTCTACATTGACAGGTAAAACTTTAAAGTTCAGTGAAGAACTTCAACTACCAAACAGACCTCACTCTATGATGTCAAATATACGAATACAGTTATTCTTGGGATGAAGAGTAAAGTGACAAAAAGTATTTCATTTATTTTCTTGTGCATCACTTACAGAATTTCATCTACAATACACATAGGTTTTTAATATATGAATCTAAATTGCAAATTGAAGGTACCAAAATTTTAAAAAGTCAAATTTAAATATCAGGGAAGTGTTTTAGCAGAGGATAGAATGAATGAAACTGAGATTCAAAGGTTTGTTGAGGTAACCAAGAAAGCATTCCAAAAGCTAAACAGAATACTAAGAAATAGGAAAATTTTGCAAGAAACAAGGAAAAGAGTACTAACCTGCAATGGGTTATCTGTTCTCATGTATGACAGTGAGTGTTGGACAATTGTCTTAAAGATGGAGAAGAGACTTGAAGCAACAAAAATGTGGTTTTACAGAAGTATGCTGGACTGAAAATGTGCATAATAATAAAATTTTGTAGAAAATGGAAACAAAAAGGAAATTAAAATTTAACATCAGAAAGGAAGGGCTGAGGTTTCTGGAACACATAATGAGGAAGGAGGGCTTGGAAAGTCTGATATTAACAGGACAGATAGACGATAAGAGAGACAGAAAAGAACAATGAATAACATACTTAACGAGATTGAGTAAATGGATGGTTGAACAGTGCCTAGGTGAAATAACAGAAGACAGTGGAAATGTTTATGAATTACAATTTTTTGTCTGCTTAATATCAGGATAAATGTTTGAGATAAAATTAGCAGATAAAATATTGTATTCAGTCTTAATTTACGTTATTTTGATTCTTCAGCTATCTCAATAAAGAAACAGCCTAAAATTATTAGCATCTTTATAAATGTCTGGAACTGTATTTTTACACTCTCACACCCTGATTGAGCACTCTGGAAGAATGGTAGACTTTGAAAAACAGTAGCTACTCTAGCATCTATGCATTGCTCATTCAGTAATGAATTAGAGCACTCTGGCCATTGGCATATGATACATCATACACTAAAAGTCTGCCTCCTTCTACCAAGCGTCCATTGCTCAGAGGTAGAATCACCGACCGACGCCAGTTTGGTTGGGTTTCAATCCTAGGTTAAAAGCAATCGGATGTCTAACCATACTGACAAGGTGTGATACAGCGAAACAGATCTGTCTGCAGATGACTATATATATATATATATATAAGAAAAAACCAAAACCAAAGGAAGAAAGGCATTCAAGTCAATTGAAGAACAGGTGAGTGTAAAACTTGGCGTATGACAAAGCTCGTCATAAACAGCTTTTGTTTTATATATATATATATATATATATATATATATATATATATATATATATGAGTTGAATATATGGATCAGAATACAACAAGATGAATAGAATAAGTAAAGAACAAGTCGGAAACAAGCGTCTTTAATCTAATGTATTTCACTTATAACAAGCTTCTTCAGAGATTTATTAAACATGAATGATTTGAAAACATACTGTCTCTCAGATTTTTAAATCATTTGTCTTTAATAAATTTCTGAAGAAGCTTGTTATAAGATAAACATGTTAGATTAAAAACACCTTTTTATTACTTGTTCTTTACTTATTCTATTCATATATATATATATATAAATAACTTCTGTTTTATATATGTGTGTGTGTGTGGGGGGGGGTGTAGGGGGGGTGTTGTTCCAATAACAAAAAAGTGGATATTTGAAAAAGAAAAAAATGCAAACATTCTTTATTATTACATGGATTTTATTTTGTTTTTTCTCTACATGTTTTGGGGCTTGTGAGTGTTGTTAGGCCAGTTATATGTATTATAATATTGTTTTTTTTAATTAAAAAAAAGAAAGGGACTTCCTTATGAGCAATTTTTATGAACTACTGAAAATTCACAAATCAATTGAAATAAAAGCAACCATCAAAACACAAAAATCTGAATGTATTAACATCCCCAAAACCATAGATTTTTAGTTTAGACCTATTATAGCAGGAACACCCACAGTAACCTAACAGACACCATACAACAACCATTTACTAAACAGATGAAGATATTGTCCATCATAGACAATATCCACTTCCTTAGATCCAAACCACAAAAAGTGGATCCAGGAACACTCATGGTAACATTTGAAGTTAACAATCTATATAGCAATATATTTCAAGAATTAGCTAAACAAGAAGTTTCATTCTAGATTGAAAAGCATTCAGAAATACTACCTCCCAGATTCACCAAAGGATTCCTTACTGATAGTACAGACCTAATCCTGAACAACATCTCTTTTGAATTTGACAACAAAAACTATATCCAAACTCTAAGTACTGCAATAGGAATGAAAATGACACCAACATCTGTCACCCTAACCTTAGCTTATCTAGAGGAAAACATTTATGAAAAGATAAAGCAAAAATATAAGAAAAACATAAAAACACACTTTACTAAATCTTGGAAAATATATTTAGATAGTTATTTCAATTTTGGAAAGCCTCATAGGACAATATTAACAAATTACACAATATACTCCAAAACTTACATCAAAAGATTTCACCCAGGAACTTAACTTTAACAAACTGCCCTTCTTAAATAGAAATACCTATATTATCACAGATATCTACAACAAACATACAGACACCCAATAATATTTTCATTTCAAGAGCCATCTCCAAAAAAGTTGTCTAAAATCCATCCCCTATTCCCTAGCATGTAAGATTTACATTATAGTGGCTAATGAACACCTCTGAAAAACTTGCCTAGAAGAATTATGTAAAACTCTCAAAAAATGGGGATACCCGACACAACTAATAAATAAGGGTTTAAACTAGCAAAAAAAAAAAAAATTTTTAGACCAACTACAAAACCCAAAGAAATGCATTGATGAACAAATTCTAGCATTCAAGAAGAACAATCAAGAATTATTTACAGAAATAACAAGAAAACCTACACCTACTTAACAAGAATGATAAAATATGCTATACTAAGAACAACGAAAATAATTAAAAGTAAACACCAA